>CAMAPF010000029.1:1807500-2373840 GCA_945859915.1 Cuscuta epithymum
TAAACCAAAGTCTATGCAGATGATCCAAGAATAATAGTTCAATGAAAGCATTGCAAGAACTTCAACACAATCTGAGTTAAATGGCATAAGGTGAGATGGGCCAATGAAAGCATGGTTATGCCACCTCAATCAGATGAAGAGCTCAGTTTTAGAGATGAGAATCCCATCACTGTCAGCATACAACCATTCCCCATCACGAACTAAGGTTCCAGAAACATAAACAGGTACATATTTCTCACCAATGCCCTTCTTGTTGGGTTTCAGAGGGTTTGATGCCAATGCGCGGACCCCAATGTCACACCCATTGATCTCATCTACATCTCTTATGCAACCGTTGACTACAATGCCAGCCCAACCCATATTCTGAGCTAGCTGCACCAAGTTACCTCCTACCAAAGCACATCTCAAGCTTCCACCACCATCTATCACCAAGACTCTGCCTTCACCTCTGGTTTCAAGAATCTCCCGCACTAACACATTGTCCTCAAACACCTTAAGAGTAACAATGGGGCCAGAAAATGCACGGCATTGCCCATATATCTGAAAAACAGGATGTAGTACCCGCAACTCACCACTCGCAAGATAAGCTATATTAGAATCACAAACTTCAGCCGTTGCTAAGAAAGCCATAATTTCTTCTCTAATTCTTAGTCCGGGAAAATAGAGCTAAGGAAATCAGAGATGATATATATGGCCAGTGCGTTTTGATCTCATGAATATCATCTACCAAGTATGAAAGCATAACCAACTAGTTAGGATCTGACCGTTGATCGGTTTTCAGATGACGGCGTCCCATCTCGTTGGACTATGTGTTGAAGGGAAAAAGATCCATACATACTATATGATGACAATAAATGGACGAAGAATCCCAATTGCCAATGTCATCTGCAACAATGGAGTACAAAAATGCTCAACAGCAAGAGGGTGGCAACTATTTGTCAGGGCAACAAGATTCGATAGCTACATCCCAATGCAATTCAATGACACAAAACATTTGGAGCAGACTTTAAATACCTTCCTGAACTCATTGAGAACAAATACTACAAGTAAGTGATGAAGTAATGAATTTCTTGTCTTTAACGTGTGTCAATTATACTGTTTGTGATGTTTGGAAATGCCATAGGGTGCCCGAGCTCTTTAACTATACACTCTCCTGATGTCCACCAGTTTACTGTCAATTGGTTCATCTTGCAAATAAGTGATGTTGATTCAGCAGTAAGTATTCAATATGTAACATGTATTAAAAGTTTTACCTTGTTTAAACAGTCAATATGTGAAAGATAACATTTAGGGTTGCCAAAGCAGTACTGTGTTAGCCAAAGTGATATTAGGCAAAAACTGACAAATTTTAATGGTGTCAAAAACTCTCAATTGTGTCTTCATATGATTTGTAGCCCTTGAGATTGACTTTCATATGCAACTTGAATCGTGTCCTTTGGATACTTTTACAAAGATATATGCTTTAACGATTGACAGAAGGTCATCCTGATCGTTGTTTTCCAGTTTCATTATCTTCTTTTGATCCCATAGCAGATCCTAGAGATCTTTTGTCATCAAATCTTCATCGTGAACCTCCCAGTGACCTCTAAAGATCTCAATACACTCTCTAATGCATCTCGAATCATCCCGATTGCTCCTCAAGCACCGGTGCCGAACTCTAAATTCCCGATTTTGACTCCAAATGACACAAAACTTGAACCAACGCCCGGTAAACATAACTTGAGCTAAAATTGAGACTTGTAACACCTTAAAGCTAGGAAAACCATCACAAGTCGATCCCAACACGCATCAAATGTGTGTCAAGATATGGACTTATCAATCATCAGACCGTCGCCGTGTTTTTTTTGTCTTCATCGCTCGCTTTACTTGCGCTGCCCACGTTACTGTACAAAATATTGTGAGTTTTCAGTGTTGTTCAGAGAATCTCTTAATGCATGTTGGCTTGAAACAACCAATTAAGTGGTTAATGTTCTGTTGCCACAACCGTTGTTCTAAAAATCAGCCTAGGCGGACCGATTAATCGGCCTAGGCGGCCTAGTCGGTCCTAACCGTAGAGGCCGAATCGGCCTAGTCGGCCAAAAAATCGCCCTAGTCGGCCTAAAAATCGGCCTAGCCGGCCACCTAGGCACTAGGCGCCCCTCAACCGCCCGACTAGCGCCTAGCGAGTTTTAGAACAATGGCCACAACCCAGACCTAAATAGTGCTGGGGATTCCATTTCCCCGCCAACTTTGTTATGGTTTCTAAGCTTTATGTTCTTGAAAGTTTGGGTGTACTTAGGTTGCTCATTGTTTACGCAATCTGTTGTTTTTTTTTTGTTAATTTGATGTTAGGCCAACTATATGCTTGTATGCCCCGTTGGTAGTGTCCGTTCTTGTCAACACAACTGTATGTTATTTGACTTCATGTGTGCATGTCTTGTTGATTTGATCCTACTTTTGGTGCATATGTTCGTTGTAGAGTAGGATATGATTAAGACTTGTTTTTTTAAAAATATGGTTTAGGATGGATCTGTTTCACACTTATACTGTACAAATAGGAGTTGATGGGAGTAGCAACAACACATTCGGGTACTACCTACACACCCAACACGGTCAGAATATCAGTGTTGTCCGACTCACGCACAGAAGCCCTGCCCGGTTCTGGTGCTCAACAAACGAAGGATGGCAACAATTTCTTAAGGCCTCGGGGTATCATGGTTCATTTCCTCAGTTCCCTTTCTCATTCCTAAACCCTAAACCCTAAACCCTAAACATTGAACAGACTCTCCGTAAGTTTCTCCGTGAAGAATGCTCGGTCACTCACACAAAAGGTCTGTAAAACTCCACTGTATTAACTCCTCTAATAAAAAGCATGAAGGGTTGTTTATCCATATTAATCAACCATCTTTGCAGGATGTCCTCGTTTTCCAACTTTCCACCACCCGGATGTGATGGAGTACGTTATTGCATGGTTTGCAATACGCATTGATGACCTCGACTCTGTGGTAAGCTTTGATACTGTCCATTTCCATTCCCTTGTAATGTTGTAACTTAACTAACACGTAGATCATTCTTTTCCCAACGTCTCTCTGGTTGTATGCAACATCACCTCTTTGAACACACGAGGATGCATGCGAGGATTATGTGTGGGGCTGATTCTTAGAATGTTAGGTTTGATGACTTAGTTTTTTTCGACGGGCTAGAAGAGTTCCTCCTAGAATATAATGTTATGCTGCCCAGCTGCCTCCTGTTTCGTCACGTTGGTGGATTCTCTTTTGAAACATTCCTGTATGACGTGGAACATGGAGGGGTTTTCACTGGTTCAGAGGAAGCATCGGTCCATGAACACTGTGGTAGTTTGGCCAGTCCAGGTGAGTGTTACATTTTAACCTGTAACTATTAAATGCTTATCACTACTATTTGCAACGCTTCTTTCTACTGACCATTGTTTCGTGACTTTGTTAAGAGATGAATTCGAAGTTGCTGTTCGTTCTGCCATTGAAGATCTCCCTTACAAAAAATTGTTCTATCCATGGTCCTTTATTTATATACTTGCAAGAATTCTAAGCATTGTCTTCCCTATTCTACTTATTCTTGTTTGATTTCGTAGATAATCACAGTTGTGTTTCTAATGTTCAAAGCAGCAAAAGTGTGAGACTTTCCTGATTGGATGTTGTAGCTTGAGACGTGCAGTGGACGTTGATTACGAGGCGTGAAGACTATAGTACAACAGGTTGAGGAGAAGATTGAAATACATACCCGCAACAGTTTGGTGTTCTTCAAGCATGGCCGTGGCAGAGAACTTATGTTGTCATCTCAGTCTGTGGTGTAGAGGAGCCACGTACGAAGAGCCACACTTATGTGATCAAATCAAAGATAACTGCCGGGATTTCTGTCTTCTGTTAAAAACATTTGATTCTAAATTGGTTTTGTATAACATACACTTATGCTACAACACTACACCACTACTTTTGGTGATCAAGCAGCCATGAAGCATTGTCAGGGTAACATTTTTTTGCTGGCCTGACAGACATCCTTTTTTGCTCAACTATCAAGCTTATGCATGTCGGCTTTTGGTAACCTAATGCATGCCGACTCTTGTCCCTTATGGAGTGGTGCCTTATGCATGTTGGTTATTTTCGTGTTTATCACTTTTTTGCTTACAATGTTTTGTTACTATTGGGTATTAACCCTGCACAATGTGCGTGCTAGTATTTGTGTACATACGGCATGGGAGAAAAGCTAACCCCCACTATATATACATCCATCATTCACTTTGGGAACACATGCTCCTAACTAGCTAGATACATATATAATTAAAAAACAATCATATATATCGTGGACGGCCAGATCAAAATGGTGAAGAATCAACATATTGTGTCGTGTTTGGTGCTGCTGGTGGCGCTGACATGAGCGTGCGGCATCTATTGAGCAAGGGTCGTCACCTCCGACAAGCTAGCCTACCTTCAGACAGAAGAGAACACGTTCTGGAACAAGATCATCATCGACATCAGCCATAAGTATGTGAATGGAATGCCCTACTTCTTGGCGGCCCTCATGGGCTTCCATCGTACTTTATACCAGTGTCCAACATTACGAAGGGAAATTACTCTAACTTTGCAACCTTCAACCTTCTCACCCATTAGGACACCCATGTGGACGCTTCCGGCCACTTAATTAAACCAAACACTGATGGATGAAGGGTACGACATCAACTCTCTGGATATGCACACTTTAAATGGTCCGGATGGGTGATTGACACTCCCTGGGACAAAAATATCACCGCTGAGGTTATGAAGTCATTGAATATACCAAGAGGAGTGAAACATGTGCTGTTTAAAACACTGAACACAGACCGGAATCTGATGAATCAATCCACATTTATTGATTCCTCCTACACCGACTTCACTACCGACGAAGCCCAGTATTTGGTCCAGAACACTGATATCAAACTTGTTGGCATAGATTACCTATCTCTTTCTATTGGATTGTTCAATGACATTGTCCGTGTCCATCAAACGCTCCTAAACGCCAAGGATATAATTTGAGTGGAGGGTTTAAAACTGGACGAAGTTGTTCCTGGAGTATACAGTACCATTCACTGTCTTCCACTGAGGTTGGTGAGCTTAGATGGATCGCCCAACAAGTGCATCTTGATCACCTGATCTGATTGCATGGCCGCCCGACCTCATTATTACCTATTTGTGTGTAACAGAATTCATCTTTATGTTATGATGATGATTGTTTTTATAAATATTCAACTATCCTAGCTCAATTATATTCTCAAAATGAATTGAATATTCCTTTTTCTGCATGTTCTGTTACCTTACCTCTCTCATCAATTTGTTTAGAGAGGAAATGAACTCAAGATCTGGAATGTTTTTTCACTCGTATTTTACCTGTGCTGAATTCAAGATTTGGAAAGATTATGCATTTAATTCATCAAAAAGTTCTGAAATGACAAATATCTACCACAAATGAACAAAAACATTAAATGTATGTATTAGATGAATCGCCCAGCAGGTGCATCTTGATCACCTGATTTGATTGCATCCTCGGCAATAGGTAATAATGAGGTCAGGCGGGCATGCAACGGAACATGCAGAAAAAGGAAGATTCAATTTATTTTGAGAATATGATTGAGCTAGGATAGTTGAATATTCATAAGAACAATCATCATCATAACATAAAGATGAATTCTGTTACACACAAATAGGTAATAATGAGGTCGGGCGAGCATGCAATCAGATCAGGTGATCAAGATGCACCTGTTGGGCGATCCATCTAAGCTCACCAACCTCAGTGGGAGACAATGAATGGTACTGTATACTCCATGAACAACTTCGTACAGTTTTAAACCCTCCACTGAAATCATATCCTTGGCGTTTATGAGCGTCTGATGAACCCGAACAATGTCATTGAACAATGAAATAACAATAGACATCTAATCTATGCCAACAAGTTTGATATCAGTGTTCTGGACCAAATACCGGGCTTCGTTGGTAGTGAAACCGATGTAAGCGGAATCAAATGCAGATTGATTCATCATATTCTGGTCTATATTCAGTGTTTTGAACAGCACACGCTTCATTCCTCTTGGTATATTCAATGACTTCATAACCTCAGCGGTGATATTTTGTCCCGGGGAGTGTCAACCACTAACACCGGTCCATTTAAAGTGCGCAGATCCAGAGAGTTGACGTCGCACCCTTCATCCACTGGGGTCTTGGTTGAAGTGGTCAGGAGCGTCGACATGGGTGCCACAATGGGTGGGCAGGTTAAAGATTGCGGAGTTTGAGTAATTTTCCTTCGCAATGCTGGAAACCGGTTTAATGAACGGCGGAAGCCCATGAGGGCCGCCAAAGAAGTAGGGCATTCCAACCACATATTTGTGGCTGATGTCAATGATGGTCTTGTTCATGAACGCATTCTCTTCTGTCTGAAGTTAGGCTAGCTCGTCAGAGGTGACGACCCTTGTCCACAAGACGCCGCATGCCCATGTCAATGCCACCAGCAGCACCAAACACGGCACAATATGCCGATTCTTCACCATTTTGATTTGACCATCCACGATATATATGATTGCTTTTTAATTATATACGTATCTAGCTAGCTAGAAGCATGTTCCCAAGTGAATGATGGATTACGTATATATAGTGCGGGTTAGCTTTTCTTCCATCCCATATATACACAAATACTAGCACGGGCACGCACGTTGCGAGAGGTTAATGCCCAATGGTAACAAAGCATTGCAAACAAAAAAGTGATAAACATGAAAATAACAAACATGCATAAGGCACCACCCCATAAGGGAGTAAGCAATAGGAACATGATTTTTTTATAAACAATGGTTGACATGCATAAAGTTACCATGCCAGCATGCATAACGTTGGCAGTTGAGAAAAAAAGGATGTCTGCCAAGCCAGCAAAAAAAGTCACCCTGACTGGGCTTCATGGCAAGCTAGCATTACACACGACTGCTTGATCATCAAAAGTAGTGGTGTAGTGTTGTAGCATAAGTGTATGTTATACGAAACCAAGTTAGAATCGAATGTTTTTAAGTGAAGACAGAAATCCAAGCACTTATCTTTGATTGATCACATAAGTGTGGCTCTTCGTAGGTGGCTCCTCTACACGACAGGCTGAGATGACTAGAATAAGTACTCTGCCACAGCCATGCTTGAAGAACATCAAACTGCTACGGGGATGTATTGCAAACTCCTCCTAAACCTGCTGCGGTATATTCTTCACGCTAGGATAAAAACATTCTTGCTCAGTCCCGTAGTGAACGTCCACTGCACATCTCAGTCCCGTAGGAAACCTGCTGCTTTGTAAATCAGAAACACAACTGTGAGTATCTACGGAATCAAACAAGAATAAGTAGAATAGGGAAGACAAAGTTTAGAAGTTCTTGCAAGAATATTAAAACAAAAGACCTTGGATAGAACACATTTTTGTAAGGGAGATCTTCAATAGCAAAATGAACAACGACTTTGAAGAGCTTCATGAGATTGAGCAAAAGGAAGTGTCTGGTTGAAGTGGCGAGAGCGTCAACATGGGTGCCGCAATGGGTGGAAAGGTTGAAGGTTGCGGAGTTGGAGTAATTTCTTTTCGCAATGTTGGACACCGATTTAAAGAACGGATAAAGCCCATGAGGGCCGCCGCAGAAGTACGACATTCCAACCACATACTTGTGGCTAATGTCAGCGGCATTCCACGTTCTCTTCCGAGTGTAGGTAGACTAACTAGTCAGTGGTGATGACCTTTGCCCATGTGCCGCAACACGCCCATGTATGTGCCACCAGAACCAAACATGGCACAACCTCTTGGTTCTTCACTAATGGATAATAGAGATCCAAACATATATAAAATGGAGAGATTGAGCTAAAAAGAAATAGAGAAGAAGATGAAGAATAATGTTGTTGTGTTGAATTGTGTTGTTCTAGTGACTTAGGTTTCAATAATAATATGAACTGTACAATAATAATATAAATGACATCATGTAAGCGTGTGTGGGCTGCTATCCACGCCTAATAGTCGTGAGATCGGGGTCCGAGTCTATATACTCTATCAGGAGTCCCCCACTCCCTGAGTCGAGAGTACTCGAGGCGAAATGGAGTAGAAATGTGTGTTGGTATGTCATTGTCTGGTGTCTAAACTTCTGACATCTCCGAGGCACCTCCTTCAGATTCCCAAGTCGTTGATTTGGCCTCATTGGCGAGCCCTGACTGAGGCAACCCTATAGGAGAATCCTTAGCCGAAGGTCGCAGGCCAAAGACCGTCACCACCGGTCCTGGGATCGAAGGGCTATGAATATGTACTTGCTGTTGTGGCAACTGAGTCTGCATATGATGTGATGATGTCATCGGTGCATGTGGCAAATCTCGTGAAAAAATTGAAATTGTGCTTCTTCGATTAATGAAGGCGCTAAGTCCACGCTTTTCTAGTCCCCCACTACTTGAGGTGAATGTAGTGAGGTGAAGAGGAGTATAGTAGTGCATATGTCATGATGTCTTTAGTAGGGTCGAGGGTCAACATCTTTTGTCAACATTAAGGAGATGCCTCTTTAAAACCTCACTAAGAAAAACCATATGAGAAAAATCCTAATGAGGGGAAAAGAGTACACCGGACGCCCCCGAAATCAAGCAAAAGGGTGAGCCTTTCGGCCTAGGCATGTATCTGCAATGACCACCATATGCCGAGGGGATGGTTGAGACTAGTCTTTGTATATGAGTAGCTTGCCATGATGCATAGTTATAGTCATCAAATAAAGTTGGCTAGAAAATAAGTCGAGCGAGTGTCCATAATGTGATGTTCGGATCATCAAAAAAAGATGACAAGGAGTATGGCCGAGGGACCGATATAAAATCCAAGTCATCATTTAATTACACATTTACACCTATGCATTCAAATAAAATTGTTATAGTTTCTTGAGCTTATAAATCGTTATTGGATTTGAGCTTACATTAGGTGGCCTCAAATTTTTAAGCTAGAGCTCAAGCTAGATTTCTATGCTTAATTGGAGTGTGACACGCGCCTAGACTAAAGTGTGACTCTGACAATTAGGGGGCACATATAACTCATACAAAACATAGAAATTAGAGTGTGTATTAGATGACTTTTGGGTTGGGAGTTATTATCACCACACCCGTATGATGTGACCCAGTGGTGCGAGATTTCAATAGTCTGCCAGTGTAAGTGAGTGCTCGGAATTGATAAATCTATTTTTTCAATGCCAAAAAATACACACTACTTAAAAATAATGATGATAAATTAATAATCTAACTCAAATTGTCACTCAAGTTTGTAGTTCGAACCCGCCAGACTCACGCTTTTAGGGATCTTTTAATGGATGACTCACCTCTTGAGATTGAAATTCGATATTAATTTTTCATTTTCTGATGTTTTTTTAAATCCTCTTATCAAACATGTTCACATACTAATTGTAAGTAGATAGGTTGTAGTACTTAGCTTTTTATATGGGCTGAGTAATGGCTGTGTTGCTGAAATTGGCCCGTTGTAGAGCTGCGTTGGAGCAAAAGGTGGTCCAGCCCACTGTTGCTATTTGACCCAAAACATCCCTGGCCTTTTACCCCTGCCTCTGTACGTCCGAACTCCTAACCATTGGTCACCAAACTTGGGATCTACTGCAACCGGAAATGGAGGTTTAAGAGAGAGACGACTCCCGGTCGATGATGCTGGAGAAAAGGAGGGTGCCCCAGGTCAAGGGCGTTGTTAGAGGGGGAGAAGAAACCCTCGATGTTGCTGTGTTGCTGTTACCTGGGTCGTGAACAGAGAGCTATCACACAGCCATTAATGGCGGAAGAAGACCATCGAGCTACTGTAACTTGAGACACGAAGGCTAACGGCACGACGGTGGAGCCACCAGGAGTAAGGCAAGAGCTCATTATAGTGTGGAGAACGGCTTGAGGCGGCGTCCGGCGAATGTGTTCATCCTCTTTCCCGGATCTGGATTTTCCAGATTGCTTCACTTCTTCATTCCTTATACACCACTACTTTCGAGACTAATTAGATGCAACAAGATGAAAAGCAAATGAGAGAGGAGTACACCTATAAATGTATTTGTAATTAATGAGTTATTCACATGCATGCTATGATTTATTTTTGCAGGCTCCACATGCTATGATTTACTCGTATGTTTCACTCGTACGTTTCACATGCATTGAATGTTGTAGTACTACGTACATTTGTCGGTTACTATCAAGCAATCCTCGATACAAAAAAAAGTTCATAACATTCGACCATTGAAAATGTTGCCGAGTATAAGCAAATTGGTCAAAAAATAAGTGGTGTTTGAACAGTTTGTAATTGTAAACAAAGAACTCTACAATATAGAGCTCTGAAATATTAGCAAATTGGTCAAAAAATAAGTGGTGTTTGAACAGTTTGTCTGAAATATAAGCAAATTGGTCAAAAAATAAGTGGTGTTTGAACAGTTTGTCTGAACTATACAAGGGGGTCTGGGTGGTCAACGGACCCTTTTCAAAGTTTGAGAGTATAGAGCTCTGAAATATATACAATTTAATATATTATGGCTCATCTAACTCATTACTAGTAAAAAGTTATAACTTTTGCAAAATTAGCACTGTTTAAACTTAAGATTAGTAAAATTTGATGCGTAATATTAATGATATTCCCAAAATAGCGTATAACTCACTCGTTACTTACATGACATGACTTAGAGACAGAACAAAAATAACCTATCTTAGTGTTATGTTCGCCTACTCCATAGCCGACTCTTTTCTAGTAAGAAATCTTGATATAAAATCAGGTGAGAGGAGACCTATAGAGTACTAGGGTAAGGCAAAGGGTCTCATCCGAGACCGTCATCGGTGCGGAAACTTATCGACTAAACCCGTATAAAAACAAATTTTTAATATATACTACCTCCGTAACATACATATGTTCCCATTTCAAAAGTGGGTAGATTAAGAATAGTGAAAGAGGATATGAATTATTGAGGGTATGATGGGAAGATAGTGGAATAATGTGAAGGAATGAAGGATAAATAAAAAAAAAATAGTTGTAATAGTGTATTATTTTTAAAATTATTAGAGCTATGATGAGAAGATTTAGAAATGGGAAGATATGAATGTTACACCCAAACAAGGAAAGTGGGAAGATATGAATGTTACGGAGGTAGTACGACATATATATCAACTATATAACTCTATTAGTTTCATATAATTACCATTTATCTAAGTTGTATTCAATTCGGGTATTGTCTAAAAATAATCTACCATTTTTGTTCCATGTAGTGGAATTTGAACCCCGAGTCTAGAACCTATAGCTACTTTGTCCGTCCATGTAGGTATATGGTCCCAGTTCGGAGTTCCATTCCCCATTTCGGTCTTGATTGGGCAAAAGGTTTTTTTTTTTGATATTTTTTTTTAAGCCTCAGAATGGGGCAAAAGATAATACTACCTCCGTCCCATTCTATGTGTCTTAGTTTGACTTGGCACGATTATTAATGAAGTGGTTGAAAAAGTAAAAGTTGTGGTTGATGTTTGAGTATAATAAAGTCAAATGATGTAGACCACATATTTCTTTCCAAAAAGGGAAAGAGGATACTTATTTTGGGACAACCCAAAAAAGAAAGTAAAACAGGTAAAATGGGACGGAGGGAGTAAAAAGTTAATGGAGCTGAGTCCAAAAGCGGGACCCGGCCGAATAAGTTCCAGGAATCAGCTCGAAACCAGAATTAAGCATGTCAGACCCGGGATCGGACTTACCCGGGTCCATGCGTACATAGGAGTACGTTAATCGAGTTATTTTAAATAGAGTGAAAAAGATAAAAAAGTGACTTGTTTTAATTTTTTCCAAAAATGTGACTAAAAGTCATTTATTCCTTATATTTAATCATATATTTATTTTTGAATATTCCTTTTATACATTTGTGGCCACCAGCACCTCCGAACCGCCGACCCCAGCACCACCATTGCCGCCACCACCGCCGTCAGTCACTATCTCAGTGACTCCGACCAAAGTGACTCCAGACAAAGTGACTGCCTCCACAGTGACTCCGCCGCCACAGTGACTCCACCGCCACACTGACTCTGCCGCCATAATGACTTCGCTGCTATAGTGATTCCGATCATAATGACTCCGGCCATCATGACTGTCATACTATCGACCATAGTGACTCCGGTCACAATGACTTCCTGCCCATCGACCACAGTGACTAATCCCCAACTCCGGCCACCACAACCACTTTCCTTCTGCTGCCACCGCCACCACCACCACCACCACCACCGGTCACCCCCGCAGACCACTAACACTGATCAATTACAAACTCAGTCCAACCACTCACAACTACCTAGTCTAATAATAACCACTGGTGGCCAACACTGCCGGCGACCACCACCTCCACCGCCGTACCCACCAGTAGCCTCTACTCATCCAGAAATCGCCGCCGCCGCCCTGCCCCCTCCCCAGCCCTAGCTCCCACCCTAACCCCAGCCACAAGTCCACAACCCCCTCTCAAGCTCGCCTACGATGCCCCAGCCACCAAGCAGCCGTGAGCCGCCCTCTCAACCCCCTATCCACCCGTTCGTTGTCCCCCACCTGCTGTCGATGTCCCCAATCACGCTGCCTCCCAACCCTAGTTGAGCTGCAACCCCTAATTACTCCTAGCCGCCGGCGAGATGCTCTAGATCGAACGGAGACCGTCCAGATCTAAATCTTCGATAGCTACATGTTGCGAAAAACAAAGGAGAAGAAGCAGAGATGAAGACGTGGCGACGGGAGGCTCAGGGGTGGAGGCAGGCGACGATGTGAGATCGATTGGCCGATTTTTGCAGCTCCAGTGATGGTGGCGCAGAAGAAGATATGGACTTGCAGTGCTTCAATGGAGAGTAGCGGCGGCAGGAGAGCAACGGCGGCTGGAGAGCAGTGGCGGCGGAGAGATTTAAGCCTGGTGTGTGAGGATGTGAGGATCCGCTGTGCTTGCGTCGATGAGAGGAAGCTCTGCTGATGTGCAGAGAGAAGTGTTGTTGTGTTCTGTGCGGAGAGTTGGCCGTGGGCACATGTGTCACATTTTGGGAAAAACGAAGAACGGTCATACTTTTCGAACTTGAAAAGCCGTATGTAATAAATCGGCAATTTTTTCGAGTTATATTGTCCACCTTTTTTAAGAGAAAAAAGGATTTTATTGAATGAAGGAAAACATACAAAGCGAGAAAGGAAGTAAAAAAAGTACATAAAAAGGAAAGGAAATAAAAATAAAAGCTACTCCCATTTACACACTTCATTTAAATTTGAGCTCGTTATTTACTGATTTCTTCTTTGTCTTGAATATCTAGTGTTATACTATCTCCGTAACGTTGGAATCTTCACAAACTCAAAGTGAGTGTGATTATAAATAGTGATAGGGGATATAAATTATTGAGGGTATGATGAGAAGATAATAAAATAGTGTGGTGAAATGAATAATAAACCCAAAAAAGTGGGTGTAATAGTGTATTATTTTTAAATGGGAAAAGGTGCAAATAGGCCCATGTACTAACCAAAAAAGGTCAAATAAGCCCTTATTTAGGAGGCTCTGTCCGGCCGTCGTCATTTGGGTTGGTTCCAGGTGGAATTTTTTGATGAATTTTTTTGAGCATCTTAATCATTAAGTCTAGTTTACACATACAAAATTTCAGCTAAAACTTCAATCGGGAAGGCATTCAAATGAATTCTTGAAAATAACTGGACACTTAGAAGCGCAGTTATCTTCAAGAATTCATTTGAATGCCTTCCCGATTGAAGTTTTAGCTGAATTTTGATATGAGTAAACTAGACTTGATGAATAAGATGCTCAAAAAAATTCATCACAAAATTCCACCGGGAACCACCCCAAATGACAACGGCCGGACAGAACCTCTTAAATAAGGGCTTATTTGACCTTTTTTGGTTAGTACATGGGCCTATTTGCACCTTTTCCCTTTTTAAATTTATTGAGAGTATGATGGGAAGATTTAAAAATGAGAAGATCATTCAGTTACAGTTAAAAAAGGGAAGTTGGAAGATCCTAACGTTACGAAGGTAGTATATAGTAAAACACATTTATAAATAGTTAATGTGTCACTATGTTATAGGTCAACAAAATATCTACAACAAAATATCTATTATCACTATTTTATAAATTCTCGAGGGGCAGTCGGGCGGCGGTCCCAGGCTCCAGTGTAATTTCGATCCTGATAATAATAATATTAACAAAGATAATAGTAACATTGATAATAATAAGTGTACTAACAATAATGATAATATATATAATAATAATACTCCATTGTAATAGCTACTCCTCCGATCAATAACATTGACCAAAATTCTTTTTTGATCGTTCCAAAAAACTTCTTCATTTTTATTAAAAATAAAAAAATATGTAGCTAAAAGCATTTCTCTCTCCTCTTCACAAATTTCAACCACACATTCTTTTATTATGCTATGTTCAAGTCAATATTGGTCAAGTTTTGTGGGACGGAGGGAGTATAAAAATAGTAATACTCGGTGAGTTCTAATACTAGAAAATTGATGTTTGTATCCACCCTTTCACCCACCATGTCTATGGAAGACTGTTTTGTCTATGAATGTTGTTCACCGATAAAATGTCTTATTTTGTCTGTGAACATGACTCACAGACAAAAAAAATAGCCTTCACCGACATGGATATAAATGTGGGTATAAATGTGGGTACAACAAGAATGGCTGATAATTATAAGTAGATTATTGTACGGAGTCTTGGTTGTACGACTAAGAGGATGAATTATGTAATAAGTAGAAAAAGTAAAAGAAGAGTTACTTTTATGGTTGTATTTGCTGAAGTTATTGTAGATGACCATTTTAGCTATTTTTACATATGATTTTTCTTTATTTTGTTAATAAAATATAATATATTTAAAAAATTGTCTGCTAAATCAGCCAATTTTCGACGTTTTACCAAATGGGCTCTAAAAGGAAGAGAGTTAGAGCGACTGTCTTTGCAATTTCGAAAAATATCAGAAGACTTTTTGGCCACTTTGAGGTGTATGGCAACTCTAAATTTGTATGGTATCCGACAAAAGGCACATTGTATATACATATTCTCTCTGTCCCTTATTAATTTGCCAAACACAAATTTTCAAGTCAAAGTTGTTCAACTTTGACCGATTATATATTTATAGTCGGTAATATTGATAATAAGAAAAATATATGAAAAATGTTCTTTGTTTAAAATATTATAGATCATAAAAATATAAAATTTATTAACTTTTACATAAATATATTAGTTAAAATAATGAATCTAAGGTTATCATCTTTGATCGGAAGAGTTAAAGTTGCCAAACTAAGTCAAAGTTTGACATCTTTAGTTTTCAAACATCAAACTCCTAGATCTTTCAAAAAAACATAAGCTCCTAGATATATAAATAAAAAACAATGTGGGAGTTCATGGTGTGAAAATAAATAAAACTTCATGATATCTTGGGTCGGCCAGAGGCCAGAGTGAAAGAAGAATCAAAAGGCTGTGTCGTGTTTGGTGCTAGTGGCGTTGACATGGGTGTGCGGCGGCGGGTGGGCAAAGGTGAACACCTCCGATCAACTAGCCTACTTTCAGTGGGAAGAGAACGTGTTTTGAAATAAGAGCATGATCGATATTAGTCACAAGTATGCCGTTGGAGTGTAGTACTTCAATTCTACGGCCACTCTCATGGGCTACAAGTCTACAACCTTTCTTTAAACCAATGTGGAGCATGGTAGAGGGAGATTGTTATTCCAACTCTGCAACATTCACCCTTTCCACCCACGTCGGCACCCATGTCGACGCTCTCGACAATTTCAACCAGAAACTAATGGATGAAGGTTATGAGGTAAACTTTCTCGATCTATGCACTTTAAATGACCCGATATTGCTGGTTGACACTCTACAGGACAAAATATCTCTGGTGATGAGGTTATGAATTCTCGGCTGTAGAAGTACGGTAAAATAACTATTTGCGATTATATCTTAAAACGTAAAATAACCATTAAAAATATGGATATAAAAGTATATATATATATATATTAACTTTATTTCTTTTATTTTTATTAAGTCTTTCAAAAGGTTTTAAAAATTATATTTACATTTATTTAAAATAACCATGGAGTAGATTTAAAAAAAACTAATAAATAGTCATATGGAGTAGATTTTTAAAATGGAGTTGATTAAAAAAAACTAATAAATAGCCATATTTAAAATACTAATACTAAAAATATATGAATTTATTATATGTGTGTACTCGCATCAATATACATATCTTAAAAATTAATATACATATCTTAAAAATGATAGTGTTATTAATTATTTAAAATAAACGTAAACATATTTTTTAAACTTTTTCCAAGACTTATTAAAAATAAAAAGAAATAAAATTTATTTAAATATATAAACTTTTAAATTCATTTTTTAACGGTCATTTTACGTTTGAAAAGCTAATTGCATATTTTATGTTATTTACATTGTATTTCAAAACACTAATGAAAGCGGTTAGTTAAAAAATTAACGAAATCCGTTAATATCAATCTGCTGATACAACCGGCTATGAGCTAGCAAACAACCGCTATTATCAAACACAGTCGTTGACAGTTTTAGACCTCCATTTTTGATAACAAAATCAAAGTAAAAGGACAACAAATGTCAATTTCACAATACTTATAATATGAAATGTCAGGAATTCTAAAGTCGGGGATCAAAAGTTTGTCCCTCTAACAAAATTGACCAATTTGTCACTAAGGGCTTTTTTTTACCAATTTGTCGCAATTGTTTCTTTTTTTGCCAATCTGGCCAACATCCCTCTTGTTTTTTACCAATTTGATAATTTGGCCAAAAAGTACCCCTCTTCGGGAAAAAACTCTGCAAAACTTGACATGTGTTATGCATTACATACTCCGTAATATACACATAATTGTATATTACTAATCAAAATGACCTTTCCTCCTTCCATGCTACTATCACTAATCAACCTTGGTTTCTCGGTGGGGACTTTAATACCATAAAAGATATCTCTGAATATAAGAGAATTTACCCAAAATAGGACTAAAAAGGTTTGAAAATTTTAAAATAGGACTGACATGTTTTTATTCCCAAAATAGAACTAATTACTGCCATGTTTTGGCAGTACCAGACTTCAAACATGACAGTATTTTCCAAACCTGGCAGTAATTACTCCTATTTTGGGAATAAAAAATATGGCAGTCCTATTTTGGAGTTTTCAAACTATTTTAGTCCTATTTCGGGAACTTTCCCTGAATATAAAGGTAAATCTAATCCCATTTCTACTGCCATTCAGGATTTTTGCACCTTTATTAATCAAAATGATTTTTTTGAACCACCTCTTATCGGTGGTAAATACACTTGGATGGGCAACAGAAAAGTGGGACTGTTTTTAAGAAGCTTGACAGAATTCTTATTAATCAACCGCTCTTTCAAACTGATTTTAATATTTCCTGCACCAAGCTGCCTTTCATCCTCTCTGATCACTCCCCTTTACTTTTCCACATTGCAAATAAAACGTCCAACACCCATCCCACTGCTTTTAGGTTTCAGAATATGTGGTCCAATCGTAAAGATTTTCTTAACATTGTCAAAACTTCCTGGTCTGAACCCTGTTCTGGCTATGGAAAGTTTCTGTTCACTCAAAAGCTAAAAAGACTTGAGAAATCTTTAAAAACCTGGAATTTTTTCCACTTTGGCAATATTTTCCAAAACCTAAAAAAAGCTGAGGAGGACCTTTCTATCAAAGAAAAACAGCTTCTTGACTTTGATAGTTTGGATAATCTTATTGCTTTTAAAAAGGCCCAGGCTGATTTTGTTCTCAAACAAAACGATATCACCAATTTTTACAAACAAAAAGCCAGAATAAACTGGATTAAAGATGGTGACTCCGATTCAGCTTTTTTTCACAATTACATGAAGGCAAATCAATCTAAACTTCATATTCACAAAATCAAAGATCCTTGTGGTAATTGGGTTGAGAATCAGGAGGACATTGATAAGCTTGTTGTGGATTTCTTCCATTCTTTGTTAACCCATTATGATGAGACTCTTAGTGCCTGTTTACTAACAGAGATATTTTCCTGTTTTCTACTTCTGTTTTTCATTCTCCAATTTTCTGTTTTTATTTTCCAATTTTTCTATCTCCAATTTTCTGTTTCTATTTTTTAGTTTTCCATTTTCAAATCTGAAAACATGTTCATCAATTTTTTCACTTAGTTGTCCAATTCCACACCCTTGACCCCTACCCCTACCCTTATCTTGATCTTACACTCTACCCATACTCCCCCACAACCCTCCATACCCACCCATACCTACTCGTAGGGGTTGAGAAGTTATGGGTGGGGGTGGGGTAAGGGGTATGGTCAGGGGGGGTGGTAGGGTCTAGGGGTAGGGGTTGGGTGGGGGTAGTGGGTGGGTTAGGGTCATGGTTAGGGGCAAGGGTGAGGCAGTTGGTAGGGTAAGGTAGGGGTAGGGAGTTGGGATAGGATGGCGGTAGGGTGGGGCCGGGACCAGGGTGGGGCCGAGGTAGGGAAGGGGTAGGGTGGGGGGTAGGATGGCGGTAAGAGTGGGGGGTAGTGGGGTTGGGGTTGGGGTAAGGTAGGGGTAGGGTAGGGAGTTGGGATAGGATGGTGGTAGGGTGGGCCCGAGATCCGGGTGGGGCCGAGGTAGGGAAAGGGTAGGGTGGGGGTAGGATGGCGGTGGGGTGGGGCCGAGGTAGGGGGCATGTGGTAAGGGGTAAGGGGTAATATACGGCTGGGGGTCGAGGGTAGGGTAGGGTGGGTCGGGGTGGGGTCGAGGTGGTAGGGAGTGGCGGTAGGGTGGGGCCGAGGTGGTAGAGGGTGGCGGTAGGGTAGGGTGGGTCATGGTGGGGTCGAGGTGGTAGGGGGGTGGCGGTAGGGTAGGGTGGATCGGGGTGGGGGCCGAGGTGGTAGGGGGGTGGCGGTAGGGTAGGGTGGGTCGGGGTGGGGTCGAGGTGATATGGGGTAGGGTGGATCGGGGTGGGGCTGAGGTAGGGGCATGTGGTAGGGGGTGGGGTAGGGTCATTATAGGGAAAAATGGGTACGCGGGGTGGGTTTGGGTGGGTAGGGTAGGGTAGGGTAGGGGTAAGGGGTAAGGTACGGGGATGGAGGTACCGGAATGGAATCGACATCGGAGCGGGACCGGACCCACCACTAGGTGTAAGTATGCAAATTCATTGCAGCGGCACTGTAACGTTTGCGTTTTCCAAATTTAGAAAACTAGTAAAAGTCACTTCTCCAAATCATCAAGGAAAAGAGAGACATGTCTCATTTTTTCCGTTTTGAAAAACGATTTGGTAAACGCGTTTTTCTTTTTTCCTTTCTCCAGTTTTCCAGCAATTTCTTTGGTAAACACGTTTCCTGTTTTCTGTTTTCCAGTTTTCTAGTTTTCTGGAAAACTGGAAAATATCTCTGTTAGTAAACAGGCCCTTAATGTCTCTGACCTAGATAAAATCCTTCAATTTCTTCCTAGTTGTATCACTGTTGAGGATAATACTTCTCTTCTGGCCCCATTAACCATGATTGAACTTAAAACTGCGGTTTTTGACCTCAGTAAAAACAGTGCTTCTGGCCCAGATGGTTTTAATGGCTGCTTTTACCAGGTCTGTTTTGATATTATTAAGGATGATCTTCTTAATGCTGCTAGGGAGTTTTTTTGTGGGGTTCCAATTCCTAAAAGCATTGGTCACACTTTTATCACTCTTATTCCCAAGGATTATCAGCCTACCTGCTTTCAGAAATACAGGCCTATAAGTTTGAGTAACTTCATTAATAAAGTCTTCACAAGAATCATTACCACCCGTCTTGCTCCTCTTTTAGAAAAAATTATATCTAAAGAATAAAATGCTTTTCAAAAAGGCAAGGAGATTTCTGATACCATTTTAGTCATGAAGGAGCTTGCCAACTGTTAACCAAAAAAAATCACTAGTCACAATGTTCTTTTCAGAATTGACATGATGAAGGCTTTCGATCGCATATCCTGGCCTTTTCTTAATTTGGTTCTCCACAAACTTTGGCTTTCACCCCCTTTTCATAAATCTGATTCTCAATAATCTGAAAAGCACTTGGTTCTCTATTTTAATTAATGCTCTCCTTGTGGGGTTTTCCAACCCACTCGTGGGGTTCTCCCCTATTTTATTCATTATTGTTTCTGAGGTTCTGTCCAAGAAGCTCAACCATCTTTACACCATGGGTGGAGGTAAGCCTTATTATTCCTATGTGGGCATGCCTATTATATCACATTTATCTTATGTTGATGACCTAATCATTTTCTTTAATGGCAATAAACACACTTAAATGAAACTTTTCAATCTTTTGGCCATTTATGAAAATTGTGCTGGTCAAAAAATTAATTTTGAAAAAAGTGCTTTCTATATGGGCCCCAAAACTCCCCAGGTACTATAAACATGATTTGACACACATCTAAAATGAAAAGTGGTTCTTTTCCTTTCAAGTACCTGGGAGTTCAAATTTTTTTAGGTAAAAACAAAAAAATCTATTTTTCTCACTACATTAATCGTATTGATAAAAACTGAATAGCTGGAAGAACAAATGCCTTTCCCATGGTGGAAAATTAATTTTGATTAAGCATGTTCTAACCACTATTCCTTTGTTTTCCATGGCCTCCTCTAAAGTCCCTAAAGGTATCCTTACGACTATTGAGCAACGCTGAAATAAATTTCTTTGGAGCAAGGACATAAATTCCACGAAGCACTTTATTTGGAGGTCTTGGAAAAATTGCTATTTCCCTTTTAATGAGAATGGGCTTGGTGTTCGCAGGTTACAGGATATCCAACAGTGTTTTTACCTTAAATTGTGGTGGAAAAAAGATCAAGATCAAAGCATATGGGCTGCCATATTTAATTCTTTTCGTTCTCCTTCCAGCTCTGTTTTTTGGAAATCTATGGACTCTGTAAAGGACAACTATGATGCGAACACTAATGTTATTGTTCATAATGGCGGTAGGTCTTTTTGGGACTCAAATTTGAGTCCCTTTGGACCACTGCATATGTACTGCCCGGATACCATCGAACCTAACATCACCATTAGAGAGGGCTATACAGACAGCAACCGATATGTTGCGGTGCTCCCCTTAGACATAAGACTGTCCCTTACCAACCTCCCTCCCATTTTTGACACAGAGGACACTGTCCTTTGGAAAAAAAGTTCTAATGGGATTTTCACGTTCCACAACGCCTATGATGAGATTAGGAAAAAAATCTCAAAGATAATAATTTAAATGCAACCACCATGATTATTTGGATCATTACTTTCTTCGTTGTCCCTCTCATGATGCCATTTGGAACCATTTTGATATTCCTAATCACCGGTTGGACGGCAATTTGAAGGACAACATTCTTAAATGGACTAAGCACAAAAAATTTCTTTGTTATTCAACTATCCTTTGGGAACCTTTGGAAAATGAGAAACACCACTCTTTATGAAGATATTGCCCCTAATACCTCTGAGGCCATTTATAATATCTATCGAGACTTTCATGAGTTTAAGGACTCCATCAACGTGAAAAATTTCCTTAGGATCAAACCTCACACCATTACCTGGAAACCTCCTCCGACCAACCATTTTACCTTGAATGTCTCTCACACCTATGTTGGTCACACTCAAAACTTTGGCTTCCTCATTCGTAATAACCAAGGGAGATTGGTCACCCATCTTTTTCAAAGCCTCTTCAACACTTCTAAGCACAAAGCTTTCATTGAGGCCTTACACTCTTTTCTTAATTGTTGCAGGCACAATGGGCAGATCGTAAACATCATTGAAATCTCCAATCAATTGGCCTTGCAGTCTGTCAATCTAAACTGTGTGCATCATTGGGAATCGATCTACTCTATCACTTGCATAAGGAAGATTTTACATCATAACCGAATCCTCTTACGTCATATACCGGAATCTGCTAATATTGTGGCGAATGCTATCAGCCTTGGAGTTGATGTTGAATCTTCCCGTTTTAAAAACATTCTCAAATTTGATGCCATTGCCTATCCCTATGTTTTGTAATCTTGTTTTGCATTGCTTTCGGTAGGTTAGGCTCGATGTCCCCCTCCCTACCTTGTATCCTTATATCTCCTCTTAATAAACTGGTGTTTCCCAAAAAAAAAAAAAGTATTGTACGTAATTGTTTTAATACTCTTTAGATTTTACAATTCTTTGTCACGTTTTCTTTCATTATTTCCATGTTTGATTTAGTCGGAGGTGTCATTGGTAAAGTCGTAAAGAGGCTTGATTCAATGATGGCCGCTTATGAAGGGTTCTTGCTACTTAAAGCAGGTTAGTTTACCAGACTAATTATTTCAATCTTGGTATTTTTTTCTTTCATTTTTTCATTGTGTAGTTTATGGTGAAGTGGTGATTATGGCAACCTACAAGTATTATTTAATTATTATCAATATGGTCCGATCCTGAATGATATTGGAGAGTGAGGTTGTTACTTGTAAAACGACTACAGTTATTTGAAGACACAATGGGCTTTAAGCAGGCATGTCTTTATGTATTTTCCAAACCAAAGTCTATTCTCTAGAATTCTAGATAGCTATTCCGATCGACTACAGTTAATGAAAGGGGAAACCTTAATGAATTAATGAAACACTTAATTTTACAGCATTTTTCAGCTTAAGTAAATTCTGGGTTTTTGTTTTATAGTTATCTTTATTATCAGTTCGTTTTGGCATTTGAGGCATTCACGAAAAGGTAAATGAGAACTAGCATAAGTGAAGATCTCCCGTTATGGGTCCAAATTTCAACGAATGCCATTATACTTGGTAAAATAGTAAATGAATCGAGAAGTCTAAAATGACAACAAAAACTCTAAAGGGTTTTTAAAGGAAAGTGACACTAGTGCAATACAAACTAAAAGGAAAAGTGTAACTAATAAAAAGATCAGGGATAAACTAAAAAAATTAGAATGGAGCCCAAATGCAAACTCTCAACTTCGAGTTTACACAAGATATATATGTATGTGCAAAACTTAGTATATTTTAGGACGGCCCATACTCCACGCAGTCAGAGTTTGTATAGTAATCGGCTCGGTGCCATTGTTGAATGCAAACAAGTGAGCATTGTCATTGATCGCCAGCATAGGATAAACTCTTGAAGTGATGCATGTTTTTCCACCCGCGCCAAAGCTTTCCACTACTGAATGATCAATCTGTGATTTCAAAAATGCAAAACATATCAAGTTAATATACATTGATCACTCCCAAACTGGTTTGATAATGAGAAGTTTGACAGCAAAAAAAGATCATACCAAACTCCTAAGTGAGATTTTTTTATCCACTGTTAAATCTATATCCACGAATCCAGCAAAAGAGGGTGTGTACGTTCTTGAGGTATTCAAGATTGACCTGCCCATTCAAACAATGTCATTTGGGTGATAATATTATGTGAATATGTGTTATAACATTAACAACTGTGGATTTGTCTTTTGTAGTATTAGTAGTAGAAAAATACATACCTGGTTGCATCGGAGCACATGAGGACTTTGTACTTGTCTTGGTTCCGAAAAACTCGGAAGGAAACAGGAGTGAACTCTTCCAAGTTTTTGGAAGCTAAAGTTGCAATGCCAAATGGACCAAGACCACCTTGGACGGTTGAGCCCCTAATGCTACATAGCTTCTGAGCATCATAGATATCCCAGCTCAGATCAAAAGACTCTGCTTTTTCCAAGCTTTGGAATGAGAAAGTCACCTCAACGTCAGCCTGTGTGCAAGCACCATATATATTAACAGAAGAACACATACACACATATTTATAAAAGTTAGATTCCCTAATCGATACATGGTTTGATTCATCATATTAAGAACCCCTTTATTTTATCAATTCACAACTATAAGGGGTTATGACTGTTAGTAGCATGATTTTAAATTAGTTAGACTTGGTTAAGAGAAGTATTCATAATCTTTTTTACCAAGGTTAAATATCTTACTTGCCCATCATACACATAATGCAATATCTTTAAAAGGAATATATGCCACAAAACTATCAAATCTTTTGTGCAAAACATAATGCATCGCACCAACTGCAGCAGCCACAATTACAATGAGCGTAAGCTAAACTTAAAATCAGCAAATGATGACCATCTAAATATTACTGTATGTGTTTAACAAACAAACCTGTGCAGGTGTGATTCCCTTAACTTCAATCTTTTCTCCCATTTTGAGCGTTTGGTTTTTCAATTCAACTTTGTTCTCCCTAACGGCTTCCACTTCTTCAATGGGCCATTGTACAAGTTGTTTCCCCATAGGATCCAGCCAGATTGTTCGTGGGATCGCCTATATGTATCATTTCAAGAAGAGTATTAAGCAGTTAATTATTTGTCTTTAGTTTTAGAAAAAACAACAAATTTATAAGCATTGATTTAGCTACCTGAATTCCAGACCAACCCTTACTCACAAGCTGATCTGGGGAGGCAACAGATTCATTAGACCAACCCCAGAGAATCCTTCTGTTCTTGCTCGGGTCAAAGAAAGTCTTGGATGCATAGAAGTTTCCATAATCAAACCTTAACCCATTCCAGCCATCAATGGAAGAGTTATCAGGAATGTACTTATCCTTCTCTTCGTGATACTTCCCCAAGGTGTAATACTCGTACCTAGTCTCATCTAAACTCACCTTAAGAACATGCTTCACGTCCTCCCTACCGGCCATTAAAACTGTGTCCACACCCGCTTTCCCCTGAACCGGAACCGGGAAGAAATCCGGGCACTCCCACATCCCCGTATCCGGAGCTGAATGCAACGGGTGTTTCGCCTTGACCCAATACGCGAAGTCTCTGCTCCTGTACAAATATGCCATTCCTCTGCTATTCCCTCTCTTGCTACCCACCACCATTCTCCACCGTCCATCCCTCCCCAACCAGGCCGTCGTCGGGTCACGGAATTTGGTGTTGTTGATGGTCGGGTCGGGTACTGCGATTGGGTTGATGTGGTCCGGTTTGATCCAGTCCTGGAGAAACGGGTCGTTGTAGTCGGCCGGGTACGCCAGGTTTTGGACTTGAGATTGTTTGTTGTCGATGATTCCGGTGTATAATATTGCGGGCTTGTTTCCGGGTCGGATGGTAGCTGATCCGGACCATGTCCCGAACTGGTCAAATGGCTTTGACGGGTAGATTGCGGGCTTTAGATGTTTCCAGTTGATCATGTCTTTTGAAACTGAATGGGCCCAAACTATGTTGCCCCATACAGACCCGTTTGGGTTGTACTGGTAGAACAGATGGTACAATCCTTTGTAATACATTGGGCCTGAATTACATTTACATTTTAAAAAATATTATGATTATTGATACTTCAACGCGTTAATGATAATTTTTTGTGATTTATTTAATTTAATCAAATTAAACAATAATAAATTAACCATTACTCACCATTTGGATCTGTTCGTCCACATGGAATCCCGCGCAACACCCATGCAAAGAAAGTAGTTGAAACAGTCAGTCAATAAATTTTGATTTTTAATGTTTCTAAATTTAATTTTGTCAATTAATTAAAGGCAAGAAATATAAGCCAAATGAGTTATTTGTATTTGAGCGTTTTCACATGTACAATATTTGAAGTTTTGGCTGAACAACTAATATCCAAACGCAGTCAATAAAAGAGCAGTGCTATATATGTGTGTGTGGCTCCGTAAATCTACTCTTCAAATATCTCATTCTCATACAATAAATACTATGCAGTGCAATAAATCTATAAGTATATGGGTACAATTTCTCTTGACATTTTTTTAATCCAGAGGGGGGAGGGGATGGAGTAATCAGGGTTGAAACTCGACATTATATGTAACAAATTGATATGGGTACAATTTCTCTTGACATTTATATGTAACAAATTTATTGACATGAACGTTGAAAACTACTTATTTATGAAGCGTTTGAAAATACTACATTGACCATTCTTAAGTAACCGATTTTGGGGTAACATATATGCACGTTCAAAAAAAAAATATGCACGTTCAAAATGGGCGTGTATGTATGTTTAACTGTACCTTCAAGGCATAAGGTATACGTATTACCTATTTACGTGAATCAATTATACTATTACATTAATTAATTCAAAAAATGAACAAATTAAAAGATCAAATAACAACTTGAATCAATTTAATACACGCCGTACATCATATTTAAAATATCATCACTTATATGTGAGGTATTGTAGTACACTCATCATAAAGGAATTGACAAATGTGAAGGTCCACTTCGGTGTTCAATGTAATTCAAAAGGCATGTAAAAGTCCATTATATAGACTAATATTCGTCGAATTCCTATAACTTTTATTACTTGTTGAAAATTAAAAATGATGTTTTTTTTCAAAAAAAATAAAGCGTAAATAAAATATTAGGACTATGGAGTATTTGTTAGGTAAGATACGATTTGGACAAGGAAAGAGGGACACGACAATAAGAAGTTTGTATAACACCGACCACTAACCTATTTAAACAAATGAGCTAAATTGATTTGGGCTTTATTTTTTATTTTATTTTTTTGAAAGAGATTTGGGCTTTATTTAAATATTACTCGTGTGGTCTGATGATAAAACGTAATATCATATACCTAAAGTGATAAACATGTACGGTACATGTATAATAATATATAGTGTATTTGTGGAATGATAAAACTTTACAAGTAAACCTATTTCGTAAATATTATCTAGAATATAAATTATACAAAAATTAATAATTATATATATATATATTATTAGAATGAATATTTCTTTTTTTAAATCTGAGATGAGTGCAAAAATTGTTTGAGTTGAGTGAGTCTATTGTAAGCTAAATTGAGATTGTGAAGTTCATAGATCAATGTTATTTCACATGAGTGTACATATATATGTGTTTGTGTCCAGCTCTTAATTTTTTTTTATCTAAGAGAGCAATGGAGGATTTAGGGGGGTCCTAGGGGGCAAGTGCCCCCGCTTCTGATCCCGAGATTTAGTATTAGTACTTATGATAAAATCAGTGCCCCCACTTCTTGATATAAAAGTATGACTATAAAATTATGATGAACCGATTTCATACACTTAAACATGTTTTTGACACGGTCATTATTTGAAAAGTGACGGTGGTTATTTTTTGTGAAGTATAAACCAAGGAGCAAAAAACGGTTAGGGATTTGACTGGGGGAGGAGGAGAGAGAAATTGTTGAGAGGATAAGTTAAGGATTAAGTTTGAATGTTTTGATAGGTACGTAAATAAATCAGCTAAAAAATCGTGAAAATAATCAACAATTACGGAGTATTATCTAAACTATTGAAGGAAAAATAAGCAGTCATTTAATAGGACTATTCAACTGTAGAAAATGTAACACTTCATAAATCTTAATTGTTTCCTTCTGCGTTTTAATTTAATTACATTAGAATGCATGCATGCCATCAATTCTTATTTAAAAAAAAAATATCGGACCATCGAT
Organism: Cuscuta epithymum; assembly: GCA_945859915.1. Taxonomy (NCBI): domain Eukaryota; kingdom Viridiplantae; phylum Streptophyta; class Magnoliopsida; order Solanales; family Convolvulaceae; genus Cuscuta; species Cuscuta epithymum. The sequence goes on from CAMAPF010000029.1 coordinate 1,834,929, forward strand.
CTTCTACATCCAAATCAAGAACTCATAACTAATACAGAAGATTAATGCAATAATAATTCATAATTGTTATTCAAGATCGAGTGTTCAATTAAAAGCATGGTTTTGAGTGAAAATATATGCAATAGTTTAAATGCAATTTTGAAGAAGTATATTTCAATGAGAGGTATAATTAACCTCTACTATTGGAAATCGGGGATCATTACAATGTTTTTGTTTGAATTAATTTCAATCCCGGACCATATCAGTTCAAACCAAACTTCTGTAGCTATAAAATAGGGATAGAACAGACAATTATCATACCCGAATCAAATCAGAATAGACTTAAACAGATCAAACTATACCAACAAATTTAAATCCGAGTAAGAAGATCCAAAATGATGACCAAAAATTGAGATGTGTTTGGGCATTGTGAAACCATTAATAAAACTTTCCATATTCACAATTTAATTGAATGTCGGTACGAAGTTCAATAAATTGACTCTTCAGTATTTAATGTATCTTTTATCAAATAAGACATAGAAACTAAAATAGAATTTAAGATTAGAATATTAGATATGGAAGACGAGGAACGAACCATTGATCCAGTTTTTGGGAGGCTGAAAGTGGTAACCAGTACGATGAACCCGGTCCATCGTTTGTGAACTCTGGGATTGAAGATTCATGTGAATATGATGAGAGGCTTCGACGCCGCCGCCATTTTTCACCAGAAAGAGGGCAGCCACCAAACAAAGCAAGAGGGCAAACTTATGAGAACCCATAATGAGGCGGAGGAGAATAGTTTTTTTTTTATGATGGGAGGATGTGATCGAGTAGTATATATAGACACCTGAAAAGCTGCATGGATAAGGTTTACATGAGATCGGGGACTTGTCTATATGTTAACCTAACTTAAATAAAACTCTAGTCATTCTAGGAGGAAGAACTAGTCCAACGTACCCGTGCTTTCATGCATGACGAATGCAGTAAAAAGTCAAAACAGTAATTCCCATTTTCACCTTATTAATCTCACCAACCATTCATCTATAAATTACTATCAGTATATAACTTTTAATTTCATACACCGAATGATATAACAATCAAAATAAGTAAAGATCAAGTTACGCTTTTGATTGATTTGACTGAATTTTTTGAATTCGAAGATAACAATCCGTTGCTTTTCCGTATAATTTCTTTTTTACTTTGTTGATAAAATATACTACCTATGTCCCTTACATCTTTGTCAAGTTTGACTGGCACGGAGATTAATAAAGTAAAAACTGTGTGGTTAAGTTTTGTGCAGAGGAGAGAGAATTAACTGAAACAACAAATTCTTTATTTAAAAGGGAAAATGACAAAGTTAGTTGGACATCCAAAAAAGGAAAGTTGACAAAGTTTTAAGGGACCGATGGAGTATTTGTTAGGTCTCCTGATTTTGATTATCTATATTTACTTTTGATGATGTCAAACCCCTTTTTTAATATCCATGTATTAGACTAGTATCTGTGTCTTGTTCTACTTATGTTTATTGTAATGTGCTATCATATTAGTGATAAAGTACTCAAGAAAAACAAAGAGTACTCAAAAGAGAAGAAACGTACCAAAAACAAAAAAAAGGTACGAAAAGAGTCAACTGAAACCCTTTAAAGAAATCGGCAACCATCTGAAATTACAAGAACCAACAGCCTGCTGAAAGACAATCCAGCTGGCTGCCAACATAACTCAAGTTTCTAGATGACTTAACCGAATCCTACTAATCTTCTCTTAAGCACAAAAACAATTAAACAAAAGACCAACTTGCAGTCAAAATAACTAATTGACAATAAGTAATTTTATAAGAGATTTTTACCACATTATAAAAATTTCTTGTAAACTTATTTTACAAAAAGAAAGTAATTTTATTGTAAGGAAGCATTGAACAACACTTAGCTTTGATATTAAATCTCTACGAGCAAAAGAAATAAAAGATACTACCTCCATCCCACTATGTTTGGGACAATTCGGTTTACGATGCTTGATCGACGATAAAGCAAACAGACTTATGTCTGCACCCAAATTATTTTTAGGAAAAAAATACATATTCGGAAAGTAGATTAATTAAAAGCTTTACAAAGTCGCAAAAATCAGAATAAAATTGATAAAAAAATTGATATAGAAATTAATAGATTAAGAGTGATTTGTGTTGACCAAGTGAATAATGTATGGGACAATCTTAGCGGGACGGAGGGAGTATATCAATATTTATCTTTGCATTGAGATGGGTAAACAAGTTGTGAGAGGATTTGGTCTGTGTCACAAGAAGACAAGAATAAACCATGCTCTTCTACTGTCAAGTGGAACAATGCAAGTAGATCAAGCAATGGTCAAGAATGAGCTCCTCAGCCTGCGGTGGAGATTCAACAACCAGTCTATAAATACAGAAAAAGTGCGGGAATAAACAAGTGGAAGAGCCAAGTGGAATAGAAGGGAATTAAGTTTCACATGAACACATCCAGTCAGCTGATTCCCCTTCACCACTTCGGTTCTCACCCCACTCATCTAATGCTCTTAGACTAGCTCAAATTCATACAAATTAAACCTATAGAGATTAGATTAGTTGGTAATTTAGTTTTCACCCATGTAAACTATACTAGTGTTAGACATTCTAGAGGGTTTTGTGTTCAAATCCAGAAGGTGAGAAAGGCAAGGACATGAGTAGCTTCTGCCAAGTCAATGCAACCTTGGAGGACTGAGTAACTTGAAATTTTGTTCATATTCCTTCTGAAAAACCTCACAATCTATGTTTTGGCCAAAGATAAATTGGGCACTAAATGTAATGAGATATTCATTTAGTGGAAATCCATCTAAAAAAGGTTGGGACTGGATGTAGGAGGATTACACCACCTCTAAACCAGAATATATCTTGTGTCACCTTTTATATTCAGATCCAATTACACACTGCAGTTCTCACTCACCTTCACAACTTCACAGCAAAACAACTTGCTCACAAAAATTATCCAGTGAATTGTTCGGTTCACTGTGAATCAACTCCTTGCTTTGGTTCATCAAAGTGATCTATTTCTATAGGTCTAAGTCCTTCATACTCATATGTTAAGACTCGTTCTGAAAGCTTATCGATGTGTTATAGTATAGTTCATTGCTATATCTTAACCTTTGAAGCAGTAGCCTCATTTCGGCAGCCTGCTCCTAAAGGACTTGGCAGCCAGCTCCTAGTAATCTGGCAGTTAGCTCCTCCGGGTTTTGGAAGTATGCTTCTTGAGTCATCTGATTCTGGAAAACACATTTGCACCATGTTTCATCCATCTCCTCACAACTAAAAGGGTCATAACCTTTGTTACTATAAAGTGACACACTCTTGAGGTCAAGACTTCTGTTGTAACACCGCCCCCAAGTATTTGTACTCTATCAAATTATGTATTGAACCCAAGAATTGAATAAACGCATTTTACGTGATTGTGAATTTTTATCATTTCTTTTGCGTGAATAGTAAAATTCACGTGGGGCCCACACCGGAAGCGGGGGCCGCCCGATAATATCGGGACCACATATTATATTCATTTGGGTCAAGATAATATGTGTATCATGGTGGATAGCCGGTTGGGCCATAGAAGTTATGAGAGTAACCTTTTGGACATATAAAGCCCATTTATCGGTACCGGGCGTGCTGACAGATAAAAGCCATAATAAATTATGGGACCGCTAAATTAAAAGTTGGGAAGTATATTCATTCTAAAATCCAATAATGATTGGAAGAAACGATACATATTTCATTTGACCCGATAAAATGAAATGTAGTTAAAACGGTCCGGAAAATACAACTTTCGGGACCGAGTGTACAATTAGAGACACAAAGGGATGACCTCCCACATATGTGGGGGCCACCCCATGAAATCATTGGAGACAAATGAAAGAGGTGGGCGGCTGGTGTGATGGAAGGAGGATGGAAGGGGGGGTTGACTTGAGAAGAATGGTATCAAAAGTACATTGGGCCATGGTCACATTATTTTGGAAGAAAAAGCCAAAGGATGGCCATATACTCTCCCCTTAGCCAATACATTCGATCCTATCCCTCACCTTGGAGAGAGCTGCTCTGAAAATAATCATTTCTACCATCTCCATTCGAACCTAAGCTAAGGAAGAAGAAGGAGGGAGAGGAGAAGAGGAAAAAGGAAGAAAACTGGAAGATTAACAAGGTAACACCTCCATTAATCCCATTCCCTTTTTCTTTAACCTTCCAATATGGTTATGAAATCATATTTCATACCCATAGGACTATTCTTCACATTAGATGTAAAGAATGAGTGATTGAAAAAGTTGGTTTATACCCAAACCGGATTTAGAGAACAAATTGACCGTCTCACCGGAAAATAACCTTTTATAGGTTATTTATATTGATATGGGTTTTGTGATGATAAAACCTTGTTGTTAACTTGAACAAGGTATTTCAAGAACTTTCACGGAGTTGAAAGGATCGCCGGAGTTGTCGCCGGAGTTGGTTGAAGTTCACCGGAGTTTCACCGGAGCTCAATAAGAGAGGCTAGAACTTCATAAGCTTCTTTTGAGGTGAGAAGACGGCTATATGCTTTGTAACTTTTGCGTTAGGCATAAGATTACCTAAATTAATCAATAATATGTTTTATGAATTGATTAATGGTATTAAAGCATGTGTTATGACTTATAGAAGAACATAACATAGTGAAAAGCATGTTAAACAAGTTTGATTAATGAAAATATTATAAATTAGTGTACATGATGATCCAAGGACTCAAAATGGTATTTTTGGGTTAAGGAAGTCTAGAGGTACACGCATGTCAAATTTCACGTTAATCGGACTTCGTTTGGGCGGCCAAACGGGCGTTGAACGCCAAGTCAACTCCCATACTCGACCGAGTATTGGTATATACTCGACCGAGTATGGCCAGAAAGTGCTATTCTGGAGTTTCTGCCTCCCATACTCGATCGAGTATGGGTGTATACTCGACCGAGTATGGGCTGGAAGTGTATATTTGGAGCTACTGGCTCCCATACTCGACCGAGTATGGGTGGGTACCCGATAGGGTATTGATATTATGCCAAAACGGGCAGTTTTGAGCAGGTTAATGTGGGCCGTTCAAGTGGGACCCGCCCACGTTGGTTACTAGAGATTATTATACAACTATAGGGCTAGGTACTGTCCATAGTTAAGTGAAAGAAAGTTTAGCCATATCCAGGTTAGGGTTTGGTGAGGAATTAGACTGAGGTTGAGTATCCTCGGGACGTAATCGATCCAAAAACTCGGTTGAGGTTGAGTATCCTCGGGACGGGCGTGATCCTAAAACTCGGTTGAGGTTGAGTATCCTCGGGACGGGCGTGATCCAAAAACTCGGTTGAGGTTGAGTATCCTCGGGACGGGCGTGATCCTAAAACTCGGTTGAGGTTGAGTATCCTCGGGACGGGCGTGATCCTAAAACTCGGTTGAGGTTGAGTATCCTCGGGACGGGCGTGATCCTAAAACTCGGTTGAGGTTGAGTATCCTCGGGACGGGCGTGATCCTAAAACTCGGTTGAGGTTGAGTATCCTCGGGACGGGCGTGATCCTAAAACTCGGTTGAGGTTGAGTATCCTCGGGACGGGCGTGATCCTAAAACTCGGTTGAGGTTGAGTATCCTCGGGACGGGCGTGATCCTGAAACTCGGTTGAGGTTGAGTATCCTCGGGACAGTAAATGATCCTGAAACTCGGTAGGATATTAGTAAGATAGAATGTAGCTATTGAGCTAGGCATTCGGGAATAGATGGGAAAGGTCGGGTGAGTACCTTATCTCTAAAAAGACTCTTTCAAAGAAAAGGACCTACGGGTCAAGTATTTTACAAGTATATACAGTATGTATTATCTTGGAAATGGGGTAACTACGGTTATGCCTATAAATATATGTATCATCCTATTTTTGGGTCTTGTGTTTGAAATATTAGTTACTCTTCATCTAGCCTGCTTGTCACTAGTACTTCTATGGAGTACTGACCCCTTCGGGGGCCCTCACATTTTTCAGGTTGAGGCTAGAGTCCTGCTACCTGCACCTTTGCCCAGGGTGAACTCAAATAAGGAAGACGTGGTTCGTGCTTCCATTCTTATTTGAAATTATGAAATTGCTCATGGATACTTGAACGATGTTTTCTATTAAACTATTGAAGGGCCTGCGTGCTCATGTTTGCCACGTGTGGCTAAATGTCAAACATATTTTATTTCCGCATTTGTTTGATTTATATATTGATGTTGATTGTATGGGTTTACTAATCGGTTTGGCAATAGAATCTATCGGACGCCTTGTATGATTTGATAAGAATGAACTACGTTGTTCTTATTGGGTTGTACGGCGGTTGTCTACGTGGCACGGACGCGGTCCGGGGCGTGACAATTAAGTGGTATCAGAGCCATCGATTTCTAAACTATATAATTAACCTCTCAATATAGTATCATCAAAAAGTTTTGAACAAAACCATGAGCAAAAGTTTTTGTACTTAAGGAACCGTTGGAAACCAAGTTATTGACCTCTTATTGTTGAGACGGTACCCTTAACAGTTTGTTGGCCATAACGTTGGACCAAGTGGTGTCTTTTGTACTATTCCGTCAATTGACATTGATACGAGTCTAACGGCTCATTCCAAATTTCTTTCAGAAATGGAGGGTAGAGGCATGGCTACGAGGAACAACCCGAGAGGGCAAACTCCGGTGACGTCCGAAGGGGCTAGCCGGGTTGCATCTCGGGGCGCGAGAGGCGGTAGGAGAGGCCGTGGAGGCCGTGGAGGCCGTGGAGGCCGGGGAGGCCGTGGAGGCCGGGGAGGCCGTCGGGCTCAAACCGTGAGCGATGGCCATGTTAGCTCGGTGCACGGAACTCACACCGAGGATTATGACTCTACATATGTTCCCGAGACGGAACATGAGGAGACCCCATATGATGGGGGTGATACGTATACTGATGATGACAACGATGAGAGTGATGCCAGATTCGCCCAGATGGGTGAACTGTTTGAGTGGTATCAAAAGGAGAAGTTGAGGAGAGATCTTAGGCGCCAAGCTAGGCGTGCCTCTCAGGGGGCTTCAGGTCACGGAAGCCGGGGAGCTTCAGTGGCCATTCCTGTGGCGACACAGGGGGTACAGGGAGGAGGTTTCTGTGTAAGAATCTCCAAATACCTCAAGGAGGCTAGGGCCTTGGGGTGCAAGTCCTTTGATGGCAAGGGCGATATATCGGTGGCTGCCGATTGGATAAAGAAGCTCAATGAGGCTGCTAGAGATATGCAGATTGGGCTTGACATAAAGCTGACGATTGCTACCAGGCTACTGGAGGGAGTAGCCGCTGTATGGTGGGAAGGCGTGGAAGGAAAGTTCCACGGTGAGACCACCTGGGAGAAATTTGAGGTAGAATTCTATAACCAGTACTACTCGGAGTTCGAAAAGAACCAAAAGAGGAAGGAGTACATGACCTTGGTACAAGAGGATGATTGCTCGGTGAGGCAACTGGAACAGAGATTCCGGGACTTGGCACGATACATACCTGAGTACGCCATGGATGAGAACCGCATGGCCAATCACTTCTGGGATACCCTACAGCTGGATATCCGTGATCGGGCTACCTTCAACCATCACATGACGTTCAGTGAGATCGTGGACCAGGGTCTACTTGGGGAAGCCAAGTGGAATGAGAGGAAGAAGAGAGACGCCGAGGAGGCAAAGAAAAGAAGATGGGGGAATTCTGGACCCCAAGACCATTCCCGGAAGCATCATGCCGGGAGTGGGAGTTCCTTCAGGGCGCCGGCACCACCGGCAAAGAAGAGCAAAGGCCCAGGAGGGCAGGGGCATAACTCGGGGGGTACGAGGCCACCGAGGTGCTCAAACTGCAACCGGAACCACGCCGGGAGATGCAATGAGCCACCCCGATGTTTCAAGTGTGGGAGCACCAGCCACCTAAAACTCTCATGTCCAATGTTGAGTGGGGGTGGGCCGTCAGGGGCTGTTGAGGCACCTACGTCTAGTAGGGGTCGTGCGGGGCCATCTCAGGGTGGCACGGGAAGGGGCGGACCCACGGCTAGTAACGCCGCGTCCGTCAACCAAGGAAGGACCCAGGCGCGGGTGTACGCGATGACCGAGGCCGATGCTCGGGCCAACCCGGACTCCGTCGCTGGTATGTACTAAACTTATACATGTTTTTAGGCCTATACTAAAGTTGTAAGTCCTAGGGGACAAGAACACACAAACTCGGGGTTGAATCGGGGAAGAATCAATGAAATTAGGCCAATACCCGACCGGGTAGGGCAGGTCACCCGACCGGGTATTAGGAAATTTTGGCCTGGCAAACTCACTGGAATCTATACCCGATCGAGTATGGTCATATACTCGATCGAGTATTAGTAAATTTTCACTTTCGATGTGTGTACTCGATCGAATGGTGAAGGCAGAAAGTTTTGACAAAAATTTTGGGTGATACCCGACCGGGTATAGGTATATACCCGACCGGGTGTGAGTAAAATTCCGGGTTTGAGGTGTGTACTCGATCGAGCAGGGATTCCAGAAAGTTTCCTTCGAAAAATTTGGGCCATACCCGACCGGGTATGGGGTAGTACCCGACCGGGTATAGGGCAAATTTTTGCAAAACAAAAAAAAAAAAAAAAAAAAAAAAATTTTTTTTTTTTGCTCCTTTTTAGTCGGGTCGTTGAGTAGTGTGCCTTACATGACCGATATATGTAGGAACACTAAAGATCAACGGTAGACAAGCAAGAATTCTCATCGATACCGGGGCGCAACGTTCATTTATGAGCGAAGCATTCGCCGAAGGTTTGAACGTGCCATTAACGGCGATGACACAACCCTTGTTAGTCTCTACACCATTGGGAGATGATGTAGAAAGAAAGCACTACTATCCTTCATGTAATGTTGAGATAGGGGAACACCGTCTAATGGGCGACTTTGTACCATTAGGCATGCTTGAGTTCGATGCTATACTTGGCATGGATTGGCTTGAAAGACACCATGCAAAGGTAGATTGTTACACCAAGGTGTTAGAACTGAAGGATGGCGAGGGAAACCCTCTATACTTCGAGGGAGATAGAGGACAATTCAGTCCTTGTATCATATCGGCCTTAAGGGCAAGGCGTATGATGATGAAAGGATGTCAGGCTTACCTAGCCTATGTCATAGGCAAGGAGGGCAAGGAGAAGAGCCTCACGGAAATGAGGGTGGTGAGTGAGTACCCAGAAGTTTTCCCAGAAGAACTCCCGGGACTCCCACCAGATCGAGAAATTGAGTTCGAGATCGAGGTTGAACCAGGCACTAAGCCCATCTCGATTCCTCCGTATCGAATGGCACCGGCCGAACTCCAAGAGTTGAAAGTCCAACTAGAAGAATTACTAGACAACGGATTCATTAGGCCGAGTCATTCACCATGGGGGGCACCAGTCCTTTTCGTGAAGAAGAAGGATGGAACAATGAGAATGTGTATCGACTACCGTCAATTGAACAAGGTCACAATAAAGAACAAATATCCTTTGCCAAGGATAGACGACTTGTTTGATCAATTGCGGGGGGCAACCGTGTTCTCCAAGATCGACTTGAGGTCGGGATACCATCAACTAAAGATAAAAGAGAGTGACATACCCAAAAGTGCATTCCGTACAAGGTATGGTCACTATGAGTTCCTAGTGATGTCGTTTGGGCTTACAAATGCCCCCGCGGCATTCATGGACCTCATGAACCGAGTATTTCATCAATACTTGGACCAATTCGTCATAGTGTTCATTGATGACATTTTGATATACTCCAAGAATGAAGAAGAACACGAGAGACATCTAAGGCTCGTGCTTGAAACACTGCGGGAGAAGCAACTCTTTGCCAAATTCTCTAAATGTGAGTTTTGGCTCGAGGAGATTGGCTTTCTTGGGCACGTGGTATCGGGCTCGGGCATTTCAGTTGATAACTCAAAGACTGAAGCGGTCACTAATTGGGAGAGACCCAAGAATGTGAAGGAAATCAGGAGTTTTCTTGGTTTAGCGGGATATTACCGCAAGTTCGTGGAGAAATTCTCAGTGATAGCATCACCACTCACGAAGCTCACCAAAAAGGGGGCCAAGTTCGTGTGGGATGACAAGTGTGAGAAGGGGTTTCTTGAGCTGAAGAAACGATTGACTGAAGCACCGGTACTGGCTCTACCCGTGCAGGGGCTAGGGTATGACATCTACAGCGATGCTAGCATTCAGGGACTTGGGTGTGTACTGATGCAATCAGGTAAGGTAATTGCTTATGCTTCTCGACAGCTGAGGAAGCATGAAGTGAATTACCCCACCCATGACTTGGAGCTGGGGGCTGTAGTATTTGCTTTGAAGATTTGGAGGCATTACCTCTACGGTGAGGTGTGTCACATCTACACCGATCACAAGAGTTTGAAGTATGTGTTCACTCAGAAAGAGTTGAACATGAGACAGAGACGATGGATGGAGTTGATCAAGGACTACAACTTGATCATTGATTATCATCCAGGTAAGGCTAATGTGGTAGCTGATGCTCTTAGTAGGAAGAGTTCATCGGGAGTTTTACTCACATGCCTACAAGCATTGAGGGCACGTGTGGAGGTATCCACAGATGGGGCCTTGTTGGCCAGGTTTGAGGTGAGACCCACATTGCTAGACGAGATCAGGACACGTCAGGGTAATGATGAGGAGTTTCAGAAGATTCGGGAACGGATGCTCGTGGGACCCGTGGAGGGTTTCCGTGAGAGAGAAGATGGACTCTTACTGTTCAAAGAACGAGTGTGTATACCATCAGATGAGGAGCTCCGGAAATCTATTCTTGAGGAGGCTCATTCATCTGCTTATGCTATGCACCCTGGCGGTACAAAGATGTATCGGGACTTGAAGGAGAGTTACTGGTGGTCGGGGATGAAACGAGAGATTGCTGAATATGTGAGCCGTTGTCTTGTCTGTCAGCAGGTCAAGGCAGAGCACCAGCATCCGGCAGGGTTATTACAGCCACTTACCATTCCAGAATGGAAGTGGGAGCACGTCACTATGGACTTCGTGGTGGGGCTGCCACGGACGGTTAGAAACTATGATGCGGTATGGGTGGTGGTCGATAGGTTGACCAAGAGCGCTCATTTCCTACCGATCAACACCACATATACGCTTGAGCGTTTGGCCAAGCTGTACACTGATGAGATCGTGAGACTGCATGGGGTTCCGGTTACTATAGTATCGGATAGAGACCCACGTTTCACATCACGGTTTTGGCCTAAGTTCCAGGAATCCATGGGAACAAAGTTGAGGTTTAGCACGGCATTCCATCCTCAAACGGATGGGCAATCTGAACGGGTGATTCAGATTTTGGAGGACATGTTGAGGGCATGTGCCTTGGAGTTCCAAGGAAGTTGGGACAACCAGTTGGCCTTGGTGGAATTTGCTTATAACAACAGTTATCAAGCAAGTATAGGCATGCCTCCATACGAGGCATTGTATGGGAGGAAATGTCGGACACCTTTGTGTTGGGATGAGGTAGGCGAGGCTAAGCTTGAGGGCATCGAGCTAGTCGAAATCACCAAAGAAAAGGTGAGGGTTATTCAGGATAGACTCAAGGCTGCCCAAGATCGGCAGAAAAGCTATGCAGATAAACGAAGAAGGACGTTAGAGTTCGAGGTCGGCGATGAGGTATTTCTGAAGGTGTCACCTTGGAAAGGGATCATCAGGTTCCTCAGTCGGGGTAAGCTTAACCCACGCTACATAGGCCCATTCAAAATCATTGAAAGGATTGGGGTTGTAGCGTACCGGCTTCAGTTAACTCCAGAATTAGAAAAGATTCATAATGTATTTCATGTTTCAATGCTCAAGAAGTATGTACGGGACCCGTCACATATTCTTGAGAAACCACCGGTGGAAATCCGGGAAGACCTTCACTATGCGGTGCAGCCGGTAAAGATCATGGACCGACAGGTAAAGAAGCTAAGGAGTAAAGAGGTACCGATGGTGAAGGTACTTTGGAAGAGTGATCGTGTTGAAGAGAAAACTTGGGAAGTGGAGACCCTGATGAGGGAACAGTATCCATTTCTGTTTGACTAAACACGTGGATTTCGGGGACGAAATCCCAAATAAGGGGGGTAGAACTTGTAACACCGCCCCCAAGTATTTGTACTCTATCAAATTATGTATTGAACCCAAGAATTGAATAAACGCATTTTACGTGATTGTGAATTTTTATCATTTCTTTTGCGTGAATAGTAAAATTCACGTGGGGCCCACACCGGAAGCGGGGGCCGCCCGATAATATCGGGACCACATATTATATTCATTTGGGTCAAGATAATATGTGTATCATGGTGGATAGCCGGTTGGGCCATAGAAGTTATGAGAGTAACCTTTTGGACATATAAAGCCCATTTATCGGTACCGGGCGTGCTGACAGATAAAAGCCATAATAAATTATGGGACCGCTAAATTAAAAGTTGGGAAGTATATTCATTCTAAAATCCAATAATGATTGGAAGAAACGATACATATTTCATTTGACCCGATAAAATGAAATGTAGTTAAAACGGTCCGGAAAATACAACTTTCGGGACCGAGTGTACAATTAGAGACACAAAGGGATGACCTCCCACATATGTGGGGGCCACCCCATGAAATCATTGGAGACAAATGAAAGAGGTGGGCGGCTGGTGTGATGGAAGGAGGATGGAAGGGGGGGTTGACTTGAGAAGAATGGTATCAAAAGTACATTGGGCCATGGTCACATTATTTTGGAAGAAAAAGCCAAAGGATGGCCATATACTCTCCCCTTAGCCAATACATTCGATCCTATCCCTCACCTTGGAGAGAGCTGCTCTGAAAATAATCATTTCTACCATCTCCATTCGAACCTAAGCTAAGGAAGAAGAAGGAGGGAGAGGAGAAGAGGAAAAAGGAAGAAAACTGGAAGATTAACAAGGTAACACCTCCATTAATCCCATTCCCTTTTTCTTTAACCTTCCAATATGGTTATGAAATCATATTTCATACCCATAGGACTATTCTTCACATTAGATGTAAAGAATGAGTGATTGAAAAAGTTGGTTTATACCCAAACCGGATTTAGAGAACAAATTGACCGTCTCACCGGAAAATAACCTTTTATAGGTTATTTATATTGATATGGGTTTTGTGATGATAAAACCTTGTTGTTAACTTGAACAAGGTATTTCAAGAACTTTCACGGAGTTGAAAGGATCGCCGGAGTTGTCGCCGGAGTTGGTTGAAGTTCACCGGAGTTTCACCGGAGCTCAATAAGAGAGGCTAGAACTTCATAAGCTTCTTTTGAGGTGAGAAGACGGCTATATGCTTTGTAACTTTTGCGTTAGGCATAAGATTACCTAAATTAATCAATAATATGTTTTATGAATTGATTAATGGTATTAAAGCATGTGTTATGACTTATAGAAGAACATAACATAGTGAAAAGCATGTTAAACAAGTTTGATTAATGAAAATATTATAAATTAGTGTACATGATGTTCCAAGGACTCAAAATGGTATTTTTGGGTTAAGGAAGTCTAGAGGTACACGCATGTCAAATTTCACGTTAATCGGACTTCGTTTGGGCGGCCAAACGGGCGTTGAACGCCAAGTCAACTCCCATACTCGACCGAGTATTGGTATATACTCGACCGAGTATGGCCAGAAAGTGCTATTCTGGAGTTTCTGCCTCCCATACTCGATCGAGTATGGGTGTATACTCGACCGAGTATGGGCTGGAAGTGTATATTTGGAGCTACTGGCTCCCATACTCGACCGAGTATGGGTGGGTACCCGATAGGGTATTGATATTATGCCAAAACGGGCAGTTTTGAGCAGGTTAATGTGGGCCGTTCAAGTGGGACCCGCCCACGTTGGTTACTAGAGATTATTATACAACTATAGGGCTAGGTACTGTCCATAGTTAAGTGAAAGAAAGTTTAGCCATATCCAGGTTAGGGTTTGGTGAGGAATTAGACTGAGGTTGAGTATCCTCGGGACGTAATCGATCCAAAAACTCGGTTGAGGTTGAGTATCCTCGGGACGGGCGTGATCCTAAAACTCGGTTGAGGTTGAGTATCCTCGGGACGGGCGTGATCCAAAAACTCGGTTGAGGTTGAGTATCCTCGGGACGGGCGTGATCCTAAAACTCGGTTGAGGTTGAGTATCCTCGGGACGGGCGTGATCCTAAAACTCGGTTGAGGTTGAGTATCCTCGGGACGGGCGTGATCCTAAAACTCGGTTGAGGTTGAGTATCCTCGGGACGGGCGTGATCCTAAAACTCGGTTGAGGTTGAGTATCCTCGGGACGGGCGTGATCCTAAAACTCGGTTGAGGTTGAGTATCCTCGGGACGGGCGTGATCCTAAAACTCGGTTGAGGTTGAGTATCCTCGGGACGGGCGTGATCCTGAAACTCGGTTGAGGTTGAGTATCCTCGGGACAGTAAATGATCCTGAAACTCGGTAGGATATTAGTAAGATAGAATGTAGCTATTGAGCTAGGCATTCGGGAATAGATGGGAAAGGTCGGGTGAGTACCTTATCTCTAAAAAGACTCTTTCAAAGAAAAGGACCTACGGGTCAAGTATTTTACAAGTATATACAGTATGTATTATCTTGGAAATGGGGTAACTACGGTTATGCCTATAAATATATGTATCATCCTATTTTTGGGTCTTGTGTTTGAAATATTAGTTACTCTTCATCTAGCCTGCTTGTCACTAGTACTTCTATGGAGTACTGACCCCTTCGGGGGCCCTCACATTTTTCAGGTTGAGGCTAGAGTCCTGCTACCTGCACCTTTGCCCAGGGTGAACTCAAATAAGGAAGACGTGGTTCGTGCTTCCATTCTTATTTGAAATTATGAAATTGCTCATGGATACTTGAACGATGTTTTCTATTAAACTATTGAAGGGCCTGCGTGCTCATGTTTGCCACGTGTGGCTAAATGTCAAACATATTTTATTTCCGCATTTGTTTGATTTATATATTGATGTTGATTGTATGGGTTTACTAATCGGTTTGGCAATAGAATCTATCGGACGCCTTGTATGATTTGATAAGAATGAACTACGTTGTTCTTATTGGGTTGTACGGCGGTTGTCTACGTGGCACGGACGCGGTCCGGGGCGTGACATCTGTTGTAGGTTTATTTCATTATCTCCCAAAAGATATTGAAACTCACTATGTTAGAGGAAAAAGGATTGAAAAAAGTTCACCCCCCTCTAGACTTTTACCTCACATGGGACCATCAATATTATAATTTTTTTCATAATTCAAAAGATTCGAACAATTAAGCCACTATAGTTATCATTTCAGCCGATTCAATCAATTTCAGTATTACCAAACAAACACTTTTTTATTTTTGAAATCACTCCATTTCATGAGTAATGTGAATATACATATTTATTATACTACCTCCGTCCCGAAAATATTTGTCATATTCACTTTTCTTGGTTAATGATGACAATCTTTGAACAATCATTTTAGTTATTATAGGTATTATACTTTTACATAATTTATAAATTTTATAATTTTATGAAAATACTTTGAATGAGGAACATTTTGGTATATATTTCATATTCCAAATAATTTTGTATTAAAAAATTCATTGGTCAAAGCTGATTGTCATTGACCAAGAAAAGTCAATTTGACGAACCTTTTCAGGATGAAGGAGTTTGATATAAATTGTATTAGAAATATGTACATGATAATTTTAAAGGTAAACTAATTAATACTACGTATGTAATCATCAAATATAAATTCTTCGATCCATACACCACTTTTCATAAAAATTATTATCGTTTAAAATTTCATACTCCCTCCGTCCCTTAAAAATTTGTCATCTTTGAATTTTTGGTCAACCATGTTCAACTTTGACCAATTATATATTTTATTAAAAGTCATTTATATTATAAAAATGATATGAAAATATTTTTTTGTTAAATATACTTTCATAAAAGTATTAAATTTTTAACTTCCGAAATATCATATTAATCAAAGTCATGGTCGAAAGTTTATCACCATTAACTTAAAAAGTGAAAGATGACAAAGCTTTAATGAACGGATGTAGTATTGTTTGGTGATAATCATTGTTCTAAAACTCTCTAGGCGCTAGTCGGGCGGTTGAGAGGCACCTAGCGTCTAGGCTGCCAACTAGCTTAGGACGATATTTTGGCCAGCAAAGCTGACTTTTAGACTGACTAGACCGATTAGTTCTCTACAACTAAGGCCAACTAGACTCATTAATCGATCCGACTAGGTCGGTTTTTAAAATAGTGGTGATAATTATGATGTCTATTACGACCATGACTATTCTATGCATGTTTGTACGATCAATTGTCATTGTACCTTATAATTTCTAACTAGTTATCATCCAGAAGTAAAAATATTTATTTTATAATAGTTCATGATTCAAATAAAAAGATTTCAATTTTAACTACATGAGAAGATGTGAAGATTAGTGGATCCCCTCTAAACATTCTCTTCTCTCTCTAGGGTTACCCTTCCGGTAACGCCTAGTCTCAGTCATTCCGCCGCCGCCGGCTTTGCCGAGTGGGGTGTGCTTTCGGTTCTTCGGGCTCTTGGACGGAGTCTCGTTTTCGTTTTTGTTATTTCTCCTTCAAGTTTTGGAAATAGAGTTCTTGGAGTTTGGAAGGGTTTTTTCGGTCACGAGAAGTCGGGCATCGGGACCGATAGAAGAAGGTTCTGCTTTCAGTGGTTCTGTGAGCACGAAGAGGCGGTCTCGGGAGTAGAAAAGACCGTAAGGCTCGAATGGAAGGTTTTGCAGACCAATATAAAAAGATGGTGATCGGAATGGAGGAGGATGATTGGGATCTGGATGGGGGAGATGGCGAGGAGATTCCGGTGGAGGAACAAAGCTCAGGGTTTTCGGTGGTTGGGGTGCTGCTGACAGACAAGAAGGTTAAATTTCAGCCCTCAAGGAACTCATATCTTCATTATGGCGGCCGGGAAAAGGTATGACGGTCAAAGAATTGGATGAAAAGAGGTACCTTTTTACTTTCAATCATCGTTTTGATATGAATCGTGTTATTGAGGGAGGCCCTTGGCAGTTTGAATTTAATCTGTTGTTGCTAGAAGAGGTAAAACCTGATGATATCCCTCGTAAGATTGTGCTACATGAAGCTGATTTTTGGGTCCAAGTTCATAATGTTCCCTATAGCCTTGTGAATTCAGGTACCACAAGAAGGGTGGGAAATTTTATTGGAAAATTTATAAAATATGATGATAATCTAAAAAGGGGGAAGTTGGAGCCTTATATGAGAAGCAGGGTGTGTATGAACGTTGATAAACCTCTGGAAAAGGGTACTAATCTGAAAAAAGAAGGAAAAAGTTTTTGGGTAGATTTTAAGTATGAGAAATTGCCCAATTTTGGGTTAATAGGGCATTCAGATAAATTTTGCCCGTTAAATTATGAAGAAGATCTTGTTCTGGAAAACCGTTTTGGAGTTCAGCTTAGAGCAGGGATTGGGGTGAAGACTAGTCCCACAGGAGGAAACAAGTGGCTGATGGAGGGTTCATCGAAATCTTGTAGGGACCACAGATAATGGAGGAATTCAAGTCTAATGATAGGCAGAATGGGGGGGAGAAAGAGTCTATATCAGAATCAACATAGAGCATTACTAAAGGCATGGAAACAAAAGAAGATACTTCCGGGGAACAAAAGTAAAGAAGGATATGGGAAACCCACCCAGGGGGAAGGAAAGAGTGGAGAGGATAACATGCATGACACTTGATGGGACAAAAATTGGGGCGGGGGCGAGTTTCGATCTGTAAGTCCGCTGAAGCAGATATTATCAGAATGGATGAGGACGCTGCGAGTGTTTGTGCGGTTCGACAGACTCGGACAGAAATTCAAGTTTATTTGTTTTATTTTTTTCTTTAGTGACAATTTAGTTTGCATTATGATTTGTTTTGTTTTTTCTGTTCCAGCTTGTAAGGCGATGGATTTGGATAGGGGTGATGAGAGGATTGCGGTAACTGTCTTTGTTTCATTTGTGCTCATTAATGGATCAACGAATTATATTGCTTCTTTGAAGGTGATTAATTCTAAGTCTGGTTCACGGGACGACGGTTATCAAGAATCATTTTGTCGGATTCCCTACTATCTGAATGAATGATGTGTTATCAATTTAAGCTCAAAAAAATGTGATCGAGTAGTGTACATTTACACCTAAAAAGCTGCACGGATAAGGTTTAAATTACTTTAAATGAGATCGAGCAGTTGTGTATACGCACCCACCTTAATCAAACTAGTGATTCTAGAATGAATTACTTTGATTTTTAATTTTCCAATATAATATAACTCCTCCATTAAATGATCGAGTACCTGGATACAAATGTTGATACTTGATACCCTCGTGTAATGCACATTACGAATTTACGATGGGGTGTAATTGTTTTTTTTTTGTTTTGTATCATCGATGGGGTGTACTCCGTAATTGTTAAATAGAAAAGGCTGTAAAGCTTTCTTTTTTGAAGGGAAAATAAAATTTATAATAAAAATCAATCCTTAGTCAATAATATCACGAACTTCATCATTTATCTTTCAAAGGCACCATGAAATTGAATAAAATTCAATAATAATCCTTCGATCACACATTGAGACTATCAAACGAACAGCATACAGAGGGGAGAATTCCCTAAATAAGAGTAAAAATATTTTGAAATTAAAGAATGGGACTATCATGATTTTTATTCCCTGAATATATATGAGTAAATTTCTTCGAAGTTTGTCATCACTAGACTTTAAACATGACTTTTTTTTCCAAACATGGCAGATTACTCCTATTTAAGGAATAAAAACATGATAGTCTTATTTTGGAATTTCAAAACGTTTTTACTCCTATATAAGTGGAACGTATATTATACTCTCTGTTTAAATCGGTGGTGGTGCGAAAAATGTTTGAGTCGAATAGGTCTATTGTAAGATGAATATATATATTGTGATTGTGATTTTTTTTAAAATATTCTTATAAACCTATTATAGTATGTACCTGCTATTGTTAATGTTAACATCCTTGATGAGGTTGAAACTCGAACCTATGATCTCTTCTTTGAGAGATCAGCAGTGATACGATCATATCACAAGGTACTAACAGATTTGTGATTGTGAATTTTAGATAAGCAATTTCTCAAATACACATATGACCTCGCATAAGAAGTTTTTAAAAAGTACAACTAAAGTTATATAATGTCACGATCTGAAAAAAAAAAAAAAAAAAAAAAAATGTCACGATCTGTAAAAAAAATTGAGCAGTGATTATTATAACTGAAGTTAGTAATATAATCACTAAATTTAAGACGTCATCAAATTTTCACAAGCAATCTTTATTTTCGTTAAAATATGTAATTATTTCATTATTCAATGTTGTTCTCCTAGGCATCCGCGATCTTTTTTTAGATTTTTTTTATAGAGATTAATTTGATGACATGGATGAATATTTGAAATTATGATTGAAAGGATGAGATTATTTGTAAATACTCTATTTAAATATACTAGTATTGTACCCATGCGATGCACGGGACACAATTTGTTTTTCATATTTTATCTGCATTCAATTTGAATATACTCCGTATATATATGTATTTCCCCTATAGGAAGATAAAATACATACACTAGTACAGAGTATATAATAATATCATTGATAATATAATATCCACTCTTTCACCTTTCTTATTTATTGTAACAGTTTAAATTTTTCACTTGTCAGAAAAATTTCACAGGAGCATGCTTATTAACTATTTCTACAAACTATAAAAGCAGTTCATATTTTGAATTATACATTCAGATAACTTTAAGAAATATTCACTACACAAATTCACTATATTTTGTCGTCAATGTTTTATTGTCTATGTTTTCAATCTCTTTTGCTCTTCAAGATTAACAGGCATAAGAAAGACGTATTTCAAAAATAAATATAATTGGCTAATTTTAAATTAAAACTTAAATTTAATTTTGACATAGTCATGATAATACCTCAAAAGTATACATATTCTAAAAATAAACAATTCTAGGACTATATTTTAATGTTTCGTGTAATATTCCAACTCTTAATTTTATCTTGTTTAACTAACTATGATATGATAACATTAAAAAAACTAACAATGATATGGTAATGCATGAATCACCTAAAGAATAAAACACATATGATAAATAAAGTAATACTCCCTACAAAATTAAAGTAATTTAATCACTTCGTACATAATCTCTAGACCTTCTAACATAATTCAAGATTTTCTATCCTTCTCAAATATTTATATACTGTTTTGGTAGAGGTGATCCTAATGAAATTCTTTCAGTGATCCTAAGGGTCTGTTTGCAACAGCTTCTGCTTTTAAAAAAGTGCTTTTTTTAATGAAATGGGGAGAAGTGATTAAATAAAAGTTGATAGTGTTTGAGAAAAAAGTGATTGTGAAAAGTAAAAGTGGGTAGTGTTTGGTAAAATAAGTGTTTTTTGTGTGATAGAAAAAGTAAAAGCACTTTTGACGCGGAAGTCGAGAAAAAAAAAGTTGTAGTGTTTTGGAAAATAAGTGTTTTTTTAAAGCCAAAAGCTGATAAGTTCTTTTTTAAAAGGAGTTGCAAACCAACCCTAAAACATTATACAGGGTAGTTAACTTTTAGGGTATGTTTGGTTCAAGGGATGTCAGATTGCCATGAGAATGTTAGATTACCGGGTATGTTAGATGAATAGGAATGTGATTAATGTGTAACTCATTTGTGTTTGGTTGCGATTACAGGAATGTGACATTAAGTTGTTTGGTTGAATGGTATCTTATGTTGCATATTTAGTGAATTACTTAATTGCCCTTTAAATATTTGTCTCTTAACACATTAACTCATTACGACCTATAATTAAAGCAATTAAAATTTATAGAAAAATAAAACATTTTAATAATAATTAAAATCAAAACTAATTGGATTAATTTTAAGCAAAGTATGTTTAATTGGACAAATGACTAAGATTAGTGAACATTAGTAAATAATTTTAAGCAAAATATGTTTAATTGCACAAAAATGAGATTTTCCAACTAGAAATGAATGCCTAGATTGAAGTATTCTTTTCACCAAGTCTGTATACATGTTTACTTTCATCCCGACAATTTATCATCTAACAAGTTTGAGTATAAAACCTTTTTTCCCAAAATTTATGGGCTCTTCCTGAAAATCCACCAACAAGTCTCAGATAAAATTCAATACTAGTAAAATAAAAGCACAGAAAACAACACTCCAAACAAAGAATATCTGGATCATGATCATCATAAGTCCCACATTTTCCCCATCCTTCTACACCAATTATTTAATCAAGTAAAGTCGTATCTAAAGGCCTGGAGGAATGAACTTAGCAAAACCTCTAAATACACAAAAGAATGGAGACTAGTCTTGTTGTTGTAGCATCAGCCAGCCGCAGATACCAAACATCATAACATATGACATGAGTGATGAAAGAAGAGAGTGACAATACACATATACGATGGCTCTACCAGTCCCAGAACTAGCTCAACCATCAAAGCAAGCTGTAAGTTGGGGGGCCATGATGAGCTGCGTTCAATTGAAGAAAAGAGCTGCGCCGGACATTCCACTGAAGAAGAGAGCTGCGGTCATGTGTTTCAACGAGGAAGAGAGGCAGAGAGCTGCGTATAACGAAGCATAGGGTTTTTTTAGAAGAATATTCTTAAGTCATAGGGAATCTTTTAAAACCTAAGCCTTGGGTGGGTTTCAGATAACCGGTCATCTGATTACCTTTTTCATATTTGGGGATCTAACATTCCCCAAAAAAAATCAAACCCGCGAACCAAACACGTGTATCTCACATTCCGGGCATCAGATTCCGCCCTATATATGATATAACCTTCAACCAAACACTGCCTTAGAGTTTTAGGATGCTAAAACACTCTTAGTCTAAATCTTTACATATACTTGTACATCGTAGAAAATTCTTCCACGTACTTCTCTTGATGATATTTATTGCATATTGATCCAGTTTAATTCATCCTCAGACCCCATCAGAGCGAATACCTCAAGTCATGAACTTAATGATGTCATTATGTTTGTTACTACGCACGGAGTATATTTCATGCACCCATCCAAAATCAAAGTTTGAAATGAAGTGTAAACATAATTTAGGATGTTGAAATGACCACAAAACACAATATCAAGTATGAAAGATACCTTCAATTCACATCAAATTTGCAGACACATTTACTATAATTTGTGAAGAATACAATTTGTAAAGCAATTCTGACCTTTTTTCTTTAGATAATCTCGAAGCACCAGAAGTCTAGTAACCGTAAGCCAATTTCTGGAAGTGGACAATTATATATAAGTGACCTGGTGGATTCAGTTTTTGTCAACCGCATATTGGAAGTTATTGGTAATTTGGTATTAGTGCCCGCAAGAGATTGTGGGCAGGTTCTTATATACTCCGTATTTTAGAGACAGTTGCGAATTTTGACATTTGATTGTGCAATCGTAATATGGGCAGCCGTTATTTAGCAACCGTTATTTATTGATTGTACAGTCGTAAGATTTGGTTTCCCTTTTTATATTAGTATAGATATTTAATATTGAATCGATCGAGATTGTTTTGAAATTAAAAGCTTGTGCAACCTATATGAAAATTGTCTATATATGGGCATGTGATCCATTTCCTTTTTGTTGGAGCCCCTCTAAGACTAGCGCATGTATATTACCTTGTCCATTAAAAACATAGCCGATTACCAATTTTTTTCTATTTAAGAGAGAGAGCTTTTTGACGAATGCCATACATAAAATCTCAATAATCAAACACGTATAGTAGTATAAATGACTGAGCGGAAGTTAGTAGTTTTTTAAACCATATGCAACGTATCTGTTTTTAAAATCACACAGCTTCCCAACAGATTCCCAGAACTTCCGCATGTACAATTGCAACCATATAATCCTCCATCTTGTTAAGATTGTCTCATTTATCTGTTTAGGAAGTCCCACTAAGATTGTTTCATTCCAAATTTGGTAAAGTTTGTGTGGCTCTAAATCATTTTTACTTTATTCTCACTTTATCAATTCAATATCAACCACCTAAAACAACTTTTTTTAATAACTGTGCCCTATTTTTTCGTCCAAATGTTAGTGGGGCGGAGGTAGTACTACGTATTCGGTATTCCATTCCGGCCGGCCTGGTCTGGTCAAACTCCCTCCCCATCCCCTGCCTATTAATTACTCCGTCCACATCAGCATTCAAGAAAGCCGCACCATATTAAAGGAAGAAGATGGATATAATTAAAATAGATAGATTCCCCAATGGATTGGATTCATGGTTTAGGGAGTATTTGCTATGGCTCTTAGGGAGTGTTTGCAATAACTTAAAAGAAGCACTTATCAGTGTTTGGTTTTAAAAAGCTAAAATTAGTGTTTTCAAATAACAACTTCTATTTAAAGAGTGTCTCTCGTCTTTTGTGTGAAAAGTGTTTTTTGTTTTTTCTATTACACAAAAAAAAACTTATTTTACTAAACACTACCAACTTTTACTTTTCAAATTCACTTTTTTATCAAACACTATCTACTTTTCTTATAAGCAGAAGCAGTTGCAAACACTCTCTTGAAAAGTGTTTTTCAGCTTTTGGCTTAAAAAAAGCTGAAACGGGTGTTTTAAATTAGTCACTTAAAAGCTAAAAGGTGAAAGCATGTGAAAGAGTGCTTTAAACAGCTTTTCACTTTTTCTATTGCCCAAAAACACTTATTTTACCAAACACTACCAACTTTTACTTTTTCAGAATAACTTTTTTCTCAAATACTACTAACTTTTACTACGTAGTACTTCGTATTAAGTACTTTCTCCAAAATTACTTAAAAAAACACTTTTTGAAATAGAAGCAATTGCTAACACTCCCTAACAATGGTTTGGGAGTAGAATGGTTTTAAATTACTTGCACAGATGAGGATTATTCATGATTCTTTTTCACTAAGGTCAAAATGCCTTACTTCTCCATACCTATAAATTATGATCAAAGTCTTACGTAGTAACATTTTATGCAAAACATAACGTTATTCATACCGCAGCCGCTTAATGCAAAACATAATTAACGTTATCTTTAGTGATTAAAGAAGCACCACATACAACAGATAGAACCAAAAAGAACGATTTCAAATCTCTTACCATAAATAATTCTACCTCCGTCCCAAAAAGAGTTGCAAATTTGACTTTTCTTAGTCAAACAGTTTCGTTTTGTTCACTTAATTAGGATGTCAATTTTTAATTATTTTCTAAATTGGAGTTTATTGAAGAGATTTTAATTTAGTTTTTGAATATATAAATTTTAATTATTAAAAATTGAATTAATTATCCATTAGGAGGATTGACTTTTATTATTGGTTGACCAAAAAATGTTGACTTTGCAAAACAAATTGGGACGGAGGGAGTACAAGTGTATTAGTGCATGATTTTTGTACATTCTTTTGACATTTATACGTAACAAATTTATTGGCATGAGAAGTGAGAACGTTGAAAACTATTAATTTATGAAGCGTTTGAAACTACCTACTATATTGACCATTTTTAAGTAATCGATTTTGGGATAACATGCAAGTTTAGAATAGGTTTATTTTGATGCACCTACTGACCTACGTACAATAAGCTAGGTGAATCAATTAGCACATTACAATTCAGTAACTAAAAAATGAACAAAAGATAAAATGATGAGTTGAATCAATCAAATACATTATAACATCACTTATATGTGAGATATTATAACACGTACTTATAATAATGAAATTGACAAATGTAAAGTCCACTCTCGTGTTCCATGCAAATTCAAAAACTTGTAAAAGTCCATTATATAGACTTATATTCGTGCAACTCTACCTTATACTTTTATTACTTGTTGAAACTTAAAATCTATCGCTTCTTTTCCAAACTAATTAAATATATTAGGGTCGATCAAATATATGTATATATATATATATATATATATATATATATATATATATATATATATATATATATATATATATATATATATATATATATATTATTCCTGTCCGGAAATTCTGGACAGAAGCCCCGTCCGGCCTCCTCCATTTGGGGGCCTTCCCGGAGGTATTTTTTGCTCAAATTTTTTGTGTTTGTTCCTCATCAAGTCTAGTTCATCCATACCAAATTTCAGCAAAAAATTCAATCAGGAAGGTCGTCAAATGATTTTTGCAAGTTAACTGGTCCGGAATATGTATTTTTTGGAACAGTTAAAAATACCACCGGGAAGGCCCCCAAAAGGAGGAGGCCGGACGGCGCTCCGGTCAGGAAATTCTTGAGCGGAAGATTACTCTCTCTCTCTCTCTCTCTCTCTCTCTCTCTCTCTCTCTCTCTCTCTCTCTATATATATATATATATATATATATATATATATATATATATATATATATATATAAGGGACAGTTCAAGTAAAAAGTAGTCTTCCTATGAAAAGTGAGAATAAATCTTGGTCTTCTATCACTTGAAAATGGATGGATTAGATGAAATTTAACACAAGAGATGATTTCAAAAAATGTGCAAAGGTTTATACTATAAGGTGGATATGTACCGATTAAAAGTGCATTCATGCTTGTAAAAAAAGATTGTAAAAATTTTCCATCTTGTGCACTTTTTATTTTGTACCGTATTGCACTTGTGTGCTCTACGTGTGCTTTTTTTACTATTCTGATGCACATTTGTCACAAATATTTTCAACAAAAATCTCCATAATTACAATTATGCAATCGCGTTTCCTACCTCAAAATTGATCTTTTCCATCCATTTTTTCACATCAATGGCCAAGATTAGTTCTTATTTTTCACCTAGGAAGTACTTTTTATTTGAATCAAACTATATATATATATATATATATATATATATATATATATATATATATATATATATATATATATATTAGGGCGAGCATTTTTCAGTCGGATCTTAGTTTTAGTATGAATTTTATTCTTAATTGGGTTGTAATCTAGTTCGAGAATGATTTACTTATTTAATGAGAAGTCGGAGTTTTCCTAGAAGTATGGAGTATTTGATGACTAGGTAAGATACGATTTGGACGAAAAAGAGGGACGGCAATAAAGTTTACATAACTCGCTAACCTATTTAAACAAAAAGAGCTTAATTGATTTGGACTTTATTTATATATAACTGGTCTGGTCTGATGTGAATGAGTCTCTAATATTCTAATTGAGATTGATTTGGATAAATTTATTTATGCATTAAGTTTATTTTATTTAGTCTAAACTATACTAATAATGATTAATATAAGCGAAAGTTCTCGAAATAGGACTAAAACAGTTTGAAAATTCCAAAATAAGACATTCATTTTTTTTATACCCAAAATAGGAGTAATTACTGCCAAGTTTGGAAAATACTGACATGTTTGAAGTTTGGTACTGCCAAAACATGACAGTAATTAGTCTTATTTTGGGAATAAAAACATGTCAGTCCTACTTTGGAATTTTCAAACCTTTTTAGTCTTTTTTGTACTCCGTATATGTTATTGTTTTAAGTTATCCTACAAGTACAATTTCTCATGCATAGTATATAATTTATCACATTCTCAAAAAAAAAAAAAGTATATAATTTATCACTGTGCTAGAGATAAATAATAATAAAAAATTAAGTAATTATTAATATATAGAAAATTAACTGAGTAAAAAATTAGTCAATTTAAAAAGGGAAACCTAACTAATTAGTCCATATAAATCTATATTAATTATATACTCTTCACCTGCTGCCAAGAGTGCACAACCTTTGACGGCCATATATAGGCGTTGCGGCTTGCGAAGAAGAAAGCCTCACGAATGACGGAACAAAACCGCACAAGAATGCCACACTTCTTCGAAGACAATATATGTACTTTAGTCCTATACTGCTACATTTATTTTAAGTGCGAGAAAATTCACAACACCTAGTTAGTCCCAACAATGACATATATGGATACTATTAAGACTTGGAGTTACATCCTAAAAGGTCAACCCTGTTAGGAAGAGTAGCTCAAGCCTTTATATGTTGCTGGTTTGTATTTCTATAAACAACCGTGTGGGACAACCTAATACGCCTCCACAAGATGGTGGCTCGTTGGAGCAGACTAATCATGTAGTACAGTCTGTGTACTCGTTATTGAGGCTTATCAGGATCTAATTAATTGTTGGACCTTAATTTACTCTGATACCATATTAAGACTTGAAGTTTTATCCTCAAAGGTCAACCCTGTTAGGAGGAGTAGCCCAAGCCTTTATATGTTGGTTTGTATTTTTATACGCAACCAATGTGGGACTGCTTAATAGATACTATGACCTTGTTGAATTGGCTTGTTTGGTGTTTGTTAAAAAAGCGTGTACGACTGTATTTTGCATCAAACTAAAGTAAATAAAACTATAATTCATAATAATTAAATCACAATAAAACTTGTTCACAAAGCTTTGGAAACAGGTCTTAGTCAATCTATTCGTGATAAGCCTGTGCTTTCACAAAGTAAGAGAATGTAAATGTTGTGTGTATCCGTATCTCACTCCTCCAATAAATGCAAGCATTGTACAATATATTAATCTACTTTTTACCAGGAAAGGAAAAAGGAAGAAACTGATCAATGATCAACTCAAAGAGAGATCGAGTTCATAAACAATGAAAACAAATTATACTATCGTATAAAGTATATTGTTATGTCATACCGTGTGTGGATGTTCATTTGTGTCTATAGCTCATATTTATACAAATGATAGTGACCAGTCATGTGCGTAGAAATATTGTTGTGGTAAAAGCACTTGCAAGACAAATTTATTTGTCTATAAAAGTTTTGTATGCCAAAATTTTAGTAGACAAAGTTAAAAAATTTGTCGTCTTATACCTTTCCCTTCGATGATTTCCCTACAAAGACGGCCACAAATTTTTTTTGTCTGGAAAGTGTTCTATCTACAAAA
Source organism: Cuscuta epithymum (assembly GCA_945859915.1). Taxonomy (NCBI): domain Eukaryota; kingdom Viridiplantae; phylum Streptophyta; class Magnoliopsida; order Solanales; family Convolvulaceae; genus Cuscuta; species Cuscuta epithymum. Next base: position 1,862,853 of record CAMAPF010000029.1, read on the forward strand.
TTTGATATTTCCCTACAAAGATTCTTTGTATGAAAACCCCAAAAATGTAGTAGTGACAAGCTTGTGCTTTCTTAGTCATCTAAGAAAGCGTCAGCCTCATCTTCTCCATCATCTTCGAGCGAAAAGGGAGTGAATGGTGGTATAGCAACACCTACCTACATTAAAAATTGATACCAAAATTTAACACTACTACAAAATCACGCTTTTCAATAATTATGTTTTGTGGAGCAAGTATGAAAATTGAAAATCTGAAAGGCATGCGCACAAAGCCAGGTAAGTACAAGCTTGTCACGAATAGATTGACATGGGTGTCGTTCTCTATGGCCTTGGCCCTCTACAGGTAAGTATTATTACCTGACTACAAATTGTGAAAGCACAGGCTTGTATATAGGTGCTTCAAGTAATACGTAGTATTACTTTCTTCCATTTTTATGAAAAACTCCCTATCTTAATGGACCGTATATTTATTTAAGTATCATACATAATACCATGATATCACTATAAGGGACATGTATTAATTAGTTATTCCATTCTTAGCATTAGCAATATTCCCTTTCCTTTGTTTGAATATGCGCACCACATATATAGATGATGGGTCGATCATGACCATAATGCACGACACAATGTTCTTCACTCTTCTAGCTTATAATTTGAAATCACAGTTCTCTATTATGTAAATATTCTATTATGGTATCAGAGCCGAAATCCTGGCTTTAGTTCTCTTGACATCTCCGAACAGTCCAACATAATGGCCGTTGGAGACGAAGAAAATAGTGGCAGTCAAGCCTTTACAACTGACTGCATGTTGCCATACTATATTCAGGCCAGCGACAAACCCGTAACGTCTATGTCACTTCACTTTTACGTGATGGCAATTACGGAGATTGGCTCGATGAGATCACAAATGCTTGGTATGCCGAAAACAAAATTGGCTTTGTCAGTGGCGATATACCGATGCCAGCAGCGAATTCCCCCTACTTACCATATTGGAAACAAGCTAATGCAATGGTGAAAGCGTGGCTCAACAGTAGCATGGAACTTGAACTTAGACGGAGTGTTAAGTTCAAGACCGCTAAAGAAATATGGACAAATCTAGAAGAATGATTCGACAAAGAAAGCGCACCACGCGCGTATGAATTACGACGATCTCTTGGGGCGATACGCCTGCGACGGGTATGGGATGAAATGGCTTCCATTTCAATGAACCCAACTTGCACGTGCGGAAAATGCACCTGTGACCTTGTGAAAAAGATTAAATAGCAACGTGATCGTGACCAATTATATGATTTCTTAGTGGGGCTTGACGATGGTTATGCGTTGCTCAAAACCCAGATCTTAGCCACACGTCCTTTTCTATATTTAACAACCGCCTACCACCTTAATTCCGAGGGGGGGCGACATTGTAACATCACATCGACAAGACGGGCTGCTATCAAAGGTGTGGCATTCCAAACACACAGCAAACACTTCCGTGAGGATAATCGGAAACCCAGTAACAAAGGTGACCGGTTCTGCACTCATTGTGGAAAGACAAATAATGTTTATAAAAATTGCTTCCAGATAGTTGGGTATCTGGAGCATTCGAATACACGTGGAAAGGAGATAAAACATCAAAGCAACAAGGTTGGAGAACAGTGTGGCAATGAGCGCCACACACACGGCAGTGAGCGAGCAAATTCCCATAGGAAGGGCGGTCCACCTAGAGCTGCACATGTTGATTCTTTGACCGGCCCCACCTCTGAATTTACTACTGAGCAGTGATAAGTCCATATTTAGACATGCATTTGATGCGTGTTGGGATCGGATTTTGATGGTTTTCCTAGATTTAAGGTGTTGCAAGTCTCAATTTTAGCTCAAGTTATGTTTACCAGGCGTTGGTTCAAGTTTTGTGTCATTTGGAGTCAAAATCAGTAAATTTGAGCCCGGCATCGGTGCTTGAAGAGCAATCGGGATGAGTTGAGAAGAATTCGAGATTGATTTAAGAGTTTTGGAGGTCAGTGGGAGGTTTACGATGAAGATTTGATGACAAAAGAGCTATAGAATTGGTTATGAGATCAGAAGAAGATGAATAAAGCTGAAAAACGGCGATCAGGATGACCTTCTGTCAATCGTTCAAGCATATCTATTTGTAGAAGGATACAAAGGACACGATTCAAGTTACAAATGAAAGCCATCTTCAAGGGCTACAAATCATATGAAGACATCATTCCGAGAATATGAGAGGAAGAAGGTGAAAACAGGCGATGAAGTCAGATGATCTCTGTTGCGATTTCAGAATGAGACCTTCCACCGTTTTGATCATATATCTTGATTGGATGATTCAAATCCAATTCAGAAAGTTGTGGTGGATAGAGGACTTCATTATCTACAACTTTCATGAAGGAAGCATCTTCAAATTCGGAAGGGAAGACACGGTCGTGCCCAGGGAGGCACGCCGTGCCTGTAGAAGAAATATGTACCGGGTTGCTGGAATGGCCAGGCACGCCGTGCCTAGCAGGGAGGCTCGCTCGTCTTGCCAATAATTCAGGATCCTATCGCATGAGAGATCAGCCTGGTCCCCTAAATTATTGTACTCTACGCCGCGAGAGCGGTAAGAACTTAGTAATGATTAGCTCGGCTCAATTAAATTAATTTCATGTAATTAGGTCTGATCTACCAGAAATCTGGTTAACCCCGGAATCAATTCCTATTCCCTTCGTCGTTAATTAAGGAAAAACCAATCTTTTTTCTCGCTCATTAGCATTAGTTTTATTTTACTCAATCAACCAATCTCGCACAATTGCATTTTATTTTATTTATTTCTTTTTAATCGCTGAATTTAGTTAATCTTTAATTCCCTTTTGTCCGTCCCTGTGGATGTTTAATGTGTTGAATCTTTACATATGTCAATGTGTGTGTGTCTGTGTATGTACTTGAAATTTGTTTGTGCATTTTCAGTTTTGGTGAGTTTTATCTATGGATCCTGGGTTTCTTAGTTCCTTAGACGGAATAAAAATGGAATCAGATTCTACTCCATTAAGCTTCCGGCCTTCTGGCTGGTCTGGGAGTGCAGTAAGCCATAGCTGCGGGATCACTGACAGCAGCAACACCAAATAAGAAATAGAAGATGCTTGATGATGATCCTGATCATTGCACGAATGTACCGACGGAGAAAATCTTAGGAGAGTTAGACAGGGTGAAGAAAGTGTAATTCATCTTTCTGAATCTCCTTCCCAGAAAAATCTATGTCAATGAAATGTTTGGTTGATGCTCAAACAGTGACCATTAGCTTACGCAGGGATAAGGAAAATGTATTTGAGGGCTGATTAGGCTGGACATGCAAAAATTAAGTTGTAGGGTGAAGTTAGGGATCTCACGGCTGATCTAGACAAGGTAATAATTGATTTGATTGTTTCAAAAACTCTAAAGAATTTTCTGAACGATCTTGATTAGGCAGGAGTTGGAGGATCTATTAAGGAATGATCTAAATGAAGCTCATAAGGAGATGCATCACCTTGACAATAAGAAGCAGGATGCTATCAACAAAATCTGGAAATTAGAGGATGAGTTGGTCAAGTTAAAATAAAGGGAGGTAGGAATTTGAAGATAGTTGAGCTCCACAAAGAAGCATAATGAAATGCAAATTGAGATTGATAAATTGATCCAAGTTAAGCAGTAGATAATTAAATCCAAAGCTGACATTAAGAAGTTGTTGCAACTATGAGTTTATTTCAATAATCAGCTGTTAAAGGTTAGCAGTTGCTACATATAGTAAAGCATTAGTCTGTTAGCCTTTGATAGTTGGTGATGAATTGCCATTGATCTTTTGTTTATATCTGAATTATTTGGGGGGGATCAATTTAGCATTTATTAGGTTACTTGACTGCTAAAAAATATACGTAGTATATTTTATACTTATACTTCGCATATGACATTTTGTTTATAAATGACTTCTAATATCTAAAAGATGAGCAAGCATTAAGTTTATAATTAACTACAGAGTTGTTTAACTATAATGCATATGGTCCTTTGTTTTCATTTGTATTGAGATTGATACTAACACAATCATCTACTCACTCAGAGTTGTATCCTAGCTCAAAAACTCAGAATTTGCTGCTCAAATACGGTGTTATTTCTCTTCCGTCTGGTACAACTTCCTACTTGGCCGTGATGCAAAAACTGCCAATTCTTTGACCTTCACATACGGTGCTTCTGTTTTGACAACATTTAAAAACAACTCCCTTTAGTTTAAGAAATTAAGGTATTTGAAAATTGTAAATGGTGTGTTTGTATTTACAAATCTTTTAAGTAGTTTCTGGGGTGTAACTTTCATTTTGAAAAGGGTTTTAAGAGCAGAATAACACCAACTCCATGTTAAATCTCTTATATTCCATCTTTGAAGACTAATTTTATGATTACAATATTTGCCATGTTATATTTTACAAAAATGTATATATGTTATATAACTATTGTAGTTTTATTTCAAAAAATGGATACAAAGTACTTCGTAAGTTGTTAAAAAAAGAAAAATATTGTAGAGAAATACAATAATATATAAAAACAAAGTTCGGCTCATTGCCATATAGGGATATATTCATCTTTAATTTCTTACGTTTCTGATTTTTCAATTAGTGAGGTGTTAATAGACCACTCCTTTATATTGAAAAAATATATTTGAGTGTATAATTACTTTGTGAGGTGTTAATAAACTACTTTATATTATAGAATATATAATTACAATTTATATTACTACATAAATTGTAATATTATAGGAGTATTAAATTAAGACATATGTGAAGTGTTAATAAACCTCTCTTTTATATCGAAAAAGTTATACTTTATTCCCGTGCATCGCACGGGTACTATAATAGTTACCAGTATACTAAAACATCGTGGTTATATAAATTAAAAATAATAATTTAAAATATTTAAATTTGAGCTGAATTAAAATAAAAGATAAGGATTTTTCAAATAGTGAGTCAAATACATAATTAGTCACTTGTTTAGCATGTCTTGATCCAAAAGATAAGTTCTCCAATGTCTTGAACCTCGTAGAGTTATATTGATGCGATTTTCATTTCTTGATTGAATGGACCTGGAAGAGCAACTTCACGTGTGAATAAATGAAATGAGAACAAATGCATTATTTTTTACCATACAAACTATTAGTTAAGTTCGTAGAAAGATGATTGAGGGTTGGTTTGCAACTCCTTTTAAAAAAGCATTTCTCAGTTTTTGGCTTTAAAAAAGCACTTATTTTCCCAAACACTATAACTTTTATTTTTCTCTGCTTCCGTGTCAAAAGTGCTTTTACTTTTTCTATTATACAAAAAGCACTTATTTTACTAAACACTACCTACTTTTACTTTTCAAAATCACTTTTTTCTCGAACACTATCAACTTTTATTTAATCACTTCTCCCCATTTCATTAAAAAAAGCACTTTTTTAAAAGGAGAAGTTGTTGCAAACAGACCCTCAGGGTCTTCGTGATGCTGAGCCTAATTCACAATTGTTTTTACTTGGTATATCGTCTATTTGAATTAGCTTTAGCGTTACCAGTTGCAATAGTCATCATTGAAAGAGCTTCTCCGTGATGCATATTATCAAGGCAGATCTTCGCAACAAGATGAAAGATGACTATCTTATTACGAATTGTTTAGTGTGCTACATCAAAAAATATTTTTAAAACTACTTATAATGCAACATTTTCAAAATATATATTTCAATTGAGAGAAATTTAAAAATATTTTTAAAATGTTACTCCCTCCGGTTTTATTTAATCTTCACACTTTGACTTCACACAAAATAAGGAAAGAAATTTGACTTTACTGTAGAGTACACTGTTGAGGCACTGTTTGACACTGTTTGGCACTGTAGAGACACTGTTTGGCACTGCTGAGACACTGTTTGGCACTGTTTGACACTGTTTTGATGTATATTTCTTTGCCAAAAAAGGAAATAAGGAAGTGTGAAGTTTATTTTAGACCGTCCCAAAAAGGAAAGTGTGAAGTTTATTAAAAACCGGAGGGAGTAATATCAGGGCCGGTCCTGAGAAAATGGAGGCCCTGTGCAAGAATAAAATTTGGGCCTTCCTTTCTTACGCAAATAAAAATAAAACATAAATAAAAATGATAATAGTAAAAAATACTCATAATTTGTGTTAAATTAAAACTTTTAATTTTGCTGGGCTAATTAATTGAGCCAATAAAAATGCAGAGCACTAGACTACTAATAACACTAATACTAATTTTTTTTTGGGCCCTTCATTTTTTCGGGCCCGGTGCGGTCGGACTGCTCACTCCCCCCAAGGGCCGGCCCTGAGTAATATATTTGATTCCTTAATAGTAAAACAATTAACAAATCAGATCTTTAAAATATTTAACAATATTTTTCAAAAATAAGTCAATATAGAGTAGGTTCATAGTGTAAAATTCACTAATGTTGTAACTTAAAAAGAAGGAATGTAGTATGTAATAAAATGCCCTGTATATATAATTTATGTTTTCTTTTTGCAAAAGTATAATTTATGTTAATAACTTATTTTTTACCATTTTATTACATTTGAAATTTATAAGTTAATGCCATGTATTACGTATAATTTATGTTAATCTATGGATAAGTGTCTTGTATGCCCGTTCTCACCAATCTCTGAGTCCATCATTGGTGATCATTGGACAACAAGTGTGTATGTAATAGGAGCATTGGTTAAAGTAAATGTAAGGGGAATCACATTACGCTTTGCCGCCTCTGAAAACTTACATACCTTCTGGTTATCATCTCTATATAACACTCATCTCTACACTTGTTTCTTGTTGTCCCTAAATCTTTAAACACTTGCTTTCTTCTAGGTGGACTTCTCCAGATTCCATCCTTTGTCCAAATGTTGTCCAAGAACAAATATGATGAGTCAGTCTATGCAGCAGGGACAAACTTTTGCCAGTTTGTCAACCCATACACGTTTATTTTGTTGGGGTCTATGCTCTCCCAAATAATTCCCCTAGTGCTCATGTTACCTCTAGTGGCAATCCAGATTCTTCCCCCAGTTGGCTTCTGGACACCGGTGCCACTCACCATATTACTTCTGATCTTAATAATCTCCAGGTTCACTCGGATTATAATGGTAACGATGCTGTCACTATTGGCAATGGTAAGACCATTCCAATTTCTCATATTGGTTCCACTACTGTTGGCTCACCTGATTCAAAGTTTACACTTAATAATGTTTTGTGTGCTCCCCTCATTAGTCGTAATCTTATCTCTGTTAATCAATTCTGTAAGCAAAATATTGCTTCTATCGAATTCTCACCTACTTCTTTTGTTGTGAAGGATCTAACCACGGGGGCATCCTTGGCCCACGGCCGGAGTAGTCAAAATCTTTACAACTGGTCCAGTCTTTCTCCTCGGGCATACACTGTTTCTTCCTCTCTATGGCACCATCGTCTCGGTCATCCTTCACCTTCTACTCAACAAAAAATAACTGGAGTCACTCCAACAAAATCAGTTTGCAATTCATGTCTCCAAGCCAAGAGTCACAAGTTACCATTTAAAAAATCTTCAATAAATTGTACTAGTCCCTTTCAGTATATTTATTCAGATGTATGGGGTCCGTCCCCTATTCTTGGTTATAATAAATCACGATTTTATGTTATTTTCGTTGATTATTACACCAAGTATTCATGGCTGTTTCCCATAAAAAATAAGTCTGATGTATTTCTTGTGTTCAATAAATTTCGTGCCCTCATTGCCAATTATTTTGGAATTAATATCAAAACCTTATATACTGATGGTGGAGGTGAATATACTGCTCTTGCTCCGATTCTCGCTCATCATGGTATACAACATCTTGTGTCTCCTCCATACACCCCTCAACATGTTGGTTCTGCTGAACGAAAACATCGTCATGTTGTTGAAACTGCCCTTACTTTACTTTTCCATGCCTCTGTTCCCCTACGTTTTTGGCCCTATGCATTTCAATATGCCACTTATCTTATTAACCGTCTCCCAACCCCTCTTCTAGATGGTTATACCCCCTATCAAAAATTATTTGGTGACATACCAAAATATGAATCTCTCAAAGCTTTTGGTTGTTTATGTTACCCTTGGCTTCGTCCCTATGCCATAAACAAATTACAACCCCGATCTCGTCCATGTGTTTATCTTGGTTTTTCCACTACTCACTATGCCCACCTATGTCTTGATACTAGTCAGAATAAACTATATATATCACGGCATGTTGTGTTTGTTGAGGATCAATTTCCTTTTACCAAAACTATTCCAAAATCCAACCCCCCACCCACTCTTCTGACCACTTTTTTTCACATAGATCAACACTCTGCTTCCACACCAGACCATACGAACCCAACTCCCAACATTCCTCCTCACTTTATTCTTCCTTCCATTAATACTAATCATTCACACCCCTCCTCCTCAAATATCTTGTCAGACTCTCAAGCCTGTCCTACTCCTACGCCCCCCCATAACAATTTATCTCCTCCAGAAACTACACTTTCCATGCCATCCATGCAACCCACTAATAATTCTCCTCCCCCCACAATTCCCAATTCCTCTAATCTGCCTCGTATCACTCGCTCAAAAAATAATATCTTTAAACCAAACCCAAAATATGCTCTCCACACCCTCCTCACTTCTGGTCTTCCCATTGCCCCCACTACATTTAAACAAGCTAATTCTTATCCAGAGTGGCGCCAGGCTATGTTAGACGAGTTCCATGCCCTTAAAAAAAATTGTACATGGTCTCTTGTTCCTCCCTCTCCCACACAAAATATTATTGGATGTAAATGGGTATATCGGGTGAAACAACATCCGGATGGTTCTATTGCTCGTTACAAAGCTCGTTTGGTTGCTAAGGGCTTTCATCAACGTCCGGGGGTTGATTTCACTGATACTTTCAGTCCGGTTGTAAAACCCGCCACTGTGCGCATTATTCTCACTATTGCTATTTTACACAGTTGGCCTATTCGCCAACTTGATGTCAATAATGCTTTTTTACAGGGCTCCCTATCTGACAAGGTTTATATGCAGCAACCTCAGGGTTTTGTTGATCCTGCTAATCCTACTCATGTTTGTCTTCTTCATAAGGCATTATATGGTCTTCGTCAGGCACCTCGAGCATGGTATTGTGAGCTCCGGTCTTATCTCCTTCATTCTGGATTCAAAAACAGTAAAAGTGATGCTTCACTTTTCTATCGTCATACTCACGATTCTGTTATACTTCTCCTCGTCTATGTAGACGACATTGTTATAACTGCCAACAGAGACTCGGCCTTACAGTCCTTCATTGCTTCTCTTGCGGCACGGTTTTCACTGAAAGATCTTGGCCCTCTATCTTATTTTTTGGGCCTCGAAGCTACTCGTACACCGCAAGGCCTTCTCCTTACTCAACACAAGTATATTCGGGATCTCCTTACCCGCACTCATATGCAGGATGCTCATCCGGTTCCTACTCCTATTTCACCTAATGAGACTCTCATTCTCCATGATGGTACTCCGTCTCACGATGCCACCGAATATCGCAGTGTTATTGGTGCCTTGCAATATTTATCCTTCACTCGGCCTGATATTGGATTTGTTGTCAATAAACTTGCTCAGTTCATGCATTGCCCATCATCTCATCATTGGCTTGCTGTCAAACGGGTCCTCCGTTATCTTAAAGGTACACCTCATTATGGAACTTTTATGTCGGCTCACACTCCCTTCTCACTTCATGCTTATGCCGATGCCGACTGGGCTGGTGATCGTGATACTCGTCACTCTACCTCGGCATATATTGTTTTCATTGGAAAAAATCCTATCAGCTGGAGCTCTAAAAAACAGCCAACAGTTGCTCGTTCATCCACAGAAGCCGAATATCGTGCTATTGCATCCACCTCAGCTGAACTCACCTGGATCCGCCATCTCTTGAGTGAACTTCGGATCTCACTCCCTCGGCCTCCTACCATTTTCTGTGACAACATTAGTGCTACTTATGTGTGTGCTAATCCAGTTTTTCATTCTAGGATGAAACATGTGGCTATTGATTTTCATTTTGTACGAGAGCAACTAGCTCGTGGTCAACTTTGTGTTCAACATATTTCTACCAAAGAGCAACTCGCGGACTCTCTCACCAAACCTGTTGCTCGTCACCAGTTTTTATCTCATCGTTCCAAGCTCGGGATCCTTCCAGGACCACTCTCGCTTGCGGGGGCATGATAGAATATACATTAATTAATATTATTATTGTTAATCTTTGTATTTATCCATACTTGTATTTATCTCAATGTAATCTTATCTCCCTGGTGTAATTATCTCTTGTAACTAATGAGCTACTTTTGCTCCACTCATTAATATATAATACGGCTGCAGCACTCATATGAGGCTAAGCCTTTACTGCTAATTACTCTTTACTATGCCCATTACAAGTGCATTTGGACTACTCGTTCCAATGCAGCTCCACTTTAGTTGGGGGGCTAGAGTGACTCTAACACTTGGACTCCTTATTTCACTTTCTGCCGGAGTTTTGATTGCGCATATTAGAAATTCCATCCTAGTGATGGTTATGATTCATCTCATTGCACTAGGCTTTGGGATCATTCGGCAGGTAAATACACTCTGATGTTAATTACCACATATGTTCTTGTAACCGTTAATTAAAGTTTGCACTGCCTAATTATTTGCAAACAAATTTTGTAGGCTATCCCTGCAATTCCTATTCAGATGGCAGCTCGGGGTGAAAGCGAGAGAGTTAGCCTTGCTTTTGACATGGGTAACTCATCTGGGGGGTTTCTTCATCGATTCATGGAGAGCAATCATATTTATTTTGATTGCTCTTATATGTTTTATAGGTCTTGCTTGTCTTCCCCTTTTAATTGGTGTAGGAGGAGTTCGAGATTATGTCAGGCCACTCCATATGTTGCGAGGTCGACATAAACATATCTTTAAGTCCCAGTGGTATTTTTTGTTGTCTTCTCAGTTACTTTTTTTAGGTCCATTTGTTTTTCATGGTCCTTTTGTTCTGGAGTCCATTGGATTGTTGGTAAAGCCAACAGTGGCAGCTTCCCTTATAGGTAGTTTCCTAGTTATGTTAACTAGCTTAGTCGGTGTGCCACTTATTGTTGATCGTTTCGGAGCAAGGAAGATGGCCTTGATTTCAGTATTCGCCCTCTCTATCTCACAGGTATTGTTAATTCTTCATACTAGTCTATTATCATTAGCACTTTTTTACTCCTCCCTCCATTCCAAACAAATTTTCCTAGAATTATATTTTCTTACTTCACCTGGTAGTTTTATTGTATACTTTTATTATTCTTGTTGCAGTTTTCATTCTGTGCCATTTTTGCCAAAGATGTGCACCACTTGAGCTCAAAGAGTTCTAAAGTGGCAGTTGGCTTGCTTGTGATAACATATATAACCAATTCTATGGCCAAAGGACTACTAGGCTCACTTCCATTCAGGTTCCATCAAAGGGAAGAAAGAGCTGGGCGAGGAATATTAACTGTTACAGAGTTTATTCTTTCTGCATCAGCAAACATGACTTTTCCTTTATTACTTTGTAGTTTTGAAAAACATGTTTTTATTATTTTAGGTGTAAGTTCCATAGTCTTTTTACTTATTATATTAGGTCGATATTTTTAATATCTAGTTGTCAAAGAGATGCTTGTTTAATGTGTATCATTTTCAACAGATTTGTATTCAACTTTAGATTATCAGACTATCCCATATTATATGAAACATATCAGTACGTTTTTCAGTATTGTATTGGGTTGTTTTTTTAACATTCTAGAGAAGGACTCGAGAGAGATTTTTTTTTTTTTTTGAAGAGACTCGAGAGAGATTAAAACAAGGAAATTACCAAGCGTCTAAATATTTTAATAACAAAGCAAATGAGTTTTTCCACTGAGGGGGCAGGCTAGAATAAGAAGAAAATAAAGACAATCTCCAAAGGAATCAACATCTTACATGTACATTAGATTGTTACTCTGTATGTTTTAATTCCCGAAATACCGAAATATGAATCATTATAAAAATAGAATCATTAATAACAATAAATATTGTCATGTTAAAGACTATTAACTGTTTGGCAGTAATGATTTCAAGATGGCAGTATATATTGTCATGTAAATCTTATTTCGGAGGAAAACATAACAGTCATATTTTAGAATTTCAAAACCTATTTACTCCTATATTGTCGTGTTTATAAAACTTTTCGGTGACTAAATAAAATAAAGAATAAAATAAAGAGTTGGAAATAATCAAAATAAAGCAGACTATCAAGATAAATAAAAGAACGAAAAAAAAAAGATAAATAGAAGCAAAAAAAATAATTTCGGTTTCGGTTTAAATAAATAAATTCTCCTCCACCGGAACATCATCGATTTCGGTTTCATCCAGATCCAGCTCTTCGTCTTCTGCTCCTATCGCCATCTTCTTTTACTGGTCCACAATCTTTTCCATACATCCCCTGATTCCCCTTGACCACCGATCGGACCCTCTGGTTAAAACCGAACCTCCGCCTACTCCCTCACCAGAAAACTGTGCTTGACAAATCGCCCCAATATGGCCACTATACTGCCGGAACGATCGAAACTACTGCTTCGCAACCTCATGTGCTGTCACTCCTCCCGAAGCACTTATCACAAAAAAAACAATTAGCCGAAATCGGCCCCACTTCTCGACACAAGTCGATAGCGGATGTACAGCTCTAGCGGCGAAACTCTAGAGAGAAGTTACTACGTGTGACATTATGGACTTCCAGCATTGTTATATTTAATTTAAAAAAAATTATTGATGAATTAATTAATTATTACGAATTGAAATATTAATTAAGTAATTTTCTCAAAATTTTAAAATTATGATTTATGTCACTTCCATAGAATTATGAAAGAATGGCCTGAATATTACTTGTGGGGTTTTAATAGACCAAAATATGACTAATTTTTAGAATTGCCAAAAAGTTACTAAATCTAAGCTGCCCAACCCTTTTCCTCTCCCGATATGCGGCCCAGACCTTTTCCTCTCCCCAAGAATACGAAGCATCTCCCAACGTTCAATGAAGCCGCCCATACTTGACTGTAGACTCTCTTTCAACCTTCAATCACGCCTCCAATGACAAAGCCTCCGCCGCCATAGCTCTCCAATCTCCGCCGCTCCGCCGCTCCGCCGCCATAGCTCTCCAATCTCCGCCGCTCCGCCACCATAGCTCTCCAATCTCCGCCGCTCCGCCGCCATAGCTCTCCAATCTCCGCCGCTCCGCCGCCGTTCTCTTCTTCTTCTTCTCATTTCTTTTTGGTCGATGGTCGATTGCCGCGCCTTGGCTAGCCTCTCCGTCATCCCAGATGGCCACCGGTGATCGATCCGCGGCCTTGATGAACGACAACTCCGATTTAGGACCGTCGGTTCTGGATCTGCCGTCTTTGATGGACAACGGCTGCGATTTGTGGCTGCCTGTGCCGGATCTGCCATCTCGGTGGATGGCGAGTTGGTGGGGGTGAGATGAGGGTTCTGTGGTGGAAGAGTGGTGCCATGGCTAAGATTTCTGGCGAACTTGTAGGAGAGAGGCCTAGGGGAGGACAGGGGCGGCGCAGGGAGCAGGGGAGGGGGACCGGGAGTGGGGTTGGGGGCTGGCGAGTTGGTATGTAGGGCTAGGGGATGGTCATCGGAGATTCAGCGGTGGTCGGTGGTTGTGACGACTGAGGGCTGGGGCTGTGGTGGTGTCATTGGAGAATGAGAATGATGCGTTTATGTGGCGGCGTCACTGTGGTCGCCGGTGTAACTGCAGCGATGTCACTATGGCTGGTGGCGGTGTCACTGCGGCCGCCGGTGATGTAACTGTGGCGGTGTCACTATGACCGGCGGCGGTGTCACTATGACCGGTGGTAGTGTCACTACGGTCGCTGGTGATGTAATTGTGGCGGTGCCACTATGGCCGGCAACGGTGTCACTATGGCCGGCAGCGATGTCACTATGGCCGCCGGCGGTGTCACTGTGGCGGTGTAATAAAACGAACAGTGACATAAATTTTTTGCAGTGACATCTTGTTTTCTAATACCACATATATGACCTTTTGATCACTTTTTTGCCCCTTTTTAAAAGTGATCACTTTTTTGATAATTGGCTCAAAATTAGTAATATTCAAATAAAAACCCCTAGAATTATACATCCTTCTAAATGCGGTTTATGTTTCTTCCGCACATTTTCTTTCCTACCCTTCTCATCCAAAATACCAGGCAACGGAAGATCAAGATTCTGTACTAACAGCCAAGTTAGAATCAAGATTTCGATTTTTGATAAAACCCTCACTAATCCACACCCATTTTTCTGTCACTGCAGAACCGTCAACAATGCCGTCATCTACCTTCAATCTCACCTTCTGGGTTCTACTAGGCTTCATCTCTTACATCTTCACCTCGCCTGCAATGTTCACAACCAGTGACACACTCTTGCCCTCTGATACCAATAACATCACACTAATGGGCGACGCCTACTTCTCCGACTGCTCCGTCACTCTCACCCACGGCGAAAACTGCAGCACACCGCCGGACGCCTCTTTTTCCGGCTATGGCAGAGCTTTCTACGCAACCCCTATTCGGTTTCTTGATGCTGTGACGAATTCCGCGGTTTCTTTTTACTGCAGCTTCTCTTTCACCATCACCCCTTCTTGTTCCTTCGGCGATGGCCTTGCACTGTTGATCACCTCCGATCCCAACTCGTTCAGCCGCTCCGGTGGATTGATGGGCCTCCCGAGCTCTCAAGACTCTTTCTTGGCGGTGGAATTTGACACCAGTTTCGACCCTTTTCTTGAGGACCTGAATGATAACCACATTGGGGTTGATGTCAACAGCGTCAAATCTCTGGCCTCTGTTGATATGGCTCCGCGAGGGGTGGATTTGAGAAGTGGGAAAGAGATGACGGCCTGGGTGCAATACATAGATCAAGAAAAGGTGATGAGGATATGGGTCGGGTATAACTCTGAAATCAGGCCAACAGACCCGATTCTGGAATGCCAGATTGACCTTTCCCATGAATTCAAGGAATACATGCACATCGGCTTCACCGCTTCCAACGGGAAAGGCTCATCCGCAGTTCATTCAATCCAGCACTGGAAATTCAAGACCTTTGATTTCCTCGCTTCCTCCACGTCTGAACCCATGAACACATTCGATGAATCCGATTGCTTGATGTGCTTCCCTCGCCTTCCCGACCCTCATGGTTCAAACCCACTCAAGAAAAAGAAATTCTTCAAATCACCACTCTCTTACGCAGGTTTATCATCTGCAGCTGTAATTTTGGTGTCTGCTATTGCCATACTTGTCTGGGTCGGCCTGAAAAGGAGGAAAAGAAACACAAGAGAAGGAACCCAAGTGCAGATGTGCAGATTTCAGGGAAACAGAGTGCCCCAAAGATTGTCTCTTGAAGAAATAAAATTAGCCACAGAAGGGTTCAATGAGGAGAGAATAGTTGGGGAAGGAGCATCAGCTGTTGTGTACGAAGGGTCGATCCCCGCTCGCGGACCTGTCGCGGTTAAAAGATTCACCCACGGTAATAATAGAATTTACCCTTCTCACATTCCCTTCTACACAGAGTTTGCATCAATGGTGGGATGCTTAAGGCACAAGAACCTGATTCAGTTACAGGGATGGTGTTGTGAGAGGAATGAACTGGTTTTAGTTTACGAGTTTATGGCTAATGGAAGTTTAGACAAACTCTTGTTTACCAATTCAGCTCCTGGCTTTCTGACCTGGGAGAGAAGGATGAATGTCATCCATGGGGTCGCCTCTGCTCTTGTGTATCTTCATGAAGAATGTGAGAGCCAGATCATCCACCGGGACGTGAAATCGTGTAATATAATGCTGGATTCCGATTTCAATGCCAAGCTTGGGGATTTTGGTCTGGCGGAGGTGTTTGACAAGTGCAGGGCAAGGGACAGCACAGTTCCGGCGGGTACGATGGGGTACATAGCCCCGGAGTACGCCTTTTCCGGCGTCCCGACGGTGAAAACCGACGTGTACAGCTTCGGCGTGGTGGTGCTGGAGGTGGCGTCCGGGAGGCGGCCGGTGGACGAGAATGGGGTGGTGATTACGGACTGGGTGTGGGATTTGTGGGAAAGGAGTCGGGTCACGGAGGCGGCGGATCCGAGACTGGCGGGTCGGTTTGACAGGGAGGAGATGGGCCGGGTGGTTATGGTGGGTCTGGGGTGCGTCCACCCGGACCATGAGAAGAGGCCGACGGCGAGGGAAGCGGCGAGGATGCTGAAGGGGGAAGCTCCGGTCCCGATTCTGCCGGCGAGGAAACCGACGATCAGGATTCAGTCTGTGTTGCCGGAAGGGTGTGCGGAGATTATGAACCCTCCGCCGCCGTTGGATGATGATACTGAACCGTGGTCAACCCCAAGGACTCATTTCAGCACCCGCACTCATCGCTCATAAGATTCCGTTTTTGGATGCTCAGCTCTTCCCGAGCTTAAACACAATTATGTGTTCGTTTCTTCAATTCAATACAACTAAATGTATATGACAATTTTGAGTGACGAGTAATTCAAAACAATTGTCTGTTTTTTACTCATATATGTGATGTGTCCAATCTTTATATAGAGCTCTAAGATGCACCAATACTTCCATGCGTTGACCAGTTGACCGTAGGAGTGGGCACGGTTGGTTAACCGCATAACGGTTAACCAATTTTCGGTTAACCGTGACTTCGGTTATTATGTTTATAATAACATTAACCGTCCCATAGCATCGGTTACAGGGCCGGCCCTGGACAAGGGCAGGCCGGGCTTGTGCCCCGGGCCCAACATTTACAGGGGCCCATAATAATATATAAATGGATAAATATAGAGAGGACAATTCATATCAGACCAAGGTCATTTGGGGCCCTTTATGAAGGAATTTTTTTATCAAACTTTTTTAAAGTATTTTTCATCAAGTGTAAATTACATTCACAAAATTTTAGTTTGAAAATCAACTAGGAAGTCAGTTAAATAAAATATTGAAACACACTGCGCTTTGTGTATATAAATAATGCGCACTATCATTCAATAATTTATTTAACTGACTTTCAAGTTGAATTTTAATCTGAAACTTTGTGGAGATATTATAGATTTCATGAAGAATATATTTAAAAACTTTCATGAAAAAATTCTATCGCGAAGGGCCTCAAATGGCCCCGGTCTGACATCATTTCCCGTTAGGCAGGCATAATTTCAAGGTTTCATCTTTGGACTTTAATTCGTTTTGCTCAGCAATCAACACTCTCCTAATTTTCTCAAAAATATCCTCCAAATTTGAAATTTCAATTTCACAAGTAATTTTTGGTTTTATTTTTTATTTTTTAATATAAATTTTATTCGTTTGGTTTATATATTAAGACTTTGATCTGATGAAAGACTTACATTACATTGTATGTTGAAATTTGCATATATAAAGTTAAGCTTTTGCAATATATTTATATAACCTTTTAAGGGCCTTCTTTTTTCAATCGCCCCGGGCCCATAAAATATTAGGACCGGCCCTGATCGGTTAAGCGGATAATGGTTAACCGTAGTATAGGTTAACCATTAATTGGTTAACCAAAAAACCATACGGAGTATAAAAAAGCTAACTTGTAACCGGTTATACATACCACGGATTTCTCGATCCAAGAAATGCCTACAAAGAAAGGAAAGTATATACTACTAGGAATATACTTTCGTATATATAGATTATAAGATTACGGACCACTAAATAACATACTAGTGTTGTCTAGCACTCCTAAAAATGCGCCGCCTCCACTAAATGACTAAACTGCTACTATTCAATTTGCTTCTCAAGAATAAACAAATACGGGGTATGATTTATTTGTAAATATAAAAAATTTAATAGGTTATTTTACAATTGTTGTATAATTCTATATTTCTGTTTAGAATATACTACGTATGTATCTATCAATTTATTGTTAGCTACTTTGATACAGTATGTGTCCCGTGTGGCCATGTCCGTCGATTCATTTTTATTCCACTGGCATCTTTCACAACCAAGAATTATTAACTTTGAAAGTACGAAGTAACATCTTAAGTTTGGATTATCGGTTAACCGATGTAGTTTTATTTTAAAACCGTGACCATACCGTGTATCGTTTTTGCTTTCGGTTGGTTAACCGTACCGTGAGTTTTTTTAAAATGCGGTATGGTTAACCGAAAAAATACCGGTTTTTCGGTTTTTTTCGTACGGTTAATCGGTTACGGTTATTTATGCCCACCCCTATTTGACTGTTGACATATAACAATAGCGATATTCACTTATATAGGAGAACTTATATTTATAATTAACCAAAGGGTCCAAAGTATCCAACTTGTTTATAATAATGTAAAATTTTGAGTTGTATGTATGCCGCCTTAGCGATTACAACTCCTTATTCCTCTTATACTTGTGTAGTTGTGCCTCTTATTAAAGCATCATAGTGGAATAAGGAGTATTAAATTATCAGTTAGGTGAATCCTGATTTCCATAATAATCTTTATTTTTGTTTAAATCTATACAAAAGAACAAATTCCTTAAAATTACATCATTCCTACATGTTGTGCTCAATTCTCAAACTTTGTAATATCAAACATTTTTTTGTTGATCGATCTGGTATTTACCAGTATTTTACTACTAGATCGACATTTGTATACTTGCAAGTTTAATACTTAATGTTGCATAATACTGTACCAAGTACTTCGTAGAATTTTTTTTTGGGGGGGGGGGGGGGGGGGCAAAACATAGTACTCCGTATTAATATACTATTACAAAACAACCTTGGGGGAATATTAGTAAAGTAGAACCTAGTAATTCGAACATCTCAATCCATCAACCTACTCCTCTCATACAATTACTCAAACAATTACAATGAAAGTGAAAAACATAACATTCAGAACATTGGTCAAAATGATTTCGAAAGTATAAGATACTACGTATATAGGAGTAGCCGAGTAGTAGATAAAGTTGCAATACCTAGCTCCAAGGTCAGACTTGTAATTCCTCAACATGTGGGGTTTGAGGAGTGAGGTATTTTAATTTAGCTTTGGCGTTATTTCACAAAAGGTTGAAAATGGTTTGGTCTTCTGGGATGTTTAGGTATGAAAGAATTGAATGTCCATTTTAAGGCAGATTTTTACGTGTCAGCTCCATCCAAACAGCTCATTTAATGAAAAGGTTGTAACATTTGCTCGTGTTATGATGTCATTATATATTTGATTCTTCTAAGTATATGAGTCACATTCCCAATTAAAAATGTTACCGAGTATCATTTATCAAAGAACAAATTCTATAATAGTTAAAATTCCATAAAAAGGAATAAAGAAGTTTATTACCAAGAAACAATGCAAACGTTACAATGAAAAATATCATATCAATTAAGTATCTTTTGTATAGACACAACGTGTTCCATCTTCACCACCACGCCCTCCAACGAAAAAATTGAACTCATACCACGGATCTTTATAATTATATTCATTGCCTGCTTCATAGTAGCATCTAGAATTTTGACCTTTAACCCTGGCATTAGTGAGAGGGGTTTGGCCATAAACAGCATCAAAATAAGAAACTTGTCACATGTACAATGTTCTATCGTATTGCCCAACCCTTATAAAACCACTTCCCATTTCAGCACTAGCTTTCTGACCTTCCGGCTTGAAACACTCTCCTCCATATCGCAACTGAGTGGCACTGTCTCTCATGGCGGAAAATATGGAGGACGGCCAAAACCCAAGATTCTGACCATTGAAAACTTGGTACCATTCCCCAGATGAACTCTGATGAGTTTACATGCAACAACATATAAACTGAATCTCCACTTATTTAACATAGAATGTAAGGATATACATAGTACAACGCAAGTATGATACTCTCGCTCCCTTATAACTTTGTCAACTTTCCTTTTTTGGATATCTCATTAGCTTTACCACTTTCTTTTTTAAGTAAAGAATTTGTGGCTCCACTTAATTTTCTCTCATCAACCACACAGCTTTTACTTTATTATTCCTCGTGCCGATCAAACTTGAAAAAGTTATTAGGGACAGAAGGAATACAACCTAACCAGTGACGGGGTCAGAAATGTCGATGCGCAAAAACTTGAACTTTCATTATAATTTTTTGTTCCTTCTAAATATTTATACATATATATTTGCATAACATTTTTTCGGTAGGTGGCCGAGGCCCCTTCCACCCCTTCTTGTCTCTACCACTGAAACTAACTCATAAACACACTTATTACAGTATGTTTTTATAATACTATATTTTGTAAAATAAAAAAAGGTCTCAAGTGAGATGACATTTAAAATAGGGCCTCTCATATCATTAGAGAGCCTTAGCGTACATCCGGAATCTGAATATAGTGTCGTAGTATTAATTTGTTAAGACCCGAGGTTCCATCCTAAAAGGTCAACCTAATAGGAGGAGTAACCCAAAGCCTTATATAGTGTTTAATTGTTTTATAGCTTTCCGGTGTGGGACAAATGCTTTAACATAATTAGCACTTTTGTTGACATTATATGTTTGAGTGTCACTTTAAAGTGGATTTTGATTCAAGTGAGAAATGTATCTAATGTGAGAAATGATAATGAATCTCAGCCATTAGATTTACGAAGTTGCACTAAAAATGGCTTTATGTTGCAGTAATATTTAAATTTTGCAATGTTGCAATAAAACTGTTTCGTGTTGCACTAATATTTGATGGCGTTGCACCGAAATAGCTTCATGTTGCACTAGACAAATGTAATACGGATTTTTAAGAAATATTTACGGAAATGCCACCGTGCTAGATTGCATATCTCAGTGCATCATGAAGTGTCTTTTACTGCAACTTAGTCGAATCCAATGGTTGAGATTCATTCTCACCTCTCACCTAAAGGGTTCTTCTCACTTGAGCTTTACCCCTTTAAAGTGTACACATATATTATAACCATATTATAATATGATCAATACAATTAATGGTCACCATATTAATTAATGATCACTTTAACACTTGATTTTTTCCCCTAACTTTGGTAGTAAATGCTTCAAAAAAGAAACCTTAATAGTAATAAAAGTTTATACGTAGTATATAATTTAATATATGGAGTTGTTTTTCAGTAAATACGGAGTTGTTTGAATGAAAATTTTATGTTCACAGTAATAAGTATAATATACACATGAATCCATTAACGCACTAGTTGATCTTCCCTATAATTCTCTACCATTACTATTCTCCATTCGATCATAAACATTACATAAAACACTTGTTAAAACCATACCTTGCTAACTTCAAGCGTAACATCATATTGTGTAATTGTGTTCCCTCAGATACGGAAGTTTTAGGAAATGCACAATCCAATGGTATAAAATTAGACAAAATAACGAATCCTTGACAATGATTTATGTAGCATCCCGTTTTCCCGTAATTATCACTCTGTAAATACGATATCACTATGTCGGGTTACATTTGTTCATATATAAGATTTAGATACATGAATAAAAGCCATTAATAATTGAAGAGTTAAATAATATAATGATGCTTACTGTCCATCGACTGAATAATCGAGTCCTGGAATCACCATATAATGCTGGGTAGACCTAAAATGAATCCATTATTACACATGACAATCCTAAAAGTTAGATGTTTTGTATAATTGTATCATATTACAACTAAAATAGATAGATTCATAATAAAATTCAATAGCAACAGAAGAGTAACTAACAATCCATCCAACTCTGATTTGATTATCTCCATTTTCCACATATATGGAGGCTGAACTATATTGGTGATCCCCCTCAATTTTGGGTTCTAGTCATTGTAGCTTTTGCACCAGTAAAATGTCATGAAGGAGCATCCGTGGAAATAATACCTGCAAACTGATTGATGCCCGAATTTTCTTAGAAAAATATTATTTAACTAGCGATTACATGTCAAACATATTGTGATTCGATGACATCACTCTAACATCCCAAAAAGAATATTACAGGTTCAAAACTCGTCTCAGTAAAAAATGTGTTTACATTTAAAAACAGATGAAAAAGTGCAGTAACAAAACACTTCATATCATAGTCCATAGAAGTGAGTATTTCTTACATCAAGAAATGCTGCTGTGTTGACGTCGTAGGAGTTATTTTCAAGCTTTTGCATGAGAGGGTATTGCATTTGGTGTAGGTCTCGAACCTTTCGTAATTGTTTCTTAGTCAATCGGCGGATGGGAACGCTTCCTATTGGACATCCTTTTTTGTTTGACCATTTGTCCCTTGGGTTAAAACTGTAACTTACTCTGATACTCTCGACCTATTACTATGTTTAGGCTTTGATCTTTCATCCTCGTCCATGAGAGCACTAATTTGCTTCTCCAATTCCTTAGCAATAATCATCTGTAAACAATATAAATTGTCGTTTGAATTTCAAAACAATCACGTACTGTTATGTGACTCAAAATTAACACATTTGTTATTTCAATCTTAGCTTTACTTTTCCTTTGATGAAATTAAATAATCATGTGGTACATATTTTATTCATAATAATAAATGGTCGTCAAATTGACTTTTCTTAAATTTTGAATGATAATTTCGATTACTATATTTGTTTATAATATACTACAAATAAACTTTATCCTTCGTCAGTATATAACAGCATATGTACATACCTTAATTTCGTCGCGATCCATTTTAGGATGATCCATGCCAGGTTGTTTATAAATGTCTACGCAATCATAAATATCTCCGAAGATAGTCTGTCACCAAATTTCCGAACTTAGTTTAGACAAAGCACACGCTTATAATTCCTGCCATGCATTTCTATAAAAATATTCATTTTTATAATGATCATTTAACAGATCATTATATGTTAGACAAATTATTACTCTATGCATTGGAGGATTATGTTTGATCATATCACTGGCTTATATAGCTCCGTTTGATTGGAGGATTTTGAATGGAATAGAAGAAAAGTGGATCATTCGTGTGATGTAGATGTCATATTTTAATATTTTCTTATCGGTTTGCCATTCAACATAGTACATCAACTGATATTTGATAATATTAATAATAATAATGATGATTTTATTATTATATTTATATTCCAAATAAATCTTTCTGGTGAACCTTAGACTGGGATAATTTGAATTCTTATAGATGGATATAATACAGATTAAATAAGTACTACAATTATGATTAAATAAAAAGTTTCTTAAAATATACTACCTCTGTAATAAACATACTTCTATATATCTTCTCGTTTAAAAGTAGGTGAGATTAAGAATAGTGAAATGATATATAAATTATTGAGGGTATGATGAGAATATAATGAAATAGTGTGTTGGAAAGAATGATAAATCCAAAAAATGGTTATAATAGTGTACTCCTTATTTTAAAAAGTTATTGAGAGTATGATGAAAAGATTTAAAAATATAAAAACATAAATGTTACGAAAATAAGAAGATATGAATGTTACGTTTTTAAACTTTGTTGACAAGACTTGACATTACCTTGACTCAAGTGATGATTGAACTCCTTCGATATCCTCTTTGTGTTTGGAACCTATAAATATCATTTCTGCTTTTTCCATGAGAAAAACTGATGATAACAGAAATAAAAACAACAATAATTATAGTGATTCTCAAATCCATCACTTCAAGTGAATTGATGAATCTACATTGTAATTGGCCGGGTAGCTAGAGACAATATTTATATACAGATCGGAGCAGCTGTTTCAGATTGAAACAAATATGGAAACAATTAAACGCTACGTATACCTTATACATAGTATTATAAATGGAATAATGGATATGATGATGAGTATGTGGCCCTTAATATAATTACAGAACGATATCCAAAAAAAGGATGATACCGATGTTAGATATGTGCGAGGGCATTTGGGACCTTTCCCTGATTAAATTGTTTGAACATGTTAATCATCTTTTACACCACCAAATTTCAGCTTAAAATTTATTCAAGAAGGCAGTCAAATAAAATAATAAATTGTTGAAAAAACTGCGCAGTTTATATATATAAAGCACATTGGTTGTAAAGAATTTATTTCATTGTCTTCTCATTTGAATTTTTAGCTGAAATTTTATATGCATAAACTAGACTTGATGAAGATCATGCTAAAAAAATATCATCAAAAAATTACACCGGGAAAGGCCCCCGAAATTTATATAAAGTTCGGGGTACATTGGTGATTGGTACATATATTACATATGTAAATTTAGGATATTTTAGGATGTTAATTTATTGTACATCTCTTTAGGATATTTCGGATATTTATATTACATCCCCCTTCCATTAATTTTTATTAAGGATATTATTTTATGTAATCAAAAATAATTATTAAATACGTGTTTAAGGAGTTTATTATTTATTGGGCCTTAAGGAGACTCCTTAGGGAACCCTAACATCTTGTATATAAATACTCCTTCATTAAGAAATAAACATAAGGTTACAAACCCAATTATTATTTAATTATTCACATGGTATCAGCCTAGGTTCTCTAACCTTCCGCCGCTGCTCTCATGTCTGACTCCGATGAGGATTCCTCCATCCGTGACGAGCAACGTGATGCGAACTCCGGCCATCCTCTTTCCCTTGCATCCGGCTCCACGGCACCCCTTTCTATTAATCTACCCAAAATCAATATTCTTCTTGATCGCTCCAACTACATGCTATGGCGTCAAACAATTCGCTCGGCTCTTGAAGCTTTTGAGCTTGATGATTTTCTGTGTTCTGCCTCCATGCCATCACAGCTTCTTCCCTCGGCCACGCCTTCTACACCTTCCCAGGATGTCAATCCTGCATATCTTTCTTGGAGGAAGAAAGATCGTCTCATTTTGTTGTGGATTCGATCCACGCTGACTATGCCGCTGCTAGCCCATGTTGTTCGTGCCACAACCACCCATGAAGCATGGGACATTCTGTCCAGAATGTTTTATTCACAAAATCGGGCAAGACGTATGCATCTCAAGACTCAGCTTCAACAATTTCCCAAAGGTGACCTATCCATTCTTGAGTATGTCGAGAAGAAGCGTTCCTTTTCGGACGCCCTGGCAGAATGTGACTATATTGTTCCTGACGATGAATTTGTTGAAAGCATTCTTCACGGTCTCGATGCCTCTTATTCTGCTTTCCGCAGTGCCTTCAATTTGCACACTGATGTTATTACCTCCAGCGATCTTCTCGGGCTCTTGTTGCGTGAAGAGGAGCGACTCAACTCTGAAAAACTGGCTCCATTAACGGCCACTGCCCTTACAGCAACCACGTCGGGAAGTACTACTTCCTCTGCTCGTGGGTCTACTTCTGAAACTGGTGCTCGCCTTATCTGTCAAATCTGCCAAAAACCAGGACATGAAGCCATTAACTGCTGGCATCGGGCGAATTTTGACTCCTTCCCTGAAACAAAACCAAGGCAGCAGCCCAGGCGCGGTCAGCACCGTCGTGGACAGCTGCAGCGATCGGGCTCCAGTCGCGGCTCCTCACAGTCAACCACGCCTACGGCCTATCTTTCACAGACTTCTCCTCCTGCCAATTTTCTGTCACCTCCTGCCCGGCATGCCTACACTGTTCAAAATCCTCCTTCCACTATAATTGATCCTTGGTGTTTTGATTCCGGTGCAACGAATCATGTCACAGCAGACTTTGGTACTCTTTCTGTTCACTCTAATTACTCTGGCAATGAAGGATTACAAGTTGGTAATGGTATGTCTCTGCCCATAACTCATTTAGGACATTCGACTTTACAAGCATCGCATGCTCCCATTCATCTTAATAACATTCTCTTTGTTCCTCACATCAAAAAAAATTTACTTAGTGTTTCTCAACTAACCCGTGATAACAATGTTTATATGGTCTTTTATCCCACTTGTTGTTTTGTTAAGGACCTCCAGGGACGGACGTTGCTCACAGGACGCGTTGAGAACGGACTATATCATCTCCAACAACCTTTGGACAAGCCCATTTCTCCTCGCATTTATCTTGGTGAAAAGGCGTCTCTTCAAACATGGCATCATCGCTTTGGACATCCCCACGAGTCATCTTTACGTCGTTTAGTCTCTCGTTTTAATTTACCTGTTTCTAGTCATAAATTACATAAAATTTGTGAACCTTGTCAATTAGGGAAAAGTCATAGACTTCCCCTACAACGTTTACATTCATCTAGTTTACATCCCTTTGATTTAATATATTCTGATGTGTGGGGACCTGCTCCCATAACCTCTTTTAATGGAAGTAAATATTTTGTTATTTTTGTTGATGATTGCACAAAATTTGTTTGGATTTTCTTTTTACACCAAAAATCTCAAGTTCTTTCTATTTTTCAATATTTTCAAGCTATGATTGCCACTCAATTTAATACTAAAATCAAACAATTTCAATCTGATTGGGGTGGTGAATATAGATCTGTTTCCTCATATTTACAAACGCAAGGTATTACTCACCGTGTTTCCTGTCCTCACACTCAATCCCAAAATGGGGCAGCAGAGCGTCGCCACCGGACTATCGTTGAAAAAGGCTTGGCCCTACTCGCTCATGCTAATATGCCTCAATCATTTTGGGAACATGCTTTTCACACAAGTGTGTATTTGCATAATCGCACGTTAACCCCGCTTTTAGAAGACAAATCCCCCTTTGAATGTTTATATGGCAAACCACCCGACTACTCCTTTTTAAAATCCTTTGGGTGTCTTTGCTATCCTCTTTTACGTCCATATAATAACTCAAAACTTGAGTTTCGCTCTTCCCCCTGTATTTTTATTGGTTATAGTTCACAACACCGGGGTTATCAGTGTCTTCATGTTCCTACAAACCGTATCTATATTGTCCGCCATGTTGTGTTTGATGAGACGTCCTTTCCGTACCAACTTCACATCCACCATCCACCCCCCACTGCTGCTCCACCCTCCTCCCTCCCCTCTCTACAGCCGCTGCGACTGGCAGCCTCAACCCCACTGGCCGATAACTACCACCCGCCTCCACCTCCCACCAGCCCTGTCACTAATGCCTCCCCATCACCCAACCATCAAACCACTGCCTCCGCTCCACTGTCCGACAGGGAACCATTTACTCTACCCGCGGGCAGTCCGTCTCCATGCTCCAGTGATGCCCCTCCGTCTCCGTCAGGTCCCAAGCAAAACTCAGGTATCCCTCCTCATTCTATTCCCACTTATTTTAGACCTGTTGACACTTCAACTCATTCTATGGTCACCCGCTCAAAAACGAACAACCTCAAACCCAAGGCTCATTTGTCTACCAAACATCCTCTTACTATACCCGCATCTATTCCTATTGAACCCAACACTTTTTCTCAGGCCTCCAAATATCCTGAATGGCAACATGCAATGCAGGTTGAGTACGATGCTCTAATAAAAAATGGGACTTGGGATCTTATCTTACCTCCTCGTAATTCTAACATTGTTGGTTGTAAGTGGGTGTACAGGGTCAAAAAGCACGCTGATGGCACGATTGAGCGCTACAAAGCTCGATTGGTTGCAAAGGGCTTTAATCAGGAAGAAGGAGTTGACTACTCTGACACTTTTAGTCCGGTGGTAAAACCCACCACAATTCGTATAGTATTATCTCTTGCTCTCACTTTTGGTTGGAAGTTACGACAGGTTGACATTGCCAATGCTTTTCTTAATGGGGATCTCAGTGAAACAGTGTATATGGCTCAACCTCCTGGCTTTGTGGATCAATCTCGTCCTGGGCATGTGTGTCTCTTGCGCAAGGCATTATATGGTCTCAAGCAGGCCCCTCGCGCCTGGTTCCATAAGCTTCGTCAGTATCTCTCTCATCATCATTTCCGACCCTGCACATCGGATACATCACTTTACATTCGACGCCATAATGGTACCACTCTCTATGTTTTAGTTTATGTAGATGACTTGATCATCACTGGTTCCAATTCTTCTGAGATTGATGCCTTTGTCCATAGTCTCAATGCTACATTTACTTTACGTGACTTGGGTGACTTGCATTACTTTCTTGGCATTGAATTACATCGATCCACTTCATCTATCTTTTTGAGCCAGCAGAAGTACATCACCGAACTGCTTATTCGCAGCAAAATGCAGGATGCCCGATCTATTCTCTCCCCTGCCGAACCAGGTTCACGCCTTTCGGCCTCAGGAGACCCGATGGATGATCCTCATCTCTACCGCAGCATTGTTGGTGCCTTGCAATATGTTACTATCACTCGGCCAGAGATTTCTTATGCAGTTAATCGTGTTTGCCAATTCATGCATGCTCCCACAGTAACTCATTGGCAAGCTGTCAAGCGCCTTCTACGCTATCTCAAGGGGACCATTACCACTGGCCTACACCTTCGGCCATGCACGGATACTCGTATTGTAGCATTTTCTGATGCAGGTTGGGCTTCCGATATTGATGATTGTCGCTCTCAGCATGGCTTTGCCGTATATTATGGTGGCAATCTAGTTAGTTGGGCCTCCAAGAAGCAGCATGTTGTTGCCAAATCCAGCTCTGAAGCCGAGTATCGAGCCATTGCCTTCACCTCCACAGAATTAATCTGGATACAACAGCTTCTACGTGAGCTACATGCCCCTCTTCATGCTCCACCGATTCTTTTGTGTGACAATCTCAGTGCCACTTATATGACTGCCAATCCGGTTTTCCATCAACGATCCAAACATATCAAAATTGATTACCATTTTGTTCGCGAACAGGTTGCTGATGGGTCTCTTGTTGTTCGTCATGTTCGTGCCTTGGATCAGGTTGCAGATATCTTCACCAAAGCCGTTGGAAATTCACGTTTTCAAACTCTCCGTTCCAAGCTCCATGTCGCGTTGCCACCTTGAGCTTGCCGGGGGGTATTAAGGATATTATTTTATGTAATCAAAAATAATTATTAAATACGTGTTTAAGGAGTTTATTATTTATTGGGCCTTAAGGAGACTCCTTAGGGAACCCTAACATCTTGTATATAAATACTCCTTCATTAAGAAATAAACATAAGGTTACAAACCCAATTATTATTTAATTATTCACAATTTTTACTCCGTATGAAACAAAATTTTGATAAAATTAAATCAAATAAGTTTATTTTTGTAAGGCCGTAAAGGTGAACACAAATGACACATAGTACTTTCATTAGTTAAGATAATACCCTGACCATTTATGAATTTAAAACACTTGATAAAGAATACCCTGACCATTTATGGATTTAAAACACTCGATAAAGAAAACGTACATTACTTACTGTAGGGTAACCCAGGTTTGAATAAGAAAATTTTTCAAATAAGAATAAAACATACATAAAGTGCACAAATATTTCTTCTTTCTAAAATAAGACGCAGTCGATCATTACAATTGAGAAATTTTATTATTTTATACTCTGTAGTTTTTATAGAAACAATTAAACATATTTCAGGGATAAAATATAATTTTATCCATATTTTAATTTTTTTTAAATATTTGACTTTTGGCATATGCACTGTGGACTTTGGCAATTTCTGAGTTATTATCCATAAAACTGCAAATGACATTGTATTTAAATGCCTATATATTCATACTCAATGACTATTTAACTAACATTTTGCATTTTATCATTCATAAATCAATTAATGAGGTGAATATGTTGGATCGTTGATATTGCAGAGAAACTAAACAGAGCCCATAAAGGATTTCTATGAAAATTAAACCAGACATAACATTTGCAAACTAAATTAAACATATTGCGTTGTATTTACTTTAAAAAAAAAAACATATTGCGTTTGTCAACAATTCTTGCGTAATTGGTTGACACAATTTATACTTTTAGGTAAATTCTATGGTATCCAAAAGGTACCATACATTTGTTAACATGGACCATTCAGAATATTGCAGTTGAATTATTTAAGTCTAAATTAAAAATGATATACCTACTTAGACCAATCAAGAAAATGATAGGTATGGTACCCCATTTTTTAAATGGGTACCGGAGTTCTCACCATACTTTTACAGTATCTCTTTAATCCTGTCATTGGAAAAATATAAACTTCCGATATTCATGGTGTGATTTTGATGAGAGTAATTCTTCCCGTAGAAAATGAAAACAGCTAATAACGGTGCACATTCTGTTTCATGATGGTGTCATTTATGATTATACTAAAAAAATACATATAGAGTGTTGTGTATTGTGCCCATATATGGACTAGGATTCATATATCTGTAAGAACCACCGAGAAGGTTTTCATAGGTATATATGAACACTAACAGGGCTGGCCCAGAGGGAGTTTAGGGTGTGCGACCGCACAGGGCCCAAAAAATTGGAGGGCCCAAAATAAAATTTTTAGTAGTAGTACTACTACTCTACTAATGTGATAATGTATGATGAATTGATGAAATAATGAAATTTAACAAATTTGGTTTTTATTTAGAATTAAATGTAATTAGTTGATGAGTTAATTAGGGTATTTATATTTAATAAATTTATAATTGATGCAGCTATGTTTTAAAGGAAGGCCCAAATTGTGTTATTGCACAAGGCCTCCATTTTCTCGGGACCGGCCCTGAACACTAAGGTGCACATTTATGATCAAGATATTGCACATTCTAATTGATTGCTATCGAGTATATTTTATTTCTTATTCATTACAAAAAAACACGGGATTGACAGAGATTTTCGACAGCGGCCAGCGGTATCCCAAATTCGTGCAAAAACAAACATTTTGGCACGAGGTATTTGACACGAAATCATTGGTCATGTCGTGTCAAATCCCTACCAATCCCGCAATTTTGTTGTGAGAGTTAGAAAACTTATTCTTTACACACATGAGGCCTAAGGGTTGAGCAAATGTTCATCCTCAACGTAATATGGTTGAAATACAATATCACAATTGAGGATATATGTTATGAAATCCTCCTAGAAGCTGTTGAAAAAACCCATTCTGAAATTCTCTTGGAGGGGGTTGAGAATAGCTCAAATTTCATAGGGTGTGTTTGGGAGTTGGGTTTTGAAGGAGAGGGGGAGGTTGATGGAGGTTTATGACCCTCCTTTTCATGTTTGGGACTTCGGAGTATAAAATTGGAGGGGATAGTTTTGGAGGACTTTTGTGACCCTCCAAGAGCCTCTAAATCCTCAAATTTTGAATTCCCTTAATTTGGAGGGTTTTTAAGGATAATTAATCAAATGGTAATTTAAGTTCAATTAAAAATAAATATCAATTCAATTATTTGAATTCATTATATCTCAAAGTGATTTAATTATAATTCATTCAAAAACACTTTTCTTCCCATTTATTACTCCCAAATACAAAGAAGGGCTACATCACCCTCCTCTCCCTTTCGCCTCCAACAACATACTTCCAAAGTCTTCCCCTCCTCTTCCCTCCAGACTCGGAAACATACTCTTAGAATCTTATTGGAAGGGTTTCTTAAGAAAGATGCTGGTGGTGCGTTTCCTCAATCCACAGAGACCAATGAACTAATGGTTTCTTGAATCCTTGAGTCAGTGTCTTCTTGTAACGAATGTATGGCAAGTCCAATGAATATAAAGCAAAGTGCCATTCCTTCCTGATCCTTATTTTTATAGCAATGCTTATTCACTTAAGTGCTTCTTTCAGACTCTAATCCTCAATTACTCAAATGAGTTTTAATGTCGAGAGTGATTTCATTTCCACTGCAAATTAAATAGTTCTAGGGAACAAAGTGCTTTTATATTTATTTATAATTGCACCTAATTCACTCACATCCCCTCACACAAATCTCTTAAACTTCTATCAAGAAAAATTCTTAAACTCGGTCAGGAAAAACTCGCAAACTCTTTTAGAGCAAGCTAAAATAGTTTCATATAGATATATTCCACTCAAGAAAAACTCTTAAACTTCGTTCTCATCAACTAAGAAGGCATAGTGGCTAGTATACCACTCAGAATGTGCCATGATGGGCCGAGCAAATTCACGTCGATCTTTTCTGATCTGTAATGATCTTTACTTAGAAAATGAGCAGCATGATATGGCCATGTTCTAGCTAGGTTTATATGAAGTTTGACAAGTGGGACAAAGTCACAAACTGAGCTGAAAAAGAACACTCTAGCCAGTGCATAAACGAAAATTGTCAACACTAACTTGTTCGGACTTGGGAGTTTGGAGAACCCTGCAAAAACAAACAAGGTTTCCTTGCAACTTTATAAGGCAACATCAACTTCTAGTTCTTATTCTCAGTTCCATTTATATTTTACTCCGTATATTTTATGGTAATATTGTCTTATGATTGTGTTTGTTGTCTTCATATGTATGATGACCTTGAAATTAAAAAGAAAGAAAGAAGAAAGGTCAAATCCAAGTGGTTGTACAACGATATGATTTGCTCTATAAAGTGATTGTCTCTATGCCTTGTCAATGACGGTGGTTTTAGTTTGAGTTGGTCCAGACGGCTATCATCTAGATTAGGGATGGTCCCGGTCGGTGGTCCCGGACCGAACCAGAAGGGCCCGCCATTGTGTAGGACCGAACCAAGTCCGGTTTTCCGGTCCCAGGCTTGGACCGAGTACCCGACCAGGTTGGGGGGAGGTCACGGTCTTGGATAGGGCTTTTGGGGACCGGACCGAGAGGCATTTTTTTTAAAAAATAAAAAAAAAATTGTAGGATGGGCTGGGGTGGAAAAGGGTCTGAACCAGCCTAGGACCTGCCAAGCAAACCAGATCAGAACCGTACTAGTATGGGTCAGTTCTGGTCTCAAGTTTGGGGAACCGGGACCGGAGCGAGTCCACCCGTAATAGTTTGGGATAAAATAAGCTAATAATCCTTTTAATATTCGTGAACTTGCATAAATACACCAACTAGGAATCTAGGATAATGCGAATATGGATAATCTCTAATTGAGATAATAATTTTAGACACTATATTACTTTATTTATAGTATACCAATGAATGTTGTCTACTACAAACACATTTATAATTTAAATAAACGTTCTTTAATATATAAATAAGAGTTAAATTACCTAATTATATGGAAATCTGAGTGTTTCATGGATGCTCTAATTTGGGATGCAACTAACATCTAATTTGGTGTATGGTATATTCAGGCAAATTAGCTAGAAAATGGTAATAAAAATTTTGGTCAATGAAGAATAGTTTTGTTTTTGTTTTTTGAGGGGCACATCACTCACTACTTTGACATAGCCTACCACAACACAGCTGAGGAGCCTGTCACAGATGCTCTAAAGCCAAACCCTGATTCACGCCCTTACAAGAGACTGAGAGAATATAATATGATAAGATTGTGATTTGGAGGGTAGGTTTCATTCTCCTCTCCTTCCATTTGATCCCCAAATATTTATATGATGCATGGATTTCATTTGCAAAAAGGATATTTATGTGTTCGGATGATAGACGAATTAACCTCCATCGATTCCATGCTAGCCAAACAGAAGTATATTTGTTAATTGTTGTCACTCCCTCATCCCTTTCCCACCGATCCACTTGATCGGGAGCAAACCCATAAGTATTGTTTGTAGGGCTGGGAACTATATTCCCAATGCAACCTGATTCTTATGTTTGTTCTGTTGGAAATCAAATTCCTTCAAATCCCTGGATTCTAATTAACGACAGACAATGTCCAATTCCCAACTAGGCCAGTCTTCGATCACCTAAAGGTTTCAGTCCTATTATGCTGGAATCAGAATCCAACATAAGGCCATGTCCCAATCTGATTCAAGTCACTCCACTGTAAGTTATTCTCATGTCACTCCAGCTTATACCAAACAAATGGAAACACTACTACACCCACTAATTTTACCTCCTGTACTTTTCAGTCCCAGCATATAAAAACAGTGGAAAACAAATGCATTTGTAAGTGTGAAAAACAAATGCATTTGTAAGTGTGTGTAAAACCTTAAATAACTTGATGCAGTGTGGCAGTATCAACCACTAAAGCGCAAAGATTGAACAAACACACCAACAGCAAACAAGTCAAATGCCAGAAAAACAAATTGCATGTTTTTATGGCTTCAGAGAAATTAATAGTTACAGGGAAAAATACACAAATGAAGTTCTCAGTACTGTCAATAGTTAAAAGGAAAAGATTAAAAAGAAAAACATAGTAATGCAACAACAATTGGCCATATCTAAAAGTTACCATTTAGCAATGTGTAAGTGTGTTTACTGGCCTTCTCCACTATGGCAAATCAGTGAGGGTGGCTTGAAACATGAACCCTCTGTAAAGTCCATCACCATTGCCAGGAACTCCGGTAATCCACCGCCAATCTGCTTCTCCATTCTCACGTTCCTCCCAAAGAGCTAATCGTCCGACCCTCTTCCCGGAGAAACAAGCTCTGCTTCCACCCCCGAAAACCTTGAACTTGGTTGAATCCTGGAAATACTTAAACATCTCAGCCGGCATTCTCCCGGCCTCTTCCCATTCCAAGCTCTCCAGATCCAACCTGAGAATCAAAATCGTCGAGCAAGAGCTGTGCAGTGAGTAAGATATCTTCAGCCCCCCAATCATTAACACCTTACTGTTCTCACCCACTAACAAACGGGGCCGTTTCAGGATGTCGAAAATATCCCCCCATTCGTGCTTTTCTAGCCGGGTCCATTGCTGGGTCAACTGCAAATCCTTAATTCTTGACTTGAATAGCTTCCACTGAGATCGCCAGGGAGATCCGACGTCGCAGAGAGCGAGAATCGTGTCTGAGATCAGCACTGGGCTGCGCGGCTTTGACGGCAAGTTGGAGGAAAATTTCTGCCAGCAGTCGGGAGCAGATGCTGCAGAGCTGAAATAGATCGCGGCGAGCTCAGTGAGAACGAGGACTTGATTTGGAGAGCCGACCAGGACGGAGCCATGGCGGCACCAAGCGGAGCCGAGCTGAGGGAGGACCTTGAAATCGCGGGTCAGCGGGTTGCAGACGATGAGGGTTTTGGTGCTGTTCGCCGGGAGCAGGCCCGAATTGGGGGTAGGGTTTTCGGCCCAGAGGTACAGAAGACCGTGGGAGGAAGTAATGGGGTGGTGAGAACGGAAGGGGAGGAATGATAGAGGGAAGCGGAACCAGTGGTTGAGGGAGGTGTCGAAGACGTGGAGAGAAGGGGAGGAAGATCCGCCGCCGTGAGAGTGGCGGTGGGAGGGGCGGAGAGCGAGGAGCGAGAGAGGTGGTTGGTTGGAGGCGATTAGGTGGAGGAAAGCCGGCGAAGATAGTGAGGCGTTGAATGATTTGCAGACGCATCTGGAAATGAAGATATCGCGAAGCGGGAGGTGGGTGAAGATCTGGTGGAGAGTGTCTTGAGGCAGCAGATTAAACGGAGAGGAATCCATTGTCGACTGCCGACGATTGACAGTGGAGTGACGGCGAGAGCTGGAAAGCGGTTTTTAGCCTCCGGCAAGTTGTGGACTTGTGGTTGTGGCGCAACTCTCTTCTCGTGATAATAAAAATAGGAATGGTTAATATATACGAAGTATGATCAAAATTGATGTTGACTATAATAAAAATTTAATCAAAGTAATTTATGTTCAATATTGACACTTAAGTGATCATAAAATTATATTGTGTTGACTATTAACTACTCCGTATATTTTTGCAATACATTTTAGTAACATTTTTGAAAAAAACATCATAAAAATAATTATAATAAAAGAAATTAAATTAAATACAAGTAAATAAAAACATTTTTTTTTTTTAAGTAAATAAAAACAAGCTTTAGAGGCCGTTTGGTAACTTCATTTTTCGGCTTATCAGGTTTATCAGTCAACTTTTTCACCAAACACGTAACTTTTACTTTCGCGCGCTGAATTGTGTAATAAGCAGAAAAAGTAAGGTTGGAGTTATTTTTCTGGCTGTATTGGCTGAAGTTACTGTAGATGACCATTTTAACTATTTTTACATATAATTTTTTTATTTATTTTATTAATAAAATATATTTTAAAAATAATTTTTACTTAAAACAGCAGAAACAGCCAAAACAACCACTTCAGCCAGAAATTCATAAATTTCAGTAGAATCAGCCAAAACAGCCGATTTTCGTGCTACCAAACGGGCTACTAAATAGATCAAAATTTTTCAAAACCAAATGTGACTAATATGTAATCGCAATACTTTATGACCAAAAGAAAAACGCTCTGCATGTATATTTTTCAGTTCAACAGCATTGTATTTTAATCATCCCGCTTATGTATCTTTCTGTGAAACTTTACTTGCTTCACTCATTATTGAGCATTTGAAACTCAACAAACTTTATGACAAATATATCACAATTGCCCCTGCAAAATTATATGTGTTTTAATGTAAAATGTCATACATGATATATTAAGGTTTGTTAATACTTTCAAATACATGCCCAACATGGATACATAGTCATCATCTTGTGGTGGACAGTTACGTATCATACGTATACGATTTTTTCCATCATTTTTGGTAATAAAGTCTCCAAAGTTGACGATGAATCCGGTCCTTTCAAGTCTTCCTGTTGAAATTTTTAACATGGTTTTCTTCTATTAAAACAAGCAGTTGTTTTAATCTATAATGTCGAGAATCACACTTGGTGAATTGCTAGGAATATCTAATCTAGAATGAATGAATGGACAACTACTTGTTTTTTTTATAAGATTAGGGTTAAAAGATCTTACAATTGCTTGACGTATTGATGATAATAATAATTATATAAGTACTATACTCGTAATTGGACAGAGCAATTCAATTTCAAAATCTTATTTACTGTTTAATACTACATGTGTTCTGTTCAAATGTTCTCATTGCGAAATGGCACGATTATTTAGACAATAATTAAATATGCTAATTTGAGTATATGTTAAGAATTAGTTCTAATGAGTATATAATATAATGAGTTAATAATAATAATTATGATTTTATAAATGATTGTTTTTAATATTTGATGATTACCTTGTTATTTAAGAGTGTTAGTTAATCGTTTCCGAAAATAAAAAATGATACTCCCTCCGTCCCATTAGGAGGTTAAAATGCGATTTATAATGTTTGACTGGCGATAAAGCAACTTAATCCTTGTGCACGCTCTGATTATTTTTAGTAAATAAAATTTATATATTCAGAAACTACATTAAAACTGTTACAAAGCCTGATAAAAAAATGTAAATTTGATAATAAATAAATACTATATAAAGAAAAAGATTAAAAATAATTTAAGTTGACCATGTGAATAGTGGATGAGAACTTTTAAATGGGGCGAAGGGAGTAACTTTTAGATATGACATCCAAAAGATGACAGTCAGAACCTTTGAATAGGATGGAAGAAGTAGTAGTCATGTCGTCATGATACATTTTGTACGTCTAACATCATCTGATTCATATCTCGACTTACATCAAATGAATGACGTGTTAATTGTTTCCAGTATGTATGCACAAAATTTCAAGTAAAAAGGTGTAAAATACCAACTAGCTCTTTGAACAAGTCTTATAAAGTCTATGAGTAACCACATCTCACATCAACATTATATTTACTTTTCGATATTAAAGTCGTTGAATAAATTACCTTAGTGGACGATAGCACAATTTCCTTTTCTTTCTCCTTTTTAATATGTCTCTTTGTTTAAAAATCATTGTCAAAGTGTTCTCCCTTTTATGTGTTTTCAACATTTGTCTCCTCTGATCTTTTCTTTCTCCTCGGCCCTTATCATTTTTCC
This sequence comes from Cuscuta epithymum, assembly GCA_945859915.1. Lineage (NCBI taxonomy): Eukaryota > Viridiplantae > Streptophyta > Magnoliopsida > Solanales > Convolvulaceae > Cuscuta > Cuscuta epithymum. The sequence continues at coordinate 1,900,383 of CAMAPF010000029.1, forward strand.
TTTCAACTGCCTAAATATTTTTCGTTGGTTTCCTTAGCGTTCTTTGTAGTCGCCTACTTCTTGGTTGTATATATTTTTTTCCAGTTGCGTTTTTTGCAAATTTTTCCATTGAGGCTTATGGCTATGCGGTTTGTGAGGATAACCGAACCAAATGGGATGGTGGTCTGCTATGTAATTAAAATTAAGGGTGTTGCGGTCAAATCAGATGTAGATCAGACTTATACTAAACCTTGATAGAGTAAGTGCTGACGAGAGAAATACCAAGCATTAAAGGAGTGGAAACAGGTTTAGAATCCAACAAGCCAACACGCTCTCCAGAATAGCTTACATGTGTTCGTGCATTTAATGCACTTAGCATTTATGACTAGTATAAATAGCATCCTCTTGGGCATATGTAACTATTCGAAAATCATTAATACAATTGTTCTCTCTCTCTCTCTCTCCCTCTCCTATTTAATAGTTCTTCCCTCACTCTACATACCGCTAGTGGTATCCCGATTAAGCTTTCTATCATTCGGTGCTCTTGTTGAGAGTTAGAACAACCGAGTGAGAATCCCCTCCACGGGAAGAACAAAAACACACCTTCGGACAATGCGAAGAACCACATGTAAATCATAAGCCCTCGATGACGCCCACCATATCCCGAAGGGGAAATGATGCCAATGTCGCGTCCAAGAGGAATGCCAACGACACCATCGCCACAGAAATGTGGCAAGTTACTGCCGACCTCCTCTGCCCTTGAGAGGATAAGCGACAAGTAGGGACGTCGGCCGATCCAAGACCGGCTCGGTAACCCCCACAAGGCATAGAGCCGCGCCTCCCACCTGGAAAGCAAGGGCTTGGTCTCACGAGCAGCGGAGAATCAGGCCCCTGGTGATCAAGGTAAGAGGTCCCTCTGCATCGAGGACGCCCACCACAAAATCAACCAGGCACACTCAGTGAGGGTTGAATCTCACTAGTAGGGGCACCCATGAGACCACATGGATGACATCATCAATGCTCTACAATGTTGCCTAGATGAGATGGAGGTTAGGCAACTACAAGGAACCTCGACCCCCACCCCGGCCCCAGGCACGCCTCGCTTCTTTTGAAAGTGGATGAATTGCAAAGGAAGATCGTTAAAGGCATTGGAGACCCCATAGTCCAACTCCCCACAAGGAAGCCATTCACCCCCAAGGATTTTGGTGGCACAAATCCCTGAAAAGTACTGAGGGCAGCACATCGGGCCATACGGGGGAAAGACCGACCCTATGGAGCAATACAATATGTACTAGAACAACATGTTTGTGATCGGAGCATCAGATGAATATTTGTGTCGATGGTTCCTTTCCACCCTCGAGGGTCCATCTTACGAATGGTTTAACCGACTCCTCGAGGGGAGTATCAGATCGTGATAAGGGCTTGCACAATGCTTCCCGACGCATTTCACCATAAAGACATCGAGTAAAGAAGCACTTATCTCACCTTCTCACCGCCAAACAGGAGAAGAATGAAGATCTGTCATCACTCACAGTCTCATGGTGGATCCTACTCAAAACCAGTCAAACAGAAACAGAGGCAACTCTTAGTCGAGAGAAGGGGTTTTATCAAGCTCAAGGTCACCGTGCTCCTCGCCATTCACCGCATCAAAGAAGTGGAGTACCCCACATGGTTGGCAAATGTGGTCCTCGCACAAAAGCCGCCTATTTTCAGCATGTGCATGGATTACACAACATAAATAAGGCATGCCTCATGGAGCCGTTTCCCCATCTCCACAACATTGATTAAATGATGGAGGAAACAGTGGGATACAAAATCATGTCATTCCTTGACAAATTCCGCGGGTACCACCAAATTTTTATGCATGGAGAGGATGCAGAAAAGACATCTTTCAAGTCACCCGAGGGCATTTTCTATTACATGCTCATGGCCTTTGACCTAAAGAATTCTGACGTACAATGGAGGCCTACATTGATGGCATGATCGTCAAGAGCAGGCAGGCAACAGACGACCTCAGGGAAATATTTGCCATCATGCAAAAGCTTAACCTCCGGCTCAAACCGAAGATATGCACCTTCTGCGTGCAAGGGGAAAACGTTCTCGGCTACATGGCCAGCCGAGGGGGGGGGGGGGGGGGGGGGTTGAGGAAAACCCTGAGAAGATTCAGACTATCGTCAATAGGGAAAGAATACAATCAGTTTCGAGATCACATGATGTCAAGAACATTGTCTACTTTTATAGACTTTTTGTCTACAATACTAAGTGTCTATTTCGTACACATAGATGTCATTTTTTCCTATTCAGGCAAAATACTAATCTTCTTTTCCGTTAATCCATCTGAATTTTTTTCATTGAAAATTATGTGACAACTCCACAAGATAGATCAACTATTTAGTATTTACATTAAATCCTTACCCATCATGAATTCCTGAACCACTTTTTTAAGAATTATGGTTTGAAAAGGCGCTTAAGAGATGAGTTTTGAGGCTTAGGATATTTTGCAGGACAAGAAGCTTACCCAAAGACGAGGTTTTTTTGCAAGAAAAGAGTTATATAAGCACTGTTCTAAAAATCGTCCTATTCAGACCGATTAATCAGCCTAGTCGGTCCTAACCGTAGACGACTAGTCAGCCTAGGCATTTACAAATCGGCCTAATTAGGCACCTAGGCGCTAGACACCCTTCAAGCAGCCGACTAGCGCCTATCTAGTTTTGGAACAATGCATATAAGTATGAAAAGGTGAGTAAAAGTAAAAAAAAATAAGAATAATTGAATATATTAAAGGAACATCTTCAAAAGAGGGAAATGTTGCAAATTTTGAGTTTTTTCACGAAATAATGCTAATTAAATAAATAATTCCCAAAATACTGCTGGGTTAAAAATAATTCCCAAAATACTGTTGATTTAACTGTGGGTAAGGAAAGCCGCCACTTGAAGTGGCGGCCTTTCTCTTACAGTACAAAAGCCGCCACTCCAAGTGGCGGCTCTTCTCTTACAGCATATTTTATACATATATAAAACGCAGTATGTTTCGAGAATTTGTGTAACTGTCTTCCCGATAGAATTTTAAGCTGAAATTTGGTATGAATAAACTGGACTTGGTGAGGAACATTCTCAAAACATTTCATCAACAAATTCCACCAGAAAGACAATCTGATGGTGTTCTCCGCACGGGGGTCCAGGTCAGGACATCATGACGGGAATGTGACATTTTTACGATTTTTTTTTATGAAATTTGATGATCATGTTCTTCTTAATATGTAGGTTATGTTCACTAAATTTCAGATTATGCAATTTTTAAAAATTTATTTAACTAACTTCCCGATTGAATTTTAATCTGAAATTTGGTGGACATAATCTACATTCCATTGGAACATTCTCACCAAATTTCATCAAAATATTCGACCCGGAAATAGCTCAAATGAAAGAGGCCTAAAATTGAAGCTTTTAGGCCTACGTTACATGAACATTTTCAAAAGGCACGAGACAAAATTTGTGCCAAGATAATTTATAAGTTATGCAAATAGATTGTTTGGTATGTTATTTCCCGGAAGCAATATTTTTATAATTTCTTATTGTTTCATATTTGTTGATAATTTTTGCATAAGTCATCATGTTTTAGCTGCATGTGTTATATGTGATATGCATTTCCATTTTTACATTACTTTGAGCATTTCTATCAATAGTTTGTATGTTGTAGGATTACACATGCTTCTCTGAATTTGAATTTACCGTTGCCTTCCAGACATGAGCTCAATTAAATTGGGCGAAACTGTGATTCTGCAATTGGAACTTAGAGCAATAGTACCAGTTGCTAAAGTTGATGTGGGTGTTGAAACTGTTTCCAATGGCCATAAACTGCTCAAAAAGAGTTTATATTTATTTAGTAAGTGGAAGAGAAAGAATTGTTTATAAGGGCATTAATGACGGCAGTGTTAGCTCGAATCTTAATTTAGTTCCTTTAATCGGGAAGTTAGTTAAATATATTTTTGAAAATTGCACACTTATTTAGGCCTAAAATTGCAGTTTTTTTCAATAAATAATTTAACTAACTTCCTGATTTAATTTAAATCTAAAATTCGTTGAACATAACCTATACTTTAGAAAGAACATGATCACTAAATGTCATTAAAAATTTTGACTCGGAAGCACCTCAAATTTCATAAAAGTGTCCCATTCCCGTCATGACATCCTGACCAGGACCCCCGTGCGGACAACTCCATCAGATTGTCTTCGCGGTGGAATTTTTTGATGAATTTTTTTTTAGAATGTTCCTCATCAAGTCTAGTTTATTCATACCAAATTTCAGCTTAAAATTCTATCGGGAAGATAGTTAAACAAATTTTTGAAACATACTACGTTTTATTTATGTGTAAAATGTGCTGTAAGAGAAGAGCCATCACTTGGAGTGTCGGCTTCTGTACTGTAAGAGAAGAGCCGCCACTTCAAGTGGCGACTTTCCTCAACCACGGTTAAATGAACAGTATTTTGGGAATTATTTTTAACCCAGCAGTTTTTGTTTTTTTTTGCTCGAACAAGACTTAATTCATAGAAATAGCATTCAGCAAGGGTACAAAAGCAGAAAAGAACCACATGTAACCATCCGCCCGTGGCCGAGACTGAGAGTTAACCACCTGTAAAAAAGCAGTATAACTCGCTAGACCAAAATTGGGCAACTTAGAGCCAATGACGGTTACTGCAGACTTTCCATCCCCCAAACCTAATGCAAGAGTCTTACAGCATAAAATAAAATAACAACAAAACACAAACGTCTTAACTTGAAAATTAAAATGCCGAAAAGGTAAATCAGAAGCAAACTCCAAAGCGCGTAGATCAACCCTTGGCGGTGGTTCTGGAGGAGGCCTGACCCTCTCAACGATTGTTGATGCACCAATCAGGAAGAGACCGATCATTTTCTCCGCGTTGTCCGTACCCTGCACTGCTCGGTTCTCCTCATCTGCGACAAATTGATCGCCAATCCCCTGCTTACCAATGCCAGCGATCTCCATCTGCAACCGTCCTCCTTCGATCTCGATGCCCAAGCCCTACGGAGATGGGAAACGCCAGGCCCAATCGCCACAAAAGGATGTTGCCGGAAAATCGCTCCAGCCTCGTCGCAGCTCGCCCGTGTCGTCTGCCTTTCGCCTCGGTCCCAGCCGAGATGAATTGCACTCGTCCAACTGTCTTCTCTACTTTGCTGCTCTCGATCCTCAACCAAAAGCCGAGATCGGAAAAACAAGCCTAGCGGCGGCAAAGCCCTAGGAGGACCGAAGATTTAGAGAGCTAAGCTCTCGCTCCAGAAGGGACAACCCAACAGTATTTTGGGAATTACTTATTTAATTAACATTATTTCGGGAAAAAGTTGGCAAATTTTTAAATACGTGTCAACAAATCAAAATATAACAAATGTTTAATATACTTGCCACGATTGAGATTTAAAAGGGTAAAATTGTCTCACACAATTAGGCGCGCGCAGCTCTGGCGAGCAGAGCCGAAAAACAATAAACCCTAGGAAACTTGTTCAAGCTGCATTGCAAGTTCGTTCTTTCTCCTGTCCCTGCTACTCTGTGCTTCACGCTGGCTTTATTTGTCTACCCATACACTCAATCCTGTTACAAATTCCTATACAGAGCGAGAGCGAAACGGTAGCAAGAGTGTAACCATGGCTGAAGTGATGTCAATGGAGGAGATTCGTGCCACAGCTTCGCGGCTCAATATCGATCTCTCCCAAATTGATCTGGATTCGATCCGTCTTCCTCCTGGTGAGGATATGGGGGTCGTAAGGTAGCCGAGAACCCACACATTATACTCAATTTTAAACTGATTTAATGTTTCCGACTTTATCTGACTATTGCCAATGCTTTTAATTGCACGGTAGTGATGATGGTGACTTAATGGAGGGGGACGCATTGGAGTTTGAGAAAGGGTTCGGGAACGTGATAGTTGTTGACAATTTGCCGGTTGTTCCCAAAGAGAAGTTTGAAAAGCTAGAAGGTGTCATACGGAAGATATACAGTCAAATTGGGGTGGTTAAGGATGATGGTCTTTGGATGCCTGTCGATCCCGATACTCAGAAGACCCTGGGATACTGCTTCATTGAGTACAATACTCCCCAGGTGCCAGTTTGCTTTTCCTGATATATCTCTGTTTGTTGATAGTTTTTGCATGTAGTAGTTTTTTACATTCTTTCTCGGAAGTAGTTTCAATTGGTACATCGAGAAAATAGTTGTTTAGTTGGCCATGAAGAAAACAAAGCTAAGAACTTACTCAAGTTGTTTGAGAATATTGATATTTGATACACACATATATAAGTAGAGGTGTATAGATTTCATGGTTTGAAAATAAAACAAACCTTCTTCAAAAGAAAAAGAGTTGCATATCATATATTGTTTCTTTGCCATTACCACAATGTTCTGGGCCATCCCAGAAAAAACTTGTATTTGGGAATCATTTTGTTTTGTTCAGAAGGCCTTGTTTTAAAAAGAAACTAAGTTGTAACAGCGAGTAAAAAAACAAATACTTTCAGCATTTTAAGCCAGAGCAAACTAAAAATTAGATTTTAAAAACAAGTAGGATTCCACTAGGATGATGACTTCTGTCATCATACAAATATGGTGCAGAAGAGTTCCACATACTAAAGTAAGATAAACGACTGGTAGTAGTCTTAGTTTAATATACTGATAGCATCATTATGTTTTGCACACTTGACACTGTTCAGCAACACAATTATCAAGGATCCTTATGATTTCCATTATATGCTCACATGAATTTCGTTGATGCTTTAGGAAGCTGAGCTTGCTAAAGAAAAAACACATGGATACAGACTAGACAAATCCCATATATTTGTTGTTAACATGTTTGATGACATTGATAAATTCATGAAAGTTCCAGATGAATGGGCACCACCTGATACAAAAGTATATACCCCTGGGGTAAGTACTAAAAAAAATCTTTTCTCTGTTTGGGAGTACCATATGATCTTCTTCGTTTGATTGTTCATCTCATTTTGGTGGCTTGCATATTATGCAGGAGAACCTGCAAAACTGGCTAACTGACGAGAAAGCGAGAGACCAGTTTGTAATTCGTGCTGGGTCAGACACAGAAGTTTTTTGGAATGATGCTAGACAGTTAAAGCCGGAATCTGTTTACAAGCGTCCGGTCTGTTTGTAAATTGGTGCGGAATTGGGTTTCTTTGTTTTCTCTGTATTTTCCAATAAATCATTATTGTTTTGTACTGCCATGCAGTTTTGGACTGAGAGTTTTGTTCAATGGTCTCCTCTGGGCACTTATCTGGCCACAGTTCATAGACTAGGTGCTGCTATCTGGGGAGGCGCCACAAGCTTTGAACCTCGTCTGATGCGTTTTTATCATGAACAGGTTTTTCAACAGTTGTTAACATAAAGTTATTAATTTTATTTCTTAATGGGTATAAAAAGCAAAAATGGGTTTATCATATACATATATATATATATATATATATATATATATATATATATATATATATATATATATATATATATAGGGATTAGTTCCTGTTAGAACACCCTCTTAGGAGAGTAGAAAAGAACAAAATCTAGCTTTCCATTAATTGGATCGGATGGTTATTATTTAATCCTAGTTGCCTCTTTCCTCCACTATTGGTGCCTAACGTGTATGTTTAAAATGGAAAGAGTGCAACCATATAATCAATTAAGGGTACAAAGGTAAACTTCATGGTGGTTGACGTGGGAAAATAAACCACTAAATTAGGAAGTCTTCCTAAAAACTAGGTAGACTAATAAATACTCATTAATTGATCATTCTCTATTAAATGCTTCTGAATTCCTCTCCGTTTAGCATTCTGTAGCATAAAACTTGGATAAATAATTTATAAAATCTTTATCTAAATTTATGCATTAACTTTGACTCAAAAGTGACAATTGTTGTTGCAAATTTATTGTGATTGAGATGCACATTTATTGCTAACATCATGCACTTCTTTAATAATTGAAGAAGAAAGTCATATATTATTAAATGTGCATTATTAAAAGAATATAGGTGCATTATGTTTAAAAGTATTGCGATTACCTCGTGATGCACATTTTGTGTTAAAATGATAACACCATGCACATCAACATCATCACAAGCTTTGTGTGATGAAATGTTATGTCTTCAAACCTTCAAAGTGATGCATTCTACCCATAAAATTGCACATTATTATTTAATATTCTCAATAACATTCTCATGTAGGGCTTAATAATGCAACTTTACCCGCATGCATGTGTACAGTAAAATGGTGCACTATCATATGTGCTATGGTGCTAATATGATTTCTAAAGTGCATTCAAAATTAGGAATTGTGCACAATGGGCTCTTCACAATGCATTCAAAACTAAGAATTGTGCATCAAAGTCATCTCCCTTGAATACTGTGTGATTAAGAGGAAATTCAAGTTTGTGAAAACATACTAAAATCCATAGAAAAACCATTTCTCATTGTTAAAGAAATCAAGGAAAGAAAGAAAAAGGAAATAAGAATGCCAAAAGTTTTTATGAAAAAGATGGAGGAGTTCTCTAGTGGAGTTTTGATTAAGAAGGAAAAAGATGAGTCACGATGGAATCAATCCATGAAATGATAACGTAAACAAGCTAAAATTTTGGGATAGAAGTTATGGAAAGAATCGGTGCTTATTAATAGATAAAGAAAATCTCTAGTTTGCCCTCAATTGAAAGAGAAACACACGAATGATTAAAACTTAATCCAATGGTTGATATCTATTCTTTTTTTCTCTCTTAAGATTAAGTTCTCACATGAACCTAAATCTATACATATATATATATATATATATGTATGTATATATATATATATATATGTATCCTTTCATTTTCATTTACCTCAGTGCCGCAAAGGCCCCCACCTACAGTGGGGTAAGGGGGGTCGGATGTACGCAGTCTTACCCCTATACTACAGCACATAGAGACTGTTTCCGGATGACCCATAGTGAAAATCGTGTCCAAAATTGCATGGACCGACTGCTTCTTCATAACAAAGAAGCACAGACAGTTTAGTGAGCCATTTTGCTTTATTCCATCATATTCTCAAGCCAAAAAATAATGAATCTTTGGCTCCATTGCAAATGATGGAAATATATGTGTGTGTGTGTGTATGTATATCATAATTAGCTAGCTATGATTTTTTTAATTGCAGGTTAAACTGATTGATTTCTCTCCTGGCGAGAACTACTTGGTGACTTACAGCAGCCACGAGCCAAGTAATCCTCGTGACTCTCATGTAAGTTTGTGATTCAGTCTTTACTTAATCTGAACAGATAACAAGTTTGTGACCGTATTGTTGATCCTAGTGTATGATAATGGCTCGTCTTTTGCAATCTGTTTATTTTTACAGAAAGTAATGTTGAACATTTTTCATGTGAAAAGTGGGAAAGTTCGGAGAGATTTTAAAGGCAGTGCTGATGAGTTTGCTATTGGGACTGGCGGCGTTGCAGGTGTTTCTTGGCCAATTTTCAGGTGTGACTGGATAAATATTTGTGTATTCCTAAGAAAATGATTCAGGAATTCATGTTGGGTAAGGATTTAAGCGGTGAATAATTTAACTATCTGGTGAAGTTATAACTTAACTTTCAATAAAACTTTGCAGATGGAGTGGCGGCAAAGAAGACAAGTATTTTGCCAGAATAGGGAAAAATGTCATCTCTGTATACGAAACAGAAACTTTCAGTCTTATAGACAAAAAGTCTATAAAAGTAGATAATGTTCTTGACATTAGTTGGTCTCCAACTGATCCTATTCTTGCCCTTTTTGTTCCTGAACTTGGAGGAGGAAATCAGCCAGCAAGGGTACATTGTTTCTTTTTCTTTTCCTCATCACTTCTAGACTTTATTATATTCCAAAGTAATGCTCTATTTGACTTACTTTGCTTATTGTACTTATTACTATTTACTACTGCCTCCGTCTCGCTTGAAGGTTCTCGTGGCAAAATGGCATGATTATTTAGACAATAATTAAATATGCTAATTCGAATACCTTTTGAGAAATAATTTTGATGAGTATTTAATATAATGAGTTATTGGTGATAACTGTAATGTTATAAATGTATTATTTTTAATATTTGATGATTAAATTGTTATTTAAGAGTGTTAATTGTTTCCTAAAATAGAAAGTGGGAACCTTTAAGTGGGACGCCTGAAAAAGGAAAGCGGGAACCTTTAAATGGGACGGAGGCAGTAGTATAAGAGCATCTTCAATGCTAATACGTTAACGGTGCATATGTGGCATGAGAGATAGCCAATCAAAAATCAGTAAATAAAATATCTCTCTCCTTATTTGAAGGATCTTATATCATTTTGGTAAGTTTTTCTTCACAATGTCAAACACAATGTCTAGATGTAGACATTTTTGTTGACATTGCAGAGAAAAACTTACCAAAAACCAATAAGACCGTAGAAAGACGGAGAAAGAAATTTCATAAAATCAATCTTTTGTGTCTATCTCTCTCATGCCACATGTGCACCGTGCACATTGTAGCATTGAAGATGCTCTAATAAGAAAGTAGCTGGTTACTTGCTCATGAGTAGAATAAGCATAAATATCAGCCAAATGACCTTTAATAACCAAGTCCTAATTTTGTTTTATAGGTGAGTCTTGTGCAAATTCCAAGAAAGGAGGAATTGAGGCAAAAGAACCTTTTCAGTGTCAGTGACTGCAAAATGTATTGGCAAAGCAATGGAGAGTACCTTGCTGTTAAAGTTGACCGGTACACTAAAACAAAAAAGAGCACATATACAGGTTTTGAGCTGTTTAGAATCAAGGAAAGAGATATTCCCATTGAGGTTTTGGAGCTTGAGAACAAGAATGATAAGATTATTGCTTTTGCTTGGGAGCCTAAGGGGCACAGGTTTGCTGTTATCCACGGTGACAACCCTAAGCCAGATATTAGTTTCTATTCTATGAGGAGTGGTACTAACACAGGAAGAGTTTCAAAACTTGCCACACTCAAGGGTAAGCAAGCAAATGCTCTCTATTGGTCACCGACAGGCCGGTTTATTATATTGGCTGGCTTGAGGGGTTTCAATGGGCAATTGGAGTTCTTTGATGCTGATGAACTTGAAACCATGGCCACCACGGAGCATTTCATGGCAACAGATATCGAATGGGATCCTACGGGAAGGTAACTTTTAATAAAAGAACTGAGGATATGAGCAAAATTGTCTTCTCTCTGGGTTTATTTTAAGCGTTAATACTTGAATTAGTCCATCCATAGAGTAGTATTACTCAACTTTCTCCTTGATTTGCATTAGGGCTCATTAGGTCCTCTACTACGTTTTGGTTTAGACCTAATTAAATCTTCATTTGTTTTTGTTCAAATTTAAAGATTTTCTTTTGTCTGATCCGCAATTTTAGACCCACGTTGTGGCATAAATTTGTCGTTATTGTAATTATGTAATTTGGACCCAATCCAAGTCCTTCAGTGTTCTAAAAGGATCTTCTTGATTACTTAGTTGAGAACCAAAAAAACTCATAAGAAAGTTAAGTGCAAATTGAGTACCACTCTATAGTCTAGTTTCAAATTCAGGTGTTTTTGACCCTTAAGTTTAACTTCACTTGGATGTGCCAAAAAGTTCTAGCGATTACTGGGAAAAAGAAACACCACTTAATATCCTAGTCTGTTCTTACTGTATTATTCAAATCTCATAATTGGCAGATACGTTGCTACATCTGTCACCTCTGTTCATGAGATGGAGAATGGTTTCAATGTATGGTCTTTCCATGGGAAGCTACTGTATCGGGTTCTGAAGGATCATTTCTTTCAAGTAAGCTTGGATCCTGCTGTGTATTCTTTATAAACTGTCTTGGAATTGTCAAATAGAGTTGAAGAAAATAAGTAGGGACAAATAAACATATTTTTTTTCATTTTGTATTGTCACCTCTTGTGTTTGGATTAAATTAAAACAAAAATTAAAGGAATTAACCAAAAGGTTCTATTATTCAAGTTTTTGTTTGAAAAAATGAAGTTATAATGTTCTAAATTTATGTATCATGATTTTTACTTTCATAAGTCATAACATTTTCTCAAAGTCAAGGATTATGAAAGGTTATTTTTTTGTGAATAGTGGATTTTCCCTTTTCATTATTTTTTCCCCTTCTTCCCCAGAATAGGTAAAGTGTGTTCCTTTCTTACCATAAGAAGTGTCACATTTGCACTGCTACCTGCCTCATGTTGCATTTACTAATTGGATGTGTTGCAGTTTTTGTGGCGTCCAAGACCACCTTCCTTCTTGAGCCGAGAGAAAGAGGAGGAGATAGCAAAGAATCTCAAAAAGTATAGCAAGAAGTATGAGGCTGAAGATCAGGACGTTTCACTGCAACTAAGTGAACAAGACCGTCAGAAGAGAAAGAAGTTGAAGGAAGAATGGGAGACATGGATCAATAAGTGGAAGAGATTGCATGAAGAGGAGAGGTTAGAGAGGCAAAGGCTTCGTGATGGGGAGGTAAGTGATGAGGAGGAGGAATATGAGGCTAAAGAAGTTGAGGTCGAGGAGTTGCTCGATGTCTCTGAGGAGGTTATTTCTTTTGACTGATTATATTAAGCAGGCGTAGATTTTACTGATTAAAGTTACCTCTTCTTTTTTCCCTTCGCTCTTAAAGTTTTTTCTTAGATGCAATTTCCCTCATGGGGATCATATTTTCCTTTTTATTCCGACATGCGCAATAATGATGTCATATGCAATATGCTCATTGGGTCATGGTTTCTTATATATATATATATATATATATATATATATATATATATATATATATATATATATATATGCGTATGTAACTATGTACCTTTGGTGCTTTTTTTTTTTTACTTTTTGACTAAAGAGTTGACGCTTGGACTAGAGAAATTGTTGTATTTTGACGTTTGGATTGTGTTATTATATGTAGCTACAGTATGGCGGTAAGGTCTGTGCTGCTGTGCATGACCTTTTGATACTTGTGTAAATATTTTGCTCTGATTTTCTCCTTTTTTTAAAAACCTGACATGGCGTTGTTCAAATACTCAAATGCTTGAAAAAACTGTTACTTTTGGGTGGGTTGTGTTTACGTTTTCTATTTTGACAGTGTCCTAAATACATTCTTTACCCTTCATGCCAACTTTATTTTTTATTGCTACATTAAAAGTAGTGTAGTTTAGGAGTTTCATCTCATTTCCTTAGTCTACATTTTGTAATAAGCTTCTAAGAATATTTGTACTTGTATTAAGTTTAAACTTTCAAGTTTCAACAAAGGATGGAAAATTACAAATTTTCTGTTCTTGAGAATTTTGTTTTTAGTTTTTTTTTTAATAAAAAATAGGAAACTTAAAACATTAGCAACGAGCCCCGTTAAAAAAGTTTGATGCCTTAACCTAGAGTTAATTTTTGGCAGGTTATAAAAAATCATACTCCTTAAATAGTTATGATCTTCTGTTATAAAACTTAATTCTCGTTTTCTTTTTTAAAAAATTATTTCTCTTTTTTCGTCAAAAAAAAATTATTTCTCTTTCATTGCTCATGTAGTATGGAAACATGTCAGTTCTATTTATAAGTATTATAACAAATTATCTGACACTTAGAAAAAATTTCTTAATTTTATATTACTTGGAGTTAGTCCCCGACTCGGTCCAGGCCACCCGGCCCGGGAACCGGTCCGGCCCGCTACTGTGCGGGATCGGCTTGGCCCGGCCTGGTGCTGCGGGCCCCAAACCGGTCTAAGGCCTGGTTAGCTAGTAAAAGCAGGGCGGGCGCGGGTCAGTGAAAAGGAGGCCTGGCCGGGCTCGGGCCCGGTCCGGGTCAAATTGATGTTTGTTTTTGTTTTTTCATTTTTTTGGGTTCCACCCGGGTTGGGCTTGATGTTTAGGAGGGGTTTGGGGGGGGGGGGGGGGGTCGGGGATACTTAGGAAAGCAAAAAAATAATAATAACCAAACCCGAGGCCCGGTAGCTACCCGCGCCGGTTCCGGGCCCAACTATTTAGAACCGGCGGCCCGCCCGGGCCTAGGTGTGGCCCGAACCCGACCCGGACCGAATCTAGCCCTACTTGGAGTTAATGAGAGTAGGAGTTAATGAGGATCGAGGGAGGGAGATACCGTGCTTTGCAGTATATCTTTAGAAGGGAGCAAAAAGGAAATTGTTTCGTGCATTAAGAAGAGGATTATGCAATGGATGTAAGGATGAAATGCTCGTTGTTTAAAATCAAAGGCAGGTTGAGATGTTCTTTTGAAAACGATCATTCAGGCGCTACCTAAGTATGGTATGGTATGCATGTATTTTTACTTCTTGTGCAGCTGTGTACCGAGATAGAGAGAATCATGAATGTATATTGGTGGAGAGGAACTGAGGAAGTGGGTTTAAGGGGAACGGGGTGAGGACGTGAGGTGTGATGGGAAAAACAGCCACCAACGGTAAACAAATAAATGCGGAATTAATCTCCGTTTGGCTAAATTTTCCCAACTTGAATGAACTTGATGAAAACAAATATGATGTTTTCTTTGAAACAATCTTCTAAATCTATTATAGTATATGCTCTTGTTAATGTCAACATCCTTGATTGGGATGAGACTCGAACCCACGACATCCTCTTTGTGAGATCAGCAATGATGCAATCAGACCACAAGATACTTGGCCAAATAGGATGTTCTTAATGCAATTATAACACACATTATACTACTGTCACACACCAATATAATAAGCGAAAACAGTAAGCACACATAACACAAAGACACTGAAATATTTTAGCATGGAAAACTCATTGACTAGGGAAAAACTACGGGACACTTTTGGCCGCTGAAATCAACTATCATAATCAAATGAACCATACAAAATCTTCTCTAGATAATACTAGAGGCATAATCCTTGGAAAGTAAGCACATCAAGGTTTATGGAATCAAAATAGAGTGCAGATAAGAAATGATCTTTATGTGGAAATAAAAGAATCTGGGGTAATTAATGACCAAAATATTGCAGAATCCATAGTTGCCCTAGTTTACGGTCAAATGAATGAACCACCAGGAGCTCATATGAGAGTCAGTTTGACTGCCCTAACTATGGCGGAATATTTTCGAGATGTTAATGGGCAAGATCATAATTTGGAGACACCTGAATATATAACTTGAGAAAGAGCAACGAATTAAGTGGGCAGCGGAGAGGATCCCGTCCGACAGCAAACTGGCCCGACAGAAAACAATAGATCATGCAAGGGTCGCTGGAGAGAGTGGGACCGGTGTAGTGTTTTGGAACAGTTGTGCGAGCAACCAAATTGGGCTTGGCTAGAGAATGGAATCATGCAGCAGCAGACGGCAAACGCAACGACACGTTGGAAGCAAGCACCGTGGTCAGCGACGCGGAGAAGGTGGGTTGCGCGGACATAGGTAGCAGTGGGCTGCGAACTCAACGGCACGCTGGAAGCAAGCAGCGTGGTCAGCGACACGAAGAAGGTGGTCTCCTCCATATCAGCCGCGCTCATCCTCAAAGGATTGAAGTCTTCCGTAGATGTGATGACATTCGACCCTGAGGCGGCAGCGGGTGTACTAGAGTTCATTGGAACCGAAAAAAGAAAGAAAGAAAACAAAGTGTCTAAAAACCTAGAACTCTCGATATCATGTGAACTAATGGAAGGGTTGTCAAAATACAAAGTATTCCTAAATTGATATTAGGCATATTCCTAAATAGATATTAGGCATATTCCTAAATAGATATTAAGCTATTAATAAGTATTAGTTGGAAGGTGAAGACTGTAGTCAGTGTTGGTCATTCTGATATTGATGTAACGATCTTCATTCTAATGATATCCAAATAGGTGATTTCCCCTTCAAAAAAGTACTCTGTCCGTCCCTTAAAGCTTTGCCATGTTTTGACCGGCACGGGCAGTCGGGCATTAATGAAGTAAAAAATGTGTGATTGAAGTTTGTGCAGAGAGATAATTATTTGGAACCACAATTTTTTTACTTAAAAGGGAAAGTGGTAAAGTTAGTGGGACATCCAAAAAAGGAAAGTTGGCAAAGTTTTAAGGGACAGAGGGAGTATTTATATTTTCATGTAAATTCAAATATAAATATGATAAGACAACTGGGATTTTCAAAAACTAGATATTCGTAAGTTCTGAAACATTTGGAATATTTAGGCTAATTGCAACCCAACCCGTCAATAAATCTAATCCCAGACCAGTTTATACGTATTCACCCAGTGAGTTTAGTTTTTCCCTGCAACCCAGTAACCATTAATATATTCACTCACACATTTTTAGAATTTAATGCATAAACCTTCACTTTTTTAATACACATCATTTATGTGACACATTTTTTTTACCAATAATTATGATTTAAAAAGTCAAACATTCCGCTGTAAAAAAATCCTTTTAGGATATGACCTCCTTTTGAACTTTTCAAACCTTTGAGAAGTTCACGGAGAGTCTATGATCTCCTTATAGGATAAGCTATCTTGTACAAATCCTTCCTCTTTCTGTCATTTTTGCAAATGCCTATCACAATGCCAACATAAAGTAACCCCTGGACCAACTTTCAGATTTATCATGCAGGAGCACAAATGAGAAACGATGGAATGACTTAGGGAATGTTTGCAATTGCTTCTGCTTAAAAAACACTTTGGGAGATGTAAGGAAAAAGTGATTAGTAGTAAAAGTTGATAGTGTTTGAGAAAAAAGTGATTTTGAAAAGTAAAAGTTGGTAGTGTTTGTTAAAATAAGTGCTATTTGTGTAATAGAAAAGGGAAAAACAAGTTTTACACGCAAGCCGAGAAAAAGTAAAAGTTAGTAACGTTTGGTAAATAAATGTTTTTTTAAGTCTACAGCTAAGAAATGTTTTTTTAAATGGTTGCAAACACTCCCTTAATTATAATATGCAAAGCTACTAGCTATTTACATAGAATAAGTAGCAAGAACAATATTACACTCCGCACCAAAATCCAAAAGAACGGAGCTTTGAAAACTAGCTATTTCATATTGTCATGAATGGAATTAAGTCGAATTTGGACAATCCTGAAAATAAATATTCAGGTGTATATAACAGAACACTTTCATTCGTGTATACCACTTTTAATGATAACGGTAGGGTGACCTTTCAAAAAAAAGATTACAATAATTTCTTTCCTTTTCCTTCGATTCCCCCATCCCATCTTCCTACTGCACCCCTTGCTTCTACCCCTACTTTAAATGAGTATATTCCTTACTTTAAATGATAGTCACATATTCCTTACTTTAAATAGAAATGTCAAATCTTTTAGAGACATTCAAAAAAGGAAATTTGGCCAACTTTTTCGGGACGGAGGGATCGGAGTATATATAATCAACTCCTATTACTTTCTATATGCGAGTCTAATGTAATATGATACTTTTGAAATATCCATTGATATGACATTTTAAAAATGAGCATAACATCAGTACCAAATGAGCACATATAACTTACAAAATACACATTGATATGAAAATCGTAAGGTTTGTTAGTTGAAGGTCACGACATTTTCATTGAGCATCAAACATCTTCTATTGAGATGAAGATCACAGTTTCTGTTAGAGAGCATTCATGAACTTTTACTGAGCATTACACTTATTCTGTTGAGTATTATGAGTCTAATATTCAGCATCATGATACTTTTGAAATATGAATTTATATGACATTTTAAAATGAACATAATGTCAATATCAAATGAGCATAATGTGTTTAAATCCTCATTTATCTATGCTCATTTCGTTTAAGCGTTATGCTCATTTGGTATGTTAGAGCGATGCCGCAAGGGTTGGATTGATCTGTCAGATCAATATCACCGGAATCTAGTCTAATATAAACAGAGCATTAACGTTGTCATCTAGAATTTCTGCAACACCGGAGAAGGAACGATGACAGACCAGAGATGCCCGGATTGTGACGAACCGGAGCACCGGCGATTGTGCAACCTAGGTGAGACTCCAACAAATCAGGGTACTTTGTTTGGTTGTTGATTGATGCAATCTGGGCTCCAGCAGCTGGTAACCCGCCTGACATACGTAGGAGGCTATTTTGTGGACATGGTATGCGCGTGCATCTAGGTGGACAATTTGTGGGTGAGTGTAACGATCAATCTTCCTCCATCCCGGTTGCTTTGTGCAGGTAGGCTTATTAAAAAGGGAATTGCTTCGTGCACACCCAAAAGTGCTAAATGTAACTCTTACGGGACGTATATACCCTTTTTAATTACCCAGTGATGCAAACACTACGTACTAACCGCTGCTCCTCACGATCAAGAATGTTTTCTTTTGGACTGTTTTCAGTCCCAGACCAGACCAAACTAGATTTAAACATACCAAATCAGAGTTAAACAGACCAGATCAGACTTCCATAGTTATAAATTACACAGAGACCAGACGTTTACCAGACCAGACCAGACTTAAACAGACCAGACCAGACCAGCAAATTTCAGTCCAAAAGAAAACATCCCAAATCCTCAACACCCTAAAATGTATTTTTAAATGGGTAATGTTCCAAAAATCTATTCCTTTTCAAAAAAAATTATTAAACACATTTTAAATTATGTGTTACTATTAAATAAGTTATCATTTACTCCTATTTGCCCTATTCATGCTTTTGATGATCTATAGATTAACCTTAAATGATTAAAAATATAAATAAATTTTGAAATTAAAAATTAGAACTAAAAAACCGCATTGGTGGTTTTTTACATGGAACACAATTACTATTGTTGAATTGATATTATGTCATTGTTTGATTTTTATGTCACTACGAATGACTACCAAAGTCACTGTTATCACCATGTGTCTCACCATTTCCCTTAGTGTCATATCACCGTGGAACATGTCATTGTGACTGACAAATTAAAAAAGAGAATGAATAAGTTTTCCCACAAATTTTGCGGCCGTTGGAGACAACAATTTCAAGCGGCAACCACAACTACTATATATAGTAGCTGCTGGAAATGGGACAAGTGATGGGGCAGGGGTAGGAGTGGATATTTGGGTGTGAATTATAATTAAAAGAAAATTATATTAATTAAACAAATATTGAGTATTAGTTACATTTTTGGAAAAGTTAAAACTAGTTATATCTTTAAGGGAAAATGGAAACTAATAATCCAACCTTTTAGCAGTCTTCTTTCAATAATCTCACCTTTTGATTATTCATGAATAATCCAACCTTTGCACCTCATCTTCATTCACTGATCCCTGACCGGTTGATGACCTGCTATTCCAAGCTATTTTCTTATCTTTGCAAATCATTATACCATAAATCTCATCTTTTACAAAGATAATATTTTGGAAAGATAAGAAAATAACTTGGAATAGTAGGTCATTAACCGACCAGGGACCAATGAATGAAGATGAGGTGCAAAGGTTGGATTATTCATGAATAATCAAAAGGTGGGATTATTAAAAGAAGACCGCTAAAAGGTTGGATTATTAGTTTCCATTTTCCCTATCTTTAAACTGCTTTTAATATATTTGTGTCAAAACTAGTTCATTTTTTAAATCTTTTTTATTCTCCCGTATTTTTAGTGTATTACTGCTTTCTGTAAGTCATACACAAGCCACAAATATATTAAAAAATGATCAAAATATATTTTTGGCAACATGATAAAAAACTAAGTATTCATATTTGTTTACATCTAGTTTAACCCGATCTACTTGTTTAGTCTACTATCCTAGTCCAGTAACGATGTGATGCATACTCCATATATGTTTTACTTTATCTAAGTTGGAACCTGATTTGGTCTAGTATGTGATTGAAAAGTATTTCATCCACCATACAAGATTAAGGATATTTTTAATTGGACAAAAAAGTTCTTGTCTAACTGATCTGATCTGGTTCGAATTGGTCTCTGTGTATTTTATAATTGTCCAAGTCTGATCTGGTAAGCTCTGATCTGGTCTGGAACTAAAAACTAAAAACAGTTTAAGTAAAAACATTCTAAAAATGACTAGAAAAGTTATTTATATCAATTTATTTTTAATATTTAAAAAACATAGATAAAATTTTAAAATGAATTAGAATTAAAATCATTCTAATTGTAAAGTTTAAAATAACTTAGACGAAACTAACTACTCTCTAGGAAAATATTTATAAGTATAATATTATTAATCTAATATTTAAATTAACCTAGTATATTAATGAGACAAGATCATCAAAATAGAGAAACACATTATATGATAAATTTGTCTATTTATCATAGACAAATTCACATGTCGTCATGCATTTTTCAACACTAGTTATTAAGGAAAGCATGAATGTTTTAAAATGGAAACCCAAGACTAAATAAACACTATATATCACGGAGTATGAAATTCCAAAATAGCTGTTCAAAGTAGGCGTTAAAATGATATTAATATTGCTAAGTTATTGTATGGTAATGTCAAATATAACACTACAACTTTAGAATAACTATAATTTATTTCTAAGTAGGCGGAACATAAAGCTCATAGTTTCGAATTTCTCATAATTAAGTGTTCAATATTTGTGTCGAGTAGGTCTGATAGCATCACTGCTCATCTCCAAAAGAAAATGTCACAGGTTCAAGCATCATCCCAATCAAGGATGTTGACATTAAATGAGCAGATACTATAATAGGTTTAGAAGAATATAATGATCTAAAAAATGTCCAATATTTGTGTACTTCTATAATATAGGTGTCTTGGAAATTTTACACACCTGTTTCATTTTGGAGTGTCAGTGTAAGATTCGAATGATTAAAAACTATCAATCTAGAACATAAGCTGTTAGATTTTTTTATTTTAAAATTTCTATATACCAACAAGCTTGTGAAGAAACATGTAAGTGTAAGGACATTTGATGTCAGTTAAAAACCGACGTAATAAGTGCAACTTTAAATGGGTTATAAAGCAATCTTAAGCAGTGATTTTAATTTTAATGAAAATGACGATCGTGCACGCTAAAACCGACGAGTAAAGTGAAACAATTCTAGGAACGGAATACGTATAACGACCGTTTCTAAAAGTAACCGAAGTGGAATCTTACGTAGGACATTATAACGTCATTTTTTTTGTAAAACATGTAATGGTAATGGTAATGGTAATTAATAAAAAATTAAAGAAATCAAAACTTAGGAAATTTTAGGCCTTGATTGATAGTTTTCAATCATTTAAAAAAAGATTGATGGTTTTCAATCATCGAATCCTCTACCGACATATTTCATCTTTCATCATGTGTTGCACATAATTAATTTTCTCAATCATATTAGATAAATTTAGAAGAGAATATAATAATTATTACAAATCACAAGATGTTGGATAAATATTATTTTAATACCGCAGAAACAATATAACATGAATATGAATAACTATTTGGATGCATGAGTAGAATTATGTGTTGGTCTTCCAGGTGTTGGTTCGTCCTCATCTACTGGAGTAACTTTCGTCGTTGCTGAGCCACTTCGCTCGGACTCCCAGGCCGCTGAAATAATATCAGGCCCGGTCATGACATTTTATGGGCCCAGGACAATACAAATAGGCTGGGTCTCAAGGATAGCGCGGGAATGTTTATAATGTCCTTTTGCTATGAAAATCTACTAGTATAATTTAAAATTATACAATATTACCGTCAAAGTACTAGTATAACACATCAAAAAACGAACAAAGCACATGGTTAGAAAATATATATATAGAGGGTATTGATAAGTGACATTTGATGATACAATGTACCTAACAGCCGAGTAAAACAAGTATTGCAACTATATATTAGGCACAATAAAATTTTTGAATTAAAGAAAGTTGTGAAAGTTATATCTTGTATAAGGAGTAACTTTATCATATTTTAAATCACATATTCACTAGACAAAAATAGATTCTAAGTTTCTAAATTATGGACACTAAAGTTCAATCTTTCACTAAAGAGAGAATTGAAGGAAATTTGTGAAATACATCAATAAATTCTGGATATACATAAGACATGTACACTAAGTCATTAAAAGATTAAATTTAATGTAATAATCCGTAATGATTCAAAAGAAATGGTGAAATATGTTCCCAACGAATGCTAATGTGGATGTTTCTAAATTATAGACTTGTATCGTGTAGATGGTAAATAACAAATTAGAAGTATCTAAAAATATAATTTTTATTTTTTTTATTTTTTTTATAGATTTAGGATGTATATATAATTAAAATATTTATGTACACATATATGTTTGAGAAATTTATGGGCCCTACTGGAACAAAGGGCCTTAGGCGCATGCCCCTCCTGCCCATGCCCCAGGACCGGCCCTGAATGATATCATTGGGGAACCCTGAGTCCCTGACTATGGCAGAGCTCTTGAATACTCCTAGGTCGAAGGTCGCACACAAGAGACAATCACAATCAGTCCTAGGGCCGTGGGGCTATTTGTATGTATTTTCTAGTTGTGATATTTTTTGTAAAATGTTAAAATTTTGTACTTCTTCGACTAGGCATGGAGCCGAGCCTAGGCCTGGTCGGGCCTTTTGTGTTTGGGGGAAGGCCCGGGACCGGCCCCGGTTGCCTCCGGGTCGGGCCTCGGGCCCCTTTGTTTTTTCTTTTCTTTTTCTAATTAACCCCCGACCCCCACCCCCCCAAACCACCCCAAATGGCCCAAAATATCCAGCCCAACCCAGGTTTTAAAAAAAATTGAAAAAAAATAATAAAGCCCGAACCGGGCCCGGCCGGGCCGGTTCCATATTCAGCTGACCCGAGCCCGCCCTTCCCTAACCAACGGGCCGGGCCTACCCGAACCGGACTGTAGCGGGGCACCGGGCTGGGCCCAAACAGTACCGGTCCCAGGCCGGGCGGCCTGACCCGACTCCAAGACGATCTTCCATTCTTCATATCCCTCCCCCACTCTGAAATATGACGACGAGGCGCTATGAAGACGGTCGTCATATGAGAGGCGCACATTATGGATGAGTGTAGTTGGTTATAATGCTATGTTGGAGTATATGGAAGGCTAAAAATGCAAATGCTTGGAATCAGACGTGCGTAGGGTGGCAGAGCATCGCTACCGGTGTTGCAGCAACTTTGGATGTCTGGAGAGGCGCACACCAATGGGAGACATGTGCGCCTATATTGATATCAAATAAATTATCTTTGATTTTAAATTTGAATTTACATTAAAATTTAAATACTCTTTTGAAGAGGAAATTACCTATATTGATATCATTAGAATGAAGATCGTTACATCAATATCAAAATGACCAACACTGACTACAATCTTCACCTTCCAACTAATACTTATTACGGAGTAATAGCCTAATATCTATTTAGGAATATGCCTAATATCTATTTAGGAATACTTTGTATTGTGGAGTATCCTTTCCCATTATTTCACATGGTATCAAGAGCTCTAGGTTTTAGACACTTTTTCTTTCTTTCTTTCTTTCTTTTCGGGCTCCCATGAACCCTAGTATAGCCGCTGCCTCCTCGGGGTCGACTGCCGCCACATCTATGGCAGACTCCGATTTTTTGAAGATGAGCGCGGCTGATACGGCGCAGACCACCTTCTTCGTGTCGCTGACCACGGTGATTGCTTCCAGCGTGCCGTTGAGTTCGCAGCCCGCTGCTACCTACGTCCGTGCAGCCCATCTTCTCCGTGTCACTGACCACGGTGCTTGCTTCTAGCGTGCCGTTGCGTTCGCCGCCGACTGCTGCATGATTCCATTCTCTTGCCAAGCCCAGTTCGGCCGCTCGCACAACTGTTCCAAAGCGCTACGCTGATCCCACTCTCTCCGACGACCCTTGCATGATCCCATCATGTTCTGCCAGGTCATTTTGCAGTCACGTGGGATCCTCTCCGTTACCCACTTAATTCGTTGCTCTTGCTCAAGTTATATTCAGGTGTCTCCAAATTATTGACAATATTGACAGCCTACTCCGTCATACATCAGACAACCGGTTGTAGATCTACGTCAACGTTTGCTGTATTTCTTGGTCCTAATTTGGTTTCTTGGAAGTCCTAGAAACAACATACTTGCTCATGGAGATGTTATTGTCAAATATGTGCTTCTAAATCTTCCGATGGCAGATATATTTAATTACTAAGAGTCTCTCTAATATGCAATTTCATTTTTTAAAAGGTAACCTGTGTGTTGTATCTCCCGCACAGTTTGAGGGGTGTAATAGCCTAATATCTATTCAGGAATATGCCTCATATCTATTTAGGAATACTTTGTATTTTGGCAACTCTTCTATTATAAATATATCTGTGAGGACTCCTATTGGAGTATCCTTTCCCATTATTTCACACTTATAGCCCTACAATTAGACATAGAGACGATTACCCCTAAAGATGCAATACGAATCGCTAACCATCAGACGAGCTTAATGCAGCCATTGCTGAACAAATAGATTTATCCCCCACTAACCATATCAAATCTAGCCGAAACCTCAGTCATCGTAGTAAACCTAGTACCATGAACTTTAACCAAAAACAAAACGATAAGATCATAGTTCCTTAATTAAAAACTAAACCTAAATAAAATGAAATTAAAAAGATAAGTTGGGGGATCATATGACCCATGGCAACGGCGGGAACCCTAGTCTCACAAATCTTTCATCTTCCATCGCGGCGGCGATTCAGGAGGGGCCCAGATCATTATCACTTCATCTTCATCCTCCATCGCTCGAATCCCATTTGCATCCCTTGACGTCGTAGCCTCCGCCAGCAAAACTTCGTCCTCATTAATTTGAGAAGAAATCATTCATAACACCACTATCAAAATTGATAGAAGAACTCTAGAAATCATAGAGAAGAAAACACCACTCATATGAGTGTATAGACCACTTTTTTAAGCTTAGACGGATAAAAGTGTTCATTGTTCCTCTCCAAATGGTGGCTGCCCCTTCTAGGGTTTCCCATATGCAGCGGCAAATCGGCAATCAGGCAAGAAAACACAAAATTTAAATACTTTTACTACACACCCTTTAAATGTTTATATATTATATTTTCAACTCGTACTTTGTTTTATGTTTTTATTTTGGAATTCTATCTCTAGTTGGGATTAGTGAAAATGTTGTCCGGTTTCATATATCACAAGTCACGACTAGTTAAGGTGAAAGGGAGATTAATTTCATATGAATAGTGTTGGGGCGGCCATTGAAAAAGATTGGATCGATAAGATGACTCTTGTCGGTCTCATTGATACTCTCTTTGTCCTTTAAAACTTGACCATGTTTGACCAACACGAAATTAATAAAGTAAAACCTCCGATTGGATTTGTGCAAAAGAAAGAAAATTAATTGGAACTAATATTCTTAAGTTCAAAGGGAAAATTTTAAAGTTAGTGCAACAATCAAAAAAGTAAAATTGACAAAAAAAATTTAAGTGACAAGAGTACTTTTATGGGTTTATTTTACCTCTAGACTCTAGTTGCTACATCAGATTATCAGAATATCAGATCCAGCAACCTACGGACCTATTGGGTGACATTATTATAAAAATTGAAATTTGAACCATTTTAACAAGTTCATTGAATTCATTTTTCTTTTTTAATTCAAGGCCCGAAGCCCCGAATTGAGAGTGCCGGAATGGTATAAGAGCCTCTAATTTAACCATATACACATAATATCTATCTTGCGCTGAATATGGGTTCTGCATCCGCTGTTGGTTGGGTTCTTCGGGTGTATTTCAGAAGTAATCCCTCCAAAGACATCCCGGGCACTTTTAGGTCCCTGCAAAACAAACACCAGCACATTATTCATGGCATGAAGAAACTACTTTATTTCTTATGGCTATTTTCAGCACACAATAAGCTAGCTTACTAGTTAAGCAGTGATTATTAGCTTTACTAAAGGAAGATCTATTCAAATAAGCTACACACACTATCCTACTTTCACATCTGTTTTTCACATCAAAATCATTTTATAACACGAGTCCATATGTCACTTTTTTTTATTTCAAAGCATAACTTGTTTGCCTCATACTCTCATTACGCCCCTAGTATTTTAAAACTAACGTTCACCGAACATTATGCTAGATGTGATAAGCTTTTAAAACTAGTATACTTGTCATAGAAGCTTTTCAAATAAATTGTTCCGGTTGGAGAAACTTGCTGATTTAACAAGTTTCATCTAGTACCTTTACAGATAAGCTGGGCGTGATATTCCGTCTTTAAAGATATTCTTTTTTTGTCATTTGACATTTGTATGCAGCTAGCTTATCAACTACGTAGTAATGTTCACCAACACTATGAATCAGTTAATTATAAGTTGCTTTGTACCAACTTAAAACCCCGTATCTGATTTATAAGCCAGCTTGTCAGCTTGCTTCACTAAAGAAAAATATAGCCTTAGCCCATCTAGTGATTTTTACTAAAGGCACCCTGATGTGGAATTATTAAAAAAACAAGATGGAGAACACACCTAACATATATATGGCTGCATATCCTTCCATTCCCATCTCGCTCTTTCTTGGAAAAGCATCGAAAACCTCTCAGCAGGAATGGAAGACAATGAGGACACACTAAAAGCATATACCCAAGTCTCTATCCCCATCTTCTCAGTTAACACTTCCCCTTCCAGCATTTCAAAAGTCACATCCATCCCATCGGGAATCTTCAATCTCCATTCCTCCATGAAACTTTCCATCTTCATCTTCTTTCCTCCTCTCAATATCCCTCTCGCAAAGTGCACACAGATCCTCTTCTCATCCATCCTCCAAACCAAGCCTTCATCATCTCTACTCCCATGAACCTCCAAACAGTGCATTGCAATTTTCTTGGGAAATCCATCTCCTTCCAACACTTGAAGAACTTCATCTTCATCCAACATGTTCAAAGACCAGTTCTTGATGACTGAATTATGCAGAAGCATGTTAAGAACTCCATCCATATATTTCTCATCTAAAATTCTCCAGTATCCATTAATCTCTACTGCGGGCAAAGCTTGTAACCCGGCTGCTAGCTCACCGTCACTGGCTTGAATACTTTCCACCAGATCATCCCATTTATATAGAAGTCCACTCTGGTCTGTCATATCTGAAGCCCTGTCATCACCAAAACCATAAGGATTTTGGGAGAGAAGTGTTTTGAGCTTATCTAATCTGGGAGAAACCTCAACCAGTTCCATACAGCCAGGGGCGACTTTGAGGACGGAAGAAACAGACATCTGGTCTTTACTCTGCAATACAAGTGAAGCATCTTCTAAGATGGACTGGTCGGATGGAGGAATAAGGAGCACTGAGTTTGATGTCCCTACGAATTTGAGGGCATAGGTTTTTGACTGGGTGCATAGAACTGCATCTTCATTTGGTTGCCCTCGCAAAGTTACACTGGAGAGTGGAGTCAAGAAACCAAAACGCTATGTTTAGAATGCGGAAAAGAAATTAAAAGCCATGGGCCTAAGGGAAACAGCTTTTCTTAATTTTTAGTGACTTCAGTTTTAGTGGAGAACATAAAATGAATAAAAATCTGATAGACATATACATACACTTCTAAATCTTTGAAGTGTATACAAACACACATACTGCATATATACATTATACATACATGCATACAAGCATATATGAAGTGTTCATACAAATATCTAACATTTATTTATTGAGTTTGAAGTTTCAAACCATTGTCTTTTTCTTCTGTTCTAAATTCTCTTCTTCTTTTCCTTATATTTTCTTTCTCTAGCATATGACGTTTCAGAGGGACCCCAAAAGTTCAGGTAATGAAGCCAAGGAAGAAGAAAAGAAAACAAAAAGATGTGCCATCATGCATTGTTGTAAAAATCCCACCCAGCCTCATTTAATCCTTGGAACTTGGGACATGGAACTACATCCAGGATAACTGAACCTAAAATGCGAACTTAATGAAATGGATGTGTTATTCCATTATTTCCATTGGAGCCCATGATTAACCATTTTTTGGCTTGGGAATATGATGGAATAAAGCAAAATGGCTCCCTGAACTGTCTGCACTTTCTGGTTATGAAGCAATAGTCAGTCCATGCAATTCTCGACGCGATTTTCATCATGGGTCATTTGGAAACAGCCTCTTTGTGCTTTAGTACATAGGTAAGGCTGCTTACATCTGACCCCCTTACACCATCGTAAGTGGGAGCCTTTGTGGTACTGGGATAATGTTGTTGTTGTTGTTGTTGTTGTAATGAAACAGATATGTTTAGCTTTTTTATTTCAGCTATTTTTTTTTTCAATTTCAGCCTCATCAGCCTTATATATGAACAGACTACCATGCATACAAAATGAGGATTTGAAAATTTTCAGTCCATAATGGGCTGAAAGTACAAGTCAACATTCACTTATAGTGTCATAGATCCCACCAAACTCCAATCAAGTCCCACTTAGGCCATGGGGCCTGCCAGGGCCACTTTTCCTAGCATTTTCTACTACAACATTGGCTAGAGGAATGACACTACATACCTTTGGTGTAGGAATTCAGGGAGGAGATTCTCATCAAGCTCAAGAAGCATCAGATCATCATGGGGTCCAAAAAGAGGATGGTAGGCAACAGATAGGAACGTGTTTGGTTGAAGCTTTAGTACTGCTTCTGCCCCTCCTTCCAAACCAGGCCGCAATAGTTCCATAACCAGTACACTAACTATTGTTTTCTCTAGAAGACAAGAATAAATGTCCTTTTCCCCCTTTCCTAAAAGTGAAGATCTTTTTGTCATATAGCACTGTCATATCTATAACTATATAAAAATTGAATAATCAAGAGAAGTTTGGGCAGGAAAAGTGTGCTTTGCACGTGAGAGGAAGAATTTAATAAGTATGAATAGGCAGAAAGGGGAAAAAAATCACACGTAATCATTAGGAGGCTGCTGAACTTCTTAAAAAACGACAAATCTGTGCATGATTATTAAATTGGGGGAGTTGGAGCTCGTGAATAATAATACAGCCACAATGAATAAATTCTGCTGATACTCTAAAAAAATACATATTATAACATATACACTGTGCATAGACACTATCAAGGCTTATATTGTTGTGCAGAGCACCCAAAATATGTGTTCTTTGAAATTTTAAAAAAGAATACATACGGAGTATAAAACTGTGCAAACATGCTATCATAAAACTACCAACAAGTTTCTGTTATAAATAGGATACTCCCTGCTGCTTTAGCAGGCATACAACCAAGGAGGCCAACGGTTCCAACGGAGCAAAGCTTGAGATCAGCAGTTGCTATGACAGTATGGACAGATTAGCATTATCACAATATCATTTTATTTGCTATGGCGACGTTGATGAGTATACTTTATACAAAATTTGTCTTTTTTGCTTTGAAGATGCCTGCTATGGAGTGAAATACATGCGGTAATGATTTCATTGGAAAAATCAGATTGTCAACCATTTAAATAATTAATTGACTACTACGAAAGTATGTTTCATGTGTGTCCAGTATAACAGTAATCATGAAAATAATTGTTTTTTGGGGTCTTTTTAATGAGTCAATAATTTAATTAAACAGATGAAATCACTGAGAACTTGGTTATTTATTATGTATCCGCAGTTTTTGAAAAAAATAAAATAACATTTTTTGTCTTTTAATCGTTGATTCGTTGTATTATTGTTACAACATTGTCTTCAGTTCAATTATTATGCAGCTCTAGATGTTAGAATTAAGTCAAGTTACTTGTACCTTCGTCTCATTACACAGCTTTAGATGTGTATTAATTGTTGTTGATGCTTTGCTGACACTATTGCACTGTCAACCTGTCAGAAAACGAAGGAAGAATGTTGAATTTTTTTTTAAAAAAAGTGCAAGAATTACGGGCTAGAGATATCATGGATAAAGGCAAACCTTTCTAATGGGATGATTGGATCTAAAATTGCATATTTTGAGCTATACTGTCTATACTACTCTATTTAACTCAAAAATCTAATAAAGATGCAATTAAATGAAAAGAGATATCACTATTTGGGGGGGGGGGGGGACTATTGATGTTTTATAGTACTACCTCCGTCCCACTATGTTTAGGACAATTCGGTTTACGATGCTTGACCAACAATAAAGAAAACAGATCCCTGTCTGCACTCAATTATATTTAGGAAAAAAAATTACGTATTCAGAAACTACATTAAAAACTTTACAAAGTCGCAAAAACTAGAATCAAATTTGGAAAAAAAATGATATACAAAGTAAGAGATTAAGAGGGATTTGTGTTGACCAAGTGAATAGTGTCTGGGACAATCTTAGCGGGACGGATGGAGTATATCATAAGTTTCTATGTTAGATGTTAAATTCCAATAAAAAAGACTGGTTACATTTTTGGCTTTTGTATCAAAGTGGAATCATGATTTTAACACATCTCTTATATGCACAAATTAGATTACAAGATGTTGGTAAATTTAAATATTTCAAATGAATGAAAAAATTACAGTCTAGTTGAGTACTGTGAGTAAATGCTAATATCTTAGAAAATGTTTCATCCTCCTTTTTTGGCTGAATATGTCTGTTTGTTTTTCAAGCTTTTAACTTCTTTTAGTGATTAGTATTCCGTATTATTATTTGCCTTGAGCAGAAAAAAGAAGCCAAACTGTACTTCATCTACTTTTGTGTCTCTATTCAATCAATCAAACTAGAGCAAACCAGTTAAAAGCTGTCAAACAAACAAAACACACACATTAGATATTTCCTCTGAACCTTATACAGAATTATACATCTTGGTATAAAACTTTTCATTAAATTATTTCAATTCCAACACCAGTAGAAATACATTTTCCCCTATGAAATACTATTACTCGTAGTTAATAAGATATGTATGTAAGTGACATAAAACTATTTTCTGGAACTGAGAACGCTGTTTTCCAACTGCGAGTGGAGAAAATGAGAAAATAAAGAAATGGTATTTGGAATTAAATCAAACACATTTTCGTTTTCTTTATTCCCCTGAATATTGAATCCTAATATTGAAAGAATTAGCTCAATCATGAACTCAGGTTTGAACAACGCCTAAAAATTCAAGTCTCTGTATAAATGAAAGTTAAAATTACTAAATGAATAACACTTATCTGTTTTGGAGTTGATTACCTCAATTATCAAGTGGCCACAATGGAACACATACATTTTTCCGTGTCCAAAATTAGAATTAGTAGCTAAATTTTTTACAATGTTTGACACAACAAAGTCACACAATAAGCTTTTAAATCCATAGTATGGACATCAATTACTCCAATTTTCGGTTTTGCATAATTGCATGGAACAAGATGTATTTATGGTATAGTTTGCAACATTACTACATTAGTTTAAGCCATCAAACAAGCTTTCAAGGATGCCACAATACATTTAAACTAGAAAACGTGGTCATGTAAGTATTTTAATACATCAGTTTTTTGAACATTAATAAACATTTCATTGTATCATTTTAACAAGCACCTTATGGTCATAAAAATCAAATACAATACTCGAGAAAAAATTGAATCATGAAAGCCATATATACAGAATAATGAATCATATTACTCAGATTAACATCACTGCCATAAATTCAACACAACATAAGGATTTAAAAAGGTAAAAACAAATCACAAAAAGGAAGAGTTATTACCTTAGGTGGTGGTTTGTGAAAGAAAGAGGTAGCAAAGCGTGATGGGGGCTTCGATAGTTCTCATTAGTCATGGTGGTGGCTAGGGGTGCAAACGAGCCGAGCCGAGCCCGATTTTCTACAGGCTCGAGCTCGAGCTCGAAATATATAGCATCGGCTCGAGCTCGGGCTCGGCTCGAACGAGCCTACAAAATCGCGGCTCAAACTCGACTCGCAGAAGGCTCGGTTTGACTCGGCTCGGCTCGAGGCTCGATAACCATTATGATGCTCCATAATGAGTCCGTAGTAAAAATTCACTGTCATCGCCCCATTCTAAGTTTTTCTACTGAGTAGTAACGACCTAAGCCTAAAATATTATAAAATTTTACTAATCAGCATATATTATATACTCCCTCCGTCCCCTTTTAAATGTCCCGTTTTACCATATTGGGATGTCCCTATTTAATTGTCTCATACCTTATTTGGTAAAGTTTGTGTGGTTCAAAATTATTTTTACTTTATTCTTACTTTATCAATTAATATCAATCACACAAACCCACTTTTCTTAAAACTCGTGTCATATTCTTCCGAGACATTTAAAAGGGGACGGAGGGAATATATCATATATATTACTCCGTACATTATAACAGTATACATTATATATTAATGTATATTGCATAGTAATATATTATACTACCTCCGTCCCCCTAAGTTTGGGACAAGAGAATGTGACACGGTTATTAATAAAAGTGAGTTTATGTGGTTGATATTGAATTGATAAAGTAAGAATAAAGTAGAAATGATTTAGAACCACACAAACTTTGCCAAATAAGGTATGAGACAATCTTAGTGGGACGGATCGAAATGGTAAAATGGGACAATCATAACGGGACGGAGGGAGTATATGATTATAATATATATATATATATATATATATATATATATATATATATATATATATATATATATATATATATATATATATATATATTATAAATATTCACATATAAAATTAGGCTCGCGAGCCAGCGAGCCTGAAATTAGAAGGCTCGAGCTCGGGCTCGACTGCTTAACGAGCCGGCTCGAGCTCGGCTCGAGCTCGAATTTGACCGATCCCGATTCGAGCTTTGACCGAGCGGCTCGCGAGCGGCTCACGAGCGGCTCGGCTCATTTGCACCCCTAGTGGTGGCTTTCTCAGCAGTCATTTGCCGCGGCAGTGGTTTCGTCAGCGCTAATTAGAGGCACGCTTCAGCTATGTGCTGTGGTGAAACACAGGGGTCCAATAGGTCCGGGGATTAAGGGTGTTTGGAACTGATTCTGCTTATGCTTCTTTTTTAAAGCACAAGCAGAATCAGAATCAATTTTCAGAAGCTGGTACCCCCAGCTTCTAAAAAAACTGATTCTGAGAGTAAATTAGAGCTCCAAAAGTGCTTCTGGAATTTCACCCAAACACTACAGCTTCTGATTCTGCTCCCTGAAGGAGCAGAATCAGTTTTGAGAATCAGATCCAAACACCCCCTAATCCGTTTTGAAGAAAAAATCTACTACCTCCTTCCCCGTGAAAGTAAGAGAAGGTGGCACAGTTATTAATAAAAGTGTATTTATGTGTTTGATATTGAATTGATAAAGTAAGAATAAAGTAAGAATCATTTAGAACCACACAAACTTTATCAAATAAGGTATGAGACAATCTTAGTGGGACGGACCAAAAAGGTAAAATCAGACAATCATAGTGGGACAGAGGGATTATTATCTTTACACACTTTTCATACACACGTACACACTCATGTTTGTGAAGGGATTTTTTTACCCACAGATACGAGTATGTACGTGTGTGTATAAAAAGTGTGTACTGCCTTAAGCTGGATTGTTTATTGAAAACTAGTATCGTTACCCACTTCAGCGTTTTATTTTGTTTTTTAGTTTCACTATATATATGTTTATCTTTTATCTTTTATCTTTCTTATATTCTTATGTTATTGTTATCTTATATTTATCTTTATCTCATCTATTTTATCTTACATCTTTTCCTTTGTCTTTCTTCTCTTTTTTTGCATTGATATCATGGATTAATTCATGGATAACCTTTTAGTTCAAATGTGTGTACGATAGACGTGATCACCGTGTAGCAGTCCACGATGAACTGTTAAACAATATGCATGTGTTCACGATGTCTCCACGCTCAACTTGTCTCTCTTGAACCCTAAAAATGATAAATTCTTTTAGAGCATCCACATCCATGATACTGAAATAATCAGATTTTTTAATGACACGTAGATTTTTTCAAAATAATCTCACACTTTGTAAATTACATCATTCATCATCTGAAAATTATCAGATCTTTTGTGGGTTCTGCACTCCCTAATTAATACTCGGTTCACAATAATCTTGAGATAATCCGGATTCATATTTCAATCCCGGATTATTTTGTCATATAATCTCACCAAATAATCTTTATCACTCAATCATGATCTCAAAAATAATCTGCCACATCATCAACTTAATCCTCTAATAATCTATGAATGGAGATGCCCTTAGGGAAATACAATTTCGTTTACGGTATTTGGTTACCATAATATATTCGGTAATCGGAATGTCCTCTTGATATTTGTCTTCTCCATCAAGGAATAATAACGGATATTTGTAGGGGAATGAATGCGATATGTGTCTCGTAAATTCTCACCAACTAACCGCCAACAATCAAGACATCACCTCATTAATTAGACTTGGGTAAATGATAAGTGTGTGCTTCTCTTGATCGGCCCTTGAACAATTGTAGGCATAAAGTTAATGAGTTATTTTGCTGCAAATAATACTGAACTCTTCGTAAAGATTGAACCATGACATAATGTTCATATGTTATTCTTGAAAGATCTTCTTCCGAGTTGGATCAAACTTTTGTCACTGCCATTCAATCTTCAAATGCATGATGACACATTTTGGTTAAGAATACAAATAATACTCTCCATCTTATTATGTAAGATACACTTTCACCCAAAATATGAACATCTTCCTAAATTGATCTCTACTAACTCTTTACTTCCCCACTTTATCGCTTTACCCATTATTTCACCTTTTACTTTTTTTGTGTTATTTTACAACATTAAATACAACATGAACAAATGAATGATAAATTTATTTAGAGCACATGTAATATCAAGTATTTTTTTATTATTTCTAATTTATAAACTTTTTAGTATAACACCTATTAATAGAATGAATGGATTATACCAATCTATCGTTTTATTGTTTTGCAAACACTATGAATTGGAACATACCTTCTCAGATGGATATATTCGCATCCTAGTTAGCTTTTCCCCGTTTTAAACGTGTTTTAAACACACACTGTTTTTTTGACCAAAAAACACGTTTAAAAAGGGGGGAAATGTCGGTCCGTTTAAAAAGGAAAAAAACTCCTACTTCCCGTATAAAACGTATTTTTCCCGTATTTTACAAAAAACATAAACATGAATTGACCAACTGAATGAATGCACTAAATGCATAGAAGATCAACAATAGTGTAAAAGTAAAAATGAAAACATCCACCCTATGATCTCGTGTTTTTGTATTGTTATAGTACAATTATTAAATACTAAAATTAATTGCATGATGGCTAGTGCATTATTATTGGTGACTGGTGAGATGGATCTGCTGAAGTGTGGGATACTTTGTTCATCCCTGCATATGTCACCCAAAAATCATCTTTTCCCTTCCACACTTGTTCCTGATGAATTTTAGAACGTTCAGTATTAGCTATGTTCAGTTTTGTTCAGTATTCCACATTGGTAGTGTGATGTAAACGTCCACTCCTTGATAATCCATCTCGTGGATAGTTATTTAGCAAATTGTTTTCTTATTCTTGGAAGTCCTCAATTTGGTGCACATATGTGTGTGTTAACTTTTCCTCTCAAAAAATATGATTAGATTTCCGAAGCCAAATTTGATACCCTATTGCAGTCAGTGTTCCTAAATATAGCCGTCTAGGCATTCGGCAGCACCTTGTCTCCCTCATTTTTTCTGTAATCAGCTGAGTGAAGCAGTCCAAAGCGTAGCTCGGTAGTCCATCATGTCGTTTTGTTCATACTTCATATAATATATTATCTAGCAGTTCAATGTCAATATAGTTTGTTAGAACTTTTATTGTGGGTCAAGTTTGTCTGTAATGTCTTGTTTAAATAAAGTAGACTAGTTATACCATTTATGGTATTAGATTAGTATTTATTATGTAATAAATAAGGTAAAGGGAATAAGGCCCAAAAAGGCCTTGGCCCAACTTCCAAGGTTTACCTAAATCGGTAACCTGTACAGCGCCTATAAATACGCGCCTTGTGTACAGGTACCGATATCGATCAATACACATTAGCCTTACGCTGTCAAAAATACTTCTCGATATAATAGAAAGGCGATTTCCAAGTTCTTGACATTGCATAAATCATTCTGGGTAATCGTTCTTCTCTGTTTATCGATGAATACCATCTAGCTGTGTGTTAGTCTACATAAACTGGGACCAACAACTGGTATCAGAGCCTGCTCGAGTGTGATCGTCGAAGAAAAGTTTTCGAAGTTTTCTGTTTTTCATACTTTTCGATATATCTCTTTGTAATCACTGTAATCTTGTTTCTGATCGATAAACTGTAAAAGTTATACCATTGGATTCGCCATTCAGAAACGAACCAAGGGTATATCTTACTTTTCGATTTCAGTAGATTCGGTATTTTTGATTTCTCGATAGTATGAGTTCGAAAAGCAGGGTTCTCTACATTTAAGCAGGTTTTTCAGGACGAAAACTATACAGGAAGACTCTCGAGATCGAAAACTTCACAGAAAAGTTGTTTAAACTGTCTAAAACTGAACTTTTGATTTGCAGGATTTCGATACTACGTTCTCGATAAGAGTTCTCGAACTGAGTTCTCGAGATTTCTTTCTCGATACTCGGTTTTCGATACTAAATATTTAAAACTCTGTTTTTCGAATTGCAGGTTCTCGATACAGCTTCTCGACACTCAGTTCTCGAAACTAAGTTCTCGAACTTAGCTTCTCGATACTGAAGTTCTCGATACAGCTTCTCGAATCCAGCTTCTCGATAAACAGGTTCTCGATATTCAATATCAAAAACTGGTTCTCGATAGAACTTCTCGAACCCTAGTTTTTGAATTTTTTTTCTTGAATTAGGTTTTCGACATTCTGCATCTTAAATTTTTTTCTGATCAAAACACTCGACCGATCTGTTAAGGCTCAATCAGCAAAGATGGAAGCATTAGCACTTGGAAATGACAACAGACCACCCATCCTCAGAAAAGGAGAATATCAGATGTGGAAGACAAGATTCTTGAACTTTCTGGAAGGAAAAGATAATTCATCTGCCATGCTTGAGTCGCTCACACAAGGTCCTGCTGAGATCTATACAGAAGTAGATACCTCAGATGTAAACAACCCCCCTGTCAACTTTGTGAAAAGACTGAAGACAAAAGGCGAATACACTGAAGCTGACAAGTTGAGAATCAAAGTTGATCTCATGGCAAAAACATATCTGTTGCAAGCTATCCCCAATGATATTTACATTCTGATAGACAGCATGGAGACAGCAAAGGAAATGTGGGATGAGGTGAAGAAGTTAATGATTGGAACTGATCTTGGTTTGAAGACAAAGAAAGCAAACATCTTGACCGCCTATGATGCTTTTAAAGCGCTACCTGGTGAGGCGCTCCATGAGACGTATAACAGATTCGTACAACTGATCAATGAGATGAGAAAGATCAAAGTTGTCAAATCTAATATGGAAATGAACATACGTTTCTTGTCGAGCCTGCCACCAGAATGGAGAAGAACTGTTAAGAATCTACGACAGCACCTAGACTTGGATGAACTTGACCTCTGCACTGTCCATGAACATCTACAGCAGTTTGTTAATGACACTGCTGAGATGGAAGGAAGCTTCTCTGCTAATCCTTTAGCACTCATGATTGAAGCTAAATCAAAGAGTTCATCTAAGGGTCCGAAGAAGAAGAAGGCAGTCAAGATAGAGTCAGAAGAAGAAGAGAGTGAAGAAGAAATGGATGTTGAATCCGAGCTGGCCGATCTACAGAAGAAGATGGCACTACTTACCAATCAGTTCAACAAAAGGTTTGCCAAGAAAGGAAGCTCATCAAACAAGCTCCGAACCTCCTCTGCCAACTACAAAACAAAAACCAATGATCAAAACTCTTCTAGTAGAGTTGTTGCAGCCGAAGACCCCCTCAAATGCTTTAACTGTGGAAAAGCTGGACATGTTATCAAGGACTGTCGCTTACCAAAGAAGAGGGACTTCAACTATTACAAGCAAAAGATGTTGTGGAACAAGCAGAAGATGTTCATGGCTAAGCAAGATGATGATAGTGCTGCAACTCTTACTGAGAATGATCCATGGCAGGAGGAGAGTTCCGATGAAGAAGAAGAAGAAGAGAATCTGGCCCTGATGGCGTTTGTGGAAGAAGAAGGAAAAGAAAAGGGTGATGCTACGATCCCCGGAAAAAGTCAAAGTTCAAGCTCAAACACCACTGTAAGTACTTCTGAACCCTCTTGCTCATGTACCTGCAAGGTTCATTCCTCACATGAAAAGGATAACACTATAAAGGAGTTAAAAGGCAGGTTAGATCATAACTACAAAGTTGCACTTGACACTCTAGATAAGAGTCATTCTCTGAAGTTGCAAGTAGAAAATGAGAAAGAAAGAGTTCAGAAACAAAATTTAGAAGCAGAAAAGCTTACACAGAAAACAACTGAACTAACTAAGAAGGTCCGTGACACAGAACTCGAACGAAATGTTGCGAAAGCAGAAAATGATTTTTTACGCAAACAAAGATGTGCTCTTTACACAAAAATCAAAGAATTAGAAGATCTACTGGTCAAAAGAGGACAAACTGAACAAACAATTTTCTTAAACCAAAACAGGGACACTGTCACGCCCCAGACCGCAATCCAAGCGCGTGTACAACCGCCGTATAATCAAGTGACGTCACCCGCGAGTCAACCTCACTTAATTACACAAGGCGTTCGAGAATATAAACCATCCATACTCAGTAGTAAACATACATAACAACATCACACTTAAACCAATGAATAGCGGAAATATTCAACGGTACGTCATAAGCCACAACCGGCCAACAACGTACATGGGCATGCAAGCCCCAAAAGTAGTTTATAACAAATAAAAATATCCATGAGCAATGTTTAGTCATTTGAAAGGAAATGAGGAAGCACGAACCACGTCTTCCTTGACTTGATGTCACCCGTAGAAAGGTGCAGGTAGCAAGCCCTAGCTTCAACCTGAAAATGGTGGGGCCCCCCGAAGGGGTCAGTACAAGTACCGAGCGAGTAGCAGGCTAAATATAGAATAACTAGCGTTTCAAGTATAAGACCCAAACATAGGGTGATACATATACATATAGTCCTTCCCCCCAAGTTTGAAATACATATTAGTATACATACACTTGGAAATACCCGACCCATAGGTCATTGTTTATTTGGGAAAATAATAGTAGCCAATATCCTTGACTTAAATCCCAACCCACCCATATACCTATGAGTGTATAGAACTCCTCCTTGTTCAAATAAATTATCATAAGGACACCGCCCGGTCCTAGATCATTAAATGTAATCTATGAGTTTTGAGGATACACGCCCGATCCTTGGGTACTCCACCCTATAATTGAGTTTTGAGGATAACCGCCCGATCCTTGGGTACTCCACCCTATATAACCGAGTTTTGAGGATAACCGCCCGATCCTTGGGTACTCCACCCTATATAACCGAGTTTTGAGGATAACCGCCCGATCCTTGGGTACTCCACCCTATATAACCGAGTTTTGAGGATAACCGCCCGATCCTTGGGTACTCCACCCTATATAACCGAGTTTTGAGGATAACCGCCCGATCCTTGGGTACTCCACCCTATATAACCGAGTTTTGAGGATAACCGCCCGATCCTTGGGTACTCCACCCTATATAACCGAGTTTTGAGGATAACCGCCCGATCCTTGGGTACTCCACCCTATATAACCGAGTTTTGAGGATAACCGCCCGATCCTTGGGTACTCCACCCGACCTATGACTTACCACATATCACACTAGATAGGATCTATATCATATTTAGCCATTCATAACTAATTCAATACATAAAACTTATGTATCACATTCCATGCAAAGCTATGCATTTATGTAAATGTATAATTAATTAATATCGACCGGTATTAATTAATCCATTATCCACCGGTCAACGTGGTCGTTGACCGCCATTGCAAACCTTGTACAAATCAACTTAATCATCACATAATTAAGTTAAAATATTCATTTGTGCTTCTAATACACTTCAAGCAAATATGCATTTTATATAATTCTTCATATCATATTCTATGCATAAACAATCTATTCCTTTCATACAAACTTAACCCTATTGGCTAATCACATGTTTAAATATCTTTTAAACATCATTATGAATTCATATAAACATTTATTTCGGTAATCTTATAATTAACCCAAAAGTTATAAGATATTAAGCCGTCCACTCACCTTGAACTAGCGTTAAGAAGTTCTACCCTTCTTGGTTGAACTCCGGTGAAACTCCGGTGACTTTTGGTCAACTCCGGCGACAACTCCGGCGACTTTTCCAACTTTGTGAAATCACTTGAAATACCTTTCACAAGTTCCTAACAAGGTTTTAACATCATAAAACCTTAATCAATACAAATAACCTATAAAAGGTTATTTTCCGGTGAACCGGTCGTTTTTGGCTTCTAAGTCCGTTCTTGGACGTAGAGCCACCTTTCAACCCATGAATCCATACTTGTAACATATGGAACCATACTAAAGGTTTTCTACATGATATATACCTCATATGGTAGAAGAAAAATAAAGGAGAAGTTATAACAAGGTCATTACCTTAATTATTCACACTTTTCCTAACTTTTTCCTTCTCAAACCTCCTTCCTTGGACCAATTTCTCTTGAGCTCGTGCTGCAACAATGGAGGTGGTTTTGAGAGCTTTTCCTCTTCTTTTCTTGAGGTCTTGGTCGAGCTTGGTGATAGGGGTGAGAGAGTGTACACACTTTTGTCTCAAATGACAAATAAGTGTGGGATGGGAGCCCACCTTTGTCCTTAGATGCTTCTCAACTCAAACCCATACAACCCCCCACTCCCCTCTTTCATTCCAGCCGTCCAAGACAGGGCATTGAGTGATTGATTTCGTGGGTTGGCCCCCACACATGTGGGAGGTCATCCCTTTAAGCCCTGAAGTGTACAATCGGTCCCGAAAGTTGTATTTTTTCGGACTGTTTTAAATATATTTTATTTTATCGGGTCAGATAAAATATATTATGTGCTCTTACTCATTATGACATGTATAATGAATATACATTCCCCAAATTTAATTTATAAGCCTCCGAAATTCATTTCCGGGCTGTTACCGGTTAAATTGTCGGTACCGGTAATTGGGCCTCTTTTTCCCAATCGGTCAACTCTACGCCTTGCCACGACCCAAATGAAATACTCACCACTATATAAATATTATCTTGACCAAGATGAATAAAATATGTGGTCTCGGGAGTGTCGGGCGGCCCCGCTCCCGGTGTGGGTCCCACGTGCAATTTACTATTCACGCGAAAGAAATAATAAAAATTTACAACTTCGTAAATTCATTAATCCTTTAATAAGGTTCGATACATTATTTACATAAAAGTAAATATATTTGGGGATGGTGTTACAAGTTCACCCCCCCTTATTTGGGATTTCGTCCCCGAAATCCAAGTATCTAATCGAAAAGAAATGGGTATTGCTCCCTCATGGAGACCTCGGTCTCCCAAGTTTCTTCTTCGACTCGATCACTCCTCCAAAGGACCTTTACCATAGGAATCTCCTTATTCCTAAGCTTCTTCACCTGTTGACCAACAATCTTCACTGGTTCCACCGCATATTGCAAGTCCTCACGGATCTCTACCGGTGGCCTCTCAAGAATATGAGATGGGTCTCGTATGTACTTCTTGAGCATTGATACATGAAACACGTCATGTATCTTCTCAAGTTCAGGCGTCAACTTGAGTCGGTAAGCCGCGGCCCCGATCCTTTCAAGGATCTCAAACGGACCTATCTATCGGGGGTTAAGCTTCCCCCTCGATACGAATCGGATGATGCCCTTCCAAGGAGAAATCCTTAGGAAGACCTCATCACCGACTTCGAACTCCAACGGTCTCCGCCGTTTATCAGCATAACTCTTCTGTCGGTCCTGAGCAGCCTTCAGTCTATCCCGAATGATCCTCACCTTGGCCTTGGTGATCTCAACCAGCTCTATCCCTTCGAGTTTGGCCTCGCCAACCTCGTCCCAACACAATGGTGTTCTGCATTTCCTCCCATACAATGCCTCATATGGGGGCATGCCGATACTTGCCTGATAACTGTTGTTATAGGCAAACTCCACTAGGGCCAAATGCTTGTCCCAACTTCCTTGGAACTCCAAAGCACATGCCCTAAGCATGTCTTCCAAAATCTGTATCACCCGCTCGGACTGTCCATCGGTCTGTGGGTGAAAAGCTGTGCTAAACCTCAGTTTAGTCCCCAGAGATGCTTGAAACTTTGGCCAAAATCGGGATGTGAATCGTGGATCCCTATCCGAGACAATGGATATTGGGACTCCATGTAATCTCACAATCTCCTCCGTGTATAGCTTGGCCAATCTTTCAAGAGGATAAGTAATGTTGATAGGCAGAAAGTGTGCACTCTTGGTGAGCCTATCAACCACTACCCATACGGCATCGTAGTTGTTCACTGTTCGTGGCAGCCCCACCACGAAGTCCATGGTCACATGTTCCCACTTCCACTCTGGGATGGTGAGCGGTTGTAAGAGCCCTGCTGGGTGCTGATGCTCTGCCTTAACTTGCTGGCAAGTAAGGCATCGACTCACAAACTCTGCGATATCCTTCTTCATGCCTGACCACCAGTAACTTTCCTTCAGATCTCGGTACATCTTAGTACCCCCTGGATGCATGGCATATGCTGAAGAATGAGCCTCCTCAATTATAGCCCTCTGGAGCTCCTCATTCTTTGGTATGCACACACGATCCTTAAATAATAAAAGACCGTCATCACGTACCCGAAAATTCTCGACGGGCCCCTCAAGGATCCGTTCGCGGATCTTCAGACATTCCTCATCAATGGCCTGACATCTACTGATCTCACTCAGCAATGTAGGCCTCACCTCGAATCTAGCAATGAGCGCCCCGCTCGTGGATACCTCCACGTGTGCCCTCAATGCCTGTAGACATGTGAGTAGCGTCTCTGACGTACTCTTTCTGCTCAGTGCGTCGGCCACTACATTGGCCTTTCCAGGATGATAGTCAATGATCAAGTCATAGTCCTTGATCAACTCCATCCATCTCCTCTGCCTCATATTCAACTCTTTCTGAGTGAATACATACTTCAAGCTCTTATGATCAGTATAAATGTGACACGTCTCCCCGTAGAGATAATGCCTCCAAATCTTCAATGCAAACACCACCGCCCCCAACTCTAGATCGTGAGTAGGGTAGTTCACCTCGTGTTTCCTCAATTGCCTAGAAGCATAGGCAATCACCTTACCGTTTTGCATTAGTACACATCCAAGCCCTTGGATGCTAGCATCGCTGTAAATGTCGTACCCTATACCCTGTATGGGTAGGGCCAGGACTGGTGCTTCGGTAAGTCGTTTCTTCAATTCAAGGAACCCCTCCTCGCACTTATCGTCCCATATGAACTTGGCCCCTTTCTTTGTGAGCTTCGTTAATGGAGACGCCAATACGGAGAATTTCTCAACAAATTTACGATAGTATCCCGCCAGGCCAAGGAAACTACGTATCTCCTTCGCATTCCTGGGTCTCTCCCAATCCATGATCGCTTTTATCTTGGCGTTATCCACAGCAACACCCGAACCGGATATGACATGACCGAGGAAACCAATCTCTTTGAGCCAAAATTCGCATTTGGAGAACTTGGCGAAGAGTTGCTTTTCCCTTAGCCGATCAAGTACAAGCCTCAAATGGTGTTCGTGCTCTTCCTCGCTCTTGGAGTATATCAAGATGTCATCAATGAATACTATCACAAATTGATCTAAGTATTCACTAAACACACGGTTCATCAAGTCCATGAATGCTGTCGGTGCATTGGTTAACCCAAATGACATCACAAGAAACTCGTAGTGACCATATCTAGTGCGAAATGCACTCTTAGGTATGTCACTCTCCTTGATCTTCAACTGATGATACCCCGACCTCAAGTCAATTTTCGAGAACACTATTGCCCCTCGAAGTTGATCGAACAAGTCATCAATCCTCGGTAAGGGATACCTGTTTTTGATGGTGACCTTGTTCGATTGTCGGTAGTCGATACACATTCTTAGCGTACCATCTTTCTTCTTTACGAAGAGTACGGGTGCTCCCCACGGTGAATGACTGGGTCTGATGAACCCGTTGTCCAGTAATTCTTGTAGTTGGACCTTCAACTCTTGGAGTTCGGCCGGCGCCATTCGATAAGGAGGAATCGAAATGGGTTTGGTTCCCGGCTCCACTTCAATTACAAACTCTATCTCTCTATCGGGTGGGAGCCCCGGTAGGTCTTTGGGAAATACATCCGGGTAT
Source organism: Cuscuta epithymum (assembly GCA_945859915.1). NCBI lineage: Eukaryota > Viridiplantae > Streptophyta > Magnoliopsida > Solanales > Convolvulaceae > Cuscuta > Cuscuta epithymum. The sequence continues at coordinate 1,944,453 of CAMAPF010000029.1, forward strand.
TTGCATACGACCCATACATCTTTGATGTCGACTTCCTTCTTGGTATCGTCCACCACGTAGGCAAGGTATGTGTGGCATCCCTTCCTCATCATCTTCCGTGCTCTCATCACGGATATGATACATGCATGGGACTTCCCCCGATCTCCTTCAAAACATAGCGTGTTCCCTTGATCATCCTCGAGCTCCAACACCTTGGTGTAGCAATCCACTCGAGCATGGTGTTTCTCGAGCCAATCTATTCCTAGGATTGCATCGAACTCCAACATGCTTAGAGGTACGAAATCACAAGTCAAATGTTGACCCGTCACTTCTACCTCACACGACGGATAGAAATGATTCCTCTCCACGTCGTCTCCTAACGGTGTGGAGACTAGCAACGTTTGTGTCACAGGTGTCAATGGCACGTCAAGGCCCTCGGCGAACGCCTCACTCACAAATGAGCGTTGTGCCCCGGTATCGATGAGGATCCTCGCACACCTACCATTGATTTTTAATGTTCCTACATTTATACACCATGTAAGATACCTTTTCTAATGTTTTTACACATCTTTAGGAGGTTATTAGGTTCATACTAATGTTTGGAATCAACCGGGGGTCCAAACGTAGAAGAACGGGACGAAAAAATCAAGTTTCGGGTGCCAGGGGTCCACGCACGGCGTGCGTAGGGGGTACGCACGGTCGTGCATACCTTGCCTTCCCAATGGAGGCTACTGCCCCCAACGCACGGAGGGACGCACGGGCAACGCACGGCCGGGCGTGCAGCGATTTCCTCCGGGGTGCTACTGCCACCAACGCACGGAGGTACGCACGGGCAACGCACGGCCGGGCGTGCAGCGATTTCCTCCGGGGTGCTACTGCCACCAACGCACGGAGGTACGCACGGGCAACGCACGGCCGGGCGTGCAGCGATTTCCTCCGGGGTGCTACTGCCACCAACGCACGGAGGTACGCACGGGCAACGCACGGCCGGGCGTGCATCGATTTTCCTCCGGGGTGCTACTGCCACCAACGCACGGAGGTACGCACGGGCAACGCACGGCCGTGCGTGCAGCCCAGCCTGTAGTGCGTTGGCAGAAAGCAGCCCGATTTCGCTCAATTTCGCTCCGTTTGATCCCGGGGTGGCCCGAACTCAACCCCCAACGGTGTATATGATCAAAATAAGTCTAGAAATACATGGGAATACGTGTATTACCTGCAACGGAGTCCGGGTTTGCTCGCGCATCCGCCTCGGTCATCGCGTAGACTCGTGCTTGGGCCCTGCCTTGATTGACGGACGTAGCGTTGCTCGCCGTTGGTTCCGTATGGTTTCCTTCCACGGTGAGCCCTTCCTTGGCTTGTGATGTCTCTCGTTGCCTCCTCCATGGGCAACTTAATTTCATGTGGGTTGTGCTCCCACATTCGTAGCACATCGGGGGCTCGTTGCACTTTCCGAAATGTTTCTTAAAGCAATTCGAACATTTGGATGGTCTGAAAGAGTAAGGAAAGGACGTATGCCACCTTGAGGTCCTTTTCTTTTTCACCGGTGATGCCGGTGCCGTAAGAGTGCTTTCTCCTCCTTGGTCGTTTGCCCAAGGATGGGTTTGGCTGACAGTCATATCACGTTGGGAGGTGGCCCGATCTCGCCTCGCCTGACGCCTACGTTCTTTCCTCCTGGTGTTCATGTTACACATCGAGCCCACTTGATTAGCGCTTGCCGCTTGGCGGCCCTCACGGCCCCCATGGCCTATTCCTCTCCCCGTAAAAGCTCGTGACACAGCCCGGCTAGCCTCAAGGTAAGCTACAGACGCTTCTCCCTTAGGGTCATTCCTTGTTGCCATTCGCTTACCCTCCATTTCTGAAACGGAATTTGGACGAGTCTTTAGACTCCTATGAATGTCAATTGACGGAAAAACGTTATAGACACGTATTGACCCAAGTCACCACCATACCAATTGTTAAGGGTACCGTCTTAACAATTAGAGGCCCTGCAACTTAAACACCAATAGTCCCATAAATGTCAAAATACAATGCTCATGGTTTTCGGTAAAAACTCTTCTGTAAAATCTTTTGTGAGAGGTTGATTATATAGTTTAGAACTGAGATGGCTCTGATACCACTTAATTGTCACGCCCCAGACCGCAATCCAAGCGCGTGTACAACCGCCGTATAATCAAGTGACGTCACCCGCGAGTCAACCTCACTTAATTACACAAGGCGTTCGAGAATATAAACCATCCATACTCAGTAGTAAACATACATAACAACATCACACTTAAACCAATGAATAACGGGTACCTAAAAGTCCTTAATCTGTTTTGCAGGACGGTCATGTGTGGCACTTAGATTCAGGCTGCTCAACCCACATGACCGGAATAAAGGAGCTGTTGAGCAACTACACCAAATGCTACGGAGGAAATGTGAGATTCGGAAACAACGCAGCATCTCCAATCCTAGGATATGGGGATGTCATCTGTGCAAGTGTCACCATAAAGGCTGTCTCATACGTGAAAGGACTGAAGTATAATCTGCTAAGCATTGGACAGTTCTGTGATAGTGGCATGGAAGTAAAGTTTATAGCCAGACAATGTTGTGTGCTGGACAGGTTTGGGAAGGTGTTATTGACCTGCACGAGAACTTCCAACCTGTACACCATTGATCTGAAGAGCGTACAATTACCTTCTTCCATCTGCCTGCTGTCCAAAGCTTCCTCTGAACAAAACAGTCTATGGCACAGACGCCTCTCACATCTTAACTTCAAATATCTCACAACTCTATCCTCCAAGAAACTTGTGAAAGGGCTGCCTCCTTTGAAGACTTCCGCTGACACTCATTGTGATGCCTGCAGACTAGGCAAGATGAAAAGGAGCTCTCACAAGTTAAAACCTGTTCCATCCTCCTCCCGACTGCTGCAACTACTACACATGGATCTGTGTGGACCAATGAGAGTCCAAAGCATCAATGAACGCAAATATACACTGGTCATTGTGGATGACTTCTCTCGGTACACATGGACCAAATTTCTGAGGACAAAGGATGAAACAGCTGCAACCATCATAACCTTCATCAGGACGATCCAAAATTTTCTACAAAAGAGTGTGGAGATCATCAGAACAGATAATGGTACCGAGTTCAAGAATCAGTCTCTTGCTGATTTCTATGAAACTCAGGGTATCACACAGCAATTCTCTGCAGCAAAGACACCACAACAGAACGGGGTCGTTGAAAGAAAGAATAGAACTCTTGTTGAAGCAGCACGCACCATGCTCATTCAGTCAAAGCTTCCCCATTTCATGTGGGCTGAAGCAATCAACACAGCGTGCTTTACTCAGAACAGAACATCAATTCACAAGCGCTTCAACAAGACCCCCTATGAAATACTCTTCAACAGAACACCTGACATCTCATTCTTCAGAGTGTTTGGCTGCAAGTGCTTTGTTCTAAATGACAGAAATGAAAGAAGCAAGATGGATCCGAAAGCCATCGAAGGAGTATTCATTGGGTACTCCACGCAATCAAAGGCGTATCGGGTCTATCTACGTGATCGCAGAACAGTCATTGAGAGTGTCAACGTTGCATTCTATGAAATGACTGACTTTGCTTCTGAACATTTCTTGATAGAACACACGCTCTCTGCTCAAAAGAAGCAACCTGATGGAGCTGAAGCAACGAAGCAAACAACGGCTGACAGTGCAATTCTCGACTCTCTCTTTGAACATTTCTATGAAAATGCACACACTGCCAACCAACAATTACCAACAGAAGCTGCTCAACCACCATTCATGCCTGACCTCAGTGAAGAAGAAGTTGACTCACCTCATACATCAGATCACGAAGATACTAAGGATCATGGCACGGCAGCAACACAAGCAACTTCACCAGCACAAGTTTCAGAAATACCAGCTCAAGCAGACACAGAACCTGAATCGACCCCTGAGCACTCCACTCCTCAACAAACCACATCTACTACTTTTGAGGACCCGGATCACCCTATCATAACTCCAATCCCTCTAACTCATGAGCGGAAATGGACGAAGGCACATCCTGCAGAACAAATCATTGGAGATCCGAGTCGTGGAGTTTGCACAAGAACGGCTACAGCAAATGAATGTCTCTTCTCTTGCTTCATCAGCCAATCTGAACCGACCAAAGTTTCTGAAGCTCTAGCAGATCCTGATTGGGTGATAGCAATGCAGGAGGAGATCAATCAGTTTGAAAGATTGGATGTATGGACCCTGGTGCCAAGACCCCCAAAGAAAACAATAATTGGCACCAAGTGGGTTTTCAAGAACAAGAAGGATGAAGACGGCGTAATTATAAGGAACAAAGCCCGACTGGTTGCAAAAGGGTACAACCAACAAGAAGGAATTGACTATGATGAAACCTTTGCACCAGTGGCCAGAATTGAAGCAATCAGGTTGTTCCTTGCCTATGCTGCTCATAAGAGTTTCACCGTCTATCAAATGGATGTAAAGACTGCGTTTCTAAATGGCGAGCTGAAAGAAGAAGTGTTCGTGGCACAACCAGAAGGCTTTGTTAATCCTGAACGCCCACATTATGTCTACAAGATGAAGAAAGCCCTGTACGGACTCAAACAGGCACCGAGAGCCTGGTATGATGCACTATCTGATTTTCTTGTGCAATCAGGCTACTCGAAGGGAAAGATAGATCCAACTCTTTTCATCAAGCGAGAGAACAGTGACATCATGCTGATACAAATCTATGTAGATGACATCATATTCGCCTCGTCCAATCCGAACTTCTGCGAAGAATTCAGCAACTTGATGCACACTGAGTTTGAAATGAGTATGATGGGAGAGTTGAACTTCTTTCTAGGGCTACAGATCAAGCAATTGCCAGACGGAATCTTCATCAGCCAGTCAAAGTATATCCATGAGATGCTCAAAAGATTCAAGATGGACAGCAAGTCAACCATGAAAACCCCCATGTCTCCCTCACAAAAGCTCGACTCTGACCCTTCCGGGATTTCAGTCGATGCTACCAACTATCGGGCTATCATCGGTTCCTTGCTGTACCTGACATCTAGTAGACCGGATATTGTCTTTGCAACTTGTCTGTGCGCTCGCTTTCAAGCAAATCCAAAGGAATCACATCTGAATGCAGTAAAGAGAATCCTGAGATACCTGAAAGGAACAGTCAACTTAGGACTTTGGTATCCCAAGGACACGGGTTTTGACCTTGTTGGTTACTCAGATGCTGATTTCGCAGGTTGCAAGCTAGACAGAAAGAGTACATCCGGTGGTGCTCAATTTCTGGGAGAGAAGCTAGTCTGTTGGTCCTCCAAGAAGCAGAACTGCGTGTCAACTTCTACAGCCGAGGCAGAATACGTTGCGGCTGCCAGTTGTTGTTCACAAATCCTATGGATGAGGACACAACTCAGAGACTATGGCTTCCTATTCAATCACATTCCGATCTACAGTGACTCCCAGAGTGCAATCGCCATAACTAGCAACCCCGTTCATCACTCACGCACCAAACACATCGATTTGCGCTATCACTTCATCAAGGACCATGTGGAGAAAGGAGATATTGATCTGTACTTTGTAAGCACTGAGCTTCAACTGGCTGACATATTTACTAAGGCACTGGATGAAAAGAGATTACAGTTCCTAGTATCTAAGTTAGGCATGTTGAATCTCGATCCTATGTAATTGTGTTATTTCCATGGTCTGAATAAAATGTGTGTGTGTGTGTGTGGTGTGCGTTGCATGTGTTGAGGGGGAGAAAAGGGAGAAAATAAAAGAGAGAGGAACACTTTGAGGGGGAGAAAAGTCAGAAAAAGAGAAAATAAAAGAGAGAGGAACACTTTGAGGGGGAGAAAAGTCAGAAAAAGAGTGTGTGTGATGTGTGTAACAAATCAGAAAAGTCAAAAAAAAAAAAGTGCATGTGTGGAGAAAATCAGAAAAGAAAAAAAAAAAAAGAAAAAAAAAAGAAAAGAAAAAGAGTGAGTGTGTGTGCTTTTCATTTTTTTTGGACAATTCGAGGGGGAGTTTTTTTTTTAAATATGAGAGTGTAAATTGGGTCTCAAATCTATTTTAAACCTGAACTGGGCCCAACTCAAGCAAATAGGCCCAGAAAACTTCTCGCGAGACCCATCAGTTCAATTTTCTCGCATATAAAAAGGACTTTGAGAAGCAAAGAACCCATTTTCTCGCATTCTCGAAGTCCAGAGCAAATTCTTTTCGCAAACAAGTTTCTCCAACTCCTCTCTTCTCGAAATCCTTCTCAAAATCACTCAAAGGTAGAAATTAAGGATCTCGATCTTGAGAATCAACAATGCCAATGATTTCGCATATCAAAACATGTTCTCGAATTCATTTCGAGAATAATCTTCTCGAACTTGGACCTCGAGAACCGTCTTTCTCGAAACCAAAATCTCAACATCGAAAAGTTTTGTGATTATCGTTATATATCTTGTGTATCTGCAGGTGGTTCTCAACTCTACTCCAAGTGCGAACACGAGAAACTTAGTTTCTCGAAGTTTAAATCTCGAGAATGAGCTTCTCGCTATTTCAAAATCGAGATCCGGTTCTCGATGTTTAAACCTCGAAAAGACTTTTCGATGTTTAAATATCAAAAACCGGCTTCTCGAAGTTGAAATACCGAGAAGTACTTCTCGATATTTAAACCTCGAGAAAGTGTTTTTCGATGTTTAAACATCGAGAAGGACTTTTCGATATTCCTACCTCGAGAACCATGTTCTCGATGTTTGAGTATCGAGAAGAGCTTCTCGGTATTTAAACCTCGAGAACCTACTTCTCGACATCCAAATCTCGAGAAGCTGGTTCTCGTGGTTTACACTTAGAATGATTTCGATGTCCCACCTGTACACACCCAATCTGAAAAATTGCAAGAACAGAACAAAAATAAAACTTTTCATGTGAACAATTGTGCTGACCCATTTCTTTCAGTCAATCATGTCAGGAACAGACAGAACTGCACAATCAGGCAATGAACTGTACCCAAAAGAGAACTGGGTCCCACTTTATGACAACAACTTCCAATTGGACCTGAAGCTTTTCAAGTGTCAGGACCCAGTCATTCTCTCCATACTACAGAAACATTATCTCTGGCTAGCATTCAGTGAAGCCAAACCAGTACCAATGGTGTATCTACAACAGTTCTGGGGCCTGATGCACACAGCCTCAGAGAAGGACAGGTCGAAGATAATGACCAAGCTAAATGATGTGAGAGTGGTGCTGACACCCTCCACAATCAGGGAGACACTGAAGCTCCCAGTGCTCAAAAACTACGCACCACTCCCCTCAAACGAAGAGCTGATCAAGGGGATGAAAGATCTTGGATACGACAGCCCACTGCCCCTACTGTCAAATTTCACTATCTCTAATCTGCCCCACCCGTGGAAGAGTCTGTTCGGCCTGGTGAACAAGTGCCTATCTCCAAAGCACGCCGGACATGACAAGTGCAACAAGCAGATCCTACAAATCTTCCATGGGATCGCATTTGACAAACAGTACGATATGGCTCAGCTCTTCTGGACAGAGCTGATGGATCAAGTGAAGATGAAGGAGAATCACAAGGGCAACACAATCCCTTACGCTCGGTGGCTGGCGCTGATGATCCACAACATGATGGAAGCCACCCCCACAATTCTAAAGCATAAGGGAGATGATCACTTCACTGCGCCCAAGCTCAAATACTTTCAGAGAGACAGCAACAAGGCTGAAGCACTGCCTATCCCGGACTCCTTGCTTAATCTTGCAAACCCGAGGGATAAGGCAGTCGTCGACTACAAAGAGTCGCTGAAGAGAACGGTCCCTATGGTTCAGCAAAACCCAGCTGGACCTTCCCCGGGAACCAAGCCGAGAGCAAGTGAGGGTAAGAAGAAGAGAGCCCCGCCACAGAAACCAGTGGCAACCCGGCCTAATGATGATCAGTCTGCTAACTCTTCCGAGAGGACCCAGACTGCTGAGGGCCACCCTACCAATGCTGAGGACACTGCTGATGAACCATCAAGCCAGGCCCCTTCTAATAAGGCTGGTGGTGAGGCCTCTGATAGCATGGCCAAGGGAAAGAAGAGGAATGATGAAGATGATGATGATGATGCAGATGATGATGATGATATGGAGGGAGTCTTGATCAGCAACAGGAAGAGAGCTGGCAAACAGGCCATTCCAATAGACTCCGACTCCTCATCGGAAGATTTTGAGGCTGCATTCACACCCCGACCACTCAAAGGGATTATCATTAGTGAGCAGCGCTTCAAGAAACGCAACGAAAAGCCTGCATCATCACAGCCTATGAAGAGGCTTAGAAAGAAAAGTGCAGTGGAGGAGGAGCTGGCACTGTACGATGACTGCGACACCTTTGTCACCATAGACCGAACCACGCCCCTAGGAGCAGGAGCTGACCTTGTCAGTTCCCGGGTAGAAGCCGCAGCATCTGGTTCAACTGCGCATGCACAGTCCTCTCCCAGCCACTCTTCAGCCTCTCAACAGGCTGGAGTTTCAATAACTCAAGGGGAATTCATACCGACCTCACTGGTTCCTTCCGAATCAGTTGAGAGACTTAGTGGTCAACAGCCCCGGACCACTACCCCCATTCGTTCTATCACATCGAGTCTAGGTGTCACCATTCCTACATTTTTGAATTTTTCTAGGACACCTACACTATTCACTGCACATACAGGTGCACTCACCCTGAATGCAACGACCGGAGTGCAAACTATGATGGTCGAAAGCCCTGCTACGCCAACAATGCCTCGATCATTGAACGCAGGCCACACATCAGCTATCTTCACTGATGCTGTGACAACAGTTACAACCCCTGTAACTGGTACCATTATTCCCGAAGATATCCTCGTATATCTGAACAGCTTTCTAGAGTCTACCATTAAACCATGGGTGCATGAAGCAATAACCGCTAATGCACAAGACTCTGGAAGTGCCCCAGTTGTTCAGAATATACCATCCAAACCCCAAACAACACAGCCCCCAACCATTTCCATACCTATTTCCAAACCTTTAGCCATAGAAAACCAATAACCATCCACATCAAGGGGAACCCAGGATACAGAACTAGTATTCTCCCCTACCACGACCAAACCTGACCTCAAAACCGTACCCTTCGAAGATCTTGTAGCTGAGATCTACGACCGTATACTAGACGTGGAAGAAGGCAACCACACCCCTCTTCAAAAAGCCCTTCTCCATGCTCTAGATACACAGAACACATGTCGTGACAGTCTCCGTGGCACTAAACGTTCACATGAGGATCCTGATGATTCGGATTCTCATGAGGGGGAGAACAAGCGCCAGCGGATACTTGAACATGTTGCTTCTACTAGCCAACCCTCAAAACCAAACTGTAAGGAATAAATGTAATTAGATTTTGATGATGCTATAGGATTAGAATTTTAAAGTACCCCCAAATTAGATTTTATGTATTAGAATTTTCAGTTGTAAGTATTAGTGTAGTCGACGATCAGAGTTGCTCTATTTTGGATCAGATCAGAAGTGCATCAGAACTGCTCTACCAGACTTGCTCTATGAGAACTGCTCCATCAGAGTTCTCTTACCAGAAGTCCATCAGAGTTGCACCTATGAGAGTTGCTGATAAACTTGAACATCTGATAGCCGATGAGAACTACAGATCAGAGGTACTCATCAGCGGACCTATCAGAGTCAGAGTCAGAGTTCAGTCAGAAGACCATCAGAACTCAACTCATCAGATAGCCATCAGAATCCAACATATCAGAAGAGCCTGATCAGAGCCCGACTAACACTTAGAAGATTTCAAGCAACATCCAACAGCTATGAATCCAACGAGTAAAAACATCCAACGGCTAGAAGACTGTGCATGAAAGGAAAGCATTTAATGCACATTAAATGAGCCTGATACGCTGAAGGATTGATTGCAAATGATTGACCAAGAATTCCGGGAAGATATATTATAAAAATAGAAACCTTCCAAAACGGCGGTCAAGTCAACAGTACGCGCATTCAATGCAGTTGTCTCCTCCTCCAACGGGCAGACAACCTCAGTATATAAGCTACACACCGAAGAACAGAAAAATAACTTTGCTACAACTTTTGCTCATCATCATTCAAGCTCTCTTGAGTTTAAAATTCTACAACCTTCAACAAGACAAGCTTACGTTGGGAAGATTCAAACTCCAAATCTTTCATCCCCAACAAACAAGCAAAGTTCATCCTGTTCTTCAACTCTTCAAGAACTTCATCAAACATTTTTTTGTGACGAAGCAAGTTGGAGGAAAAACTCTGTTTTTCAAAGGATCTTCTGCAAAGAAGGGCGTCCAAGTAACTGCAGTAGTGAAGTGGTGATACTTCCGGGAAGCTGAGTGAAAGGACCAGCCATCAGGACGTGGAATTGCATCCTGGGTGGCAGCTAGACTTGAAGAAGGCGTGGAGAACTTCTTAAGTGCTAGGAACTAAGCTTTGTAACCGATCTACTTCAAAGCTAGTGGAACAGTGGACTAGAGGAACGAGTTGTTCCTTGAACCACTATAAAATATCCGGTGTCATTTACTTTACTGCAATTTATATTTCTGCACTTAGGATATTAACTGAGTAACTCTAAGACTTGGAATCTGTGTTCAGCAGATCTTGTTTTCAGAGTTATCAGAAAGGCATCTGCCTTAGTGTTTCTGAGGCTACCCGGACAGATCAGAATCCGCTGCCAAGGCCAGTTCTGATATCAGAACCAGCCTTTCTCTGTCATCAGAATCAGACCTTCTCTGATAAGTCACTTCGGACTTAGAGAAAATTTGAAAAACGAACCAGTCTATTCACCCCCCCCCCCCCTCTAGACTGGTTACCATATTAAACGGGACCAACAAGTGGTATCAGAGCCTCCTTGTTCTTGTAATCTTTCAGGTTACTCTCTGAACAAAGATCCACTTGTTCTTAGCCTCTCCTTATTTATTATAATGGATAATTCTCTTGCAAAGCATCTTATGTTCACAGATCAGAAGTATGATGATTGGAAGATCAGAATGAAGGCACATCTATGTGCTCTTCATGATGAAATGTGGGAAGTCTTGGAAAATGGCCCCTTTATCCAGTTCATGAAGATCAATCCTGCTCACTCCATTGATAACTTTCAGCCCCAGATGATTGAGAAAGCCCGGTCAGAATGGACTAAGGAAGAGAAGAGGCAGTACAATCTAGATAATATAGCCAAGGACATCCTTTACAAGGCTATTGATGAAAGATACTTTAACAGAATCAAGAAGTGCAGAACTGCCAAAGAAATCTGGGATAAGCTGGATGAGATTGGAGCAGGAGATGAACAAGAAAGGGACAACAAGCTGACCATTGCAATGAAGAAGTTTGATGACTTCAAACTCCTACCAGAAGAATGCATTGCTAAGATGCATGAGAGATTGCTGATTCTCATCAGTGAGATTTCTGAGCTTGGGAAGGAGCTCACCATCAAAGAGGTCAACATGAAGATCCTCAGGGGACTGCCTTCAGCTTGGAAGATGAAGGTGATTGCAGTCCAGGAAAGCAAGAACATCAAGACTTATGCCACTGAGAAACTCATCTCTGATCTCAAGGCTTATGAGTTTGAGATGCATGAAGAGAAGGAAGAAGTTCCTGATGAGAGGACCACCACTGCTCTCACTGCTAGCACCTCAAAGGTAAGTGACTTTGACCCTTCTACTCTGTTATCTGATGAGTATATGGCTGCTTTTGCCAGAAAGTTTAAGAAGTTTATGAAGAAAGATGGAAGGAGTCCATCTTCCATCAGAAGACCACATCAGAAGACCAAGTCCTCTGAAAGCAATGGAGAGTACCTCTGTTACAACTGCAGACAGCCTGGGCACTTCAAAGCAAACTGCCCCTATCCAAGAGTGTCCAAGAAGCAAGGACATGAAGATGAAAAGAAACCAGATGATCAACACAGAAGAAGAAGAGCATTTGTCTCAGAACAAGCCGAGAGAGATCCACTTTCTGAATCTGAGTCCAGCTCAGACTCCGACTCTGATGAAGCATTCTGCTGCTTGGATGCAGAGACTGAAGACCTTTGCCTCATGGCACAATCAGATGATGAGGTATGCTCTACTTCTAATTCTATTTCCTCTTCGGTAGGCACAGCCTTAAATGATGATCCAATGTCATCATTTTGGGAAGAGTTCCAAACTATCCAAGCCACTTATTCTTTTGTTAAAGAAGAGAACTGTTGGTCCCGGTTAATGTGGTAACAGTCTAGAGGGGGGGGGGTGAATAGACTGTTATGGTTTTTAACTTTTTCAAGTCAAGTACCAAGGTAAACAGAATAGTCTGTTCTGTTGAGAACAGACTGGCAGCGGAGATCTTCTGGTAAGAGTTCTGTCGGGATAGCCTCACAGAAGAGTAAAGGCACTTGGCCTTCTGGTAACTCACTAGAGGTGTTCTGCTGAACACAGATACCACTTCTTTGGAGTTAATCAGTTTGCAAGTAATAAAAGCTGTAAGTAAATAACACCAGGGATTTTTATAGTGGTTCAAGGAACAACTCGTTCCTCTAATCCACTGTTCCACTAAGCTTGTAAAACAACGGTTACAACGCCTTAGTCCCTAGAACTTAAGAAGCTCTCCACGTCTTCTTCAAGTCTAGATGTCTCCTGGAATGCACTTCCTTGCTTCCTTTAAGACTGGTCTTGTTTCACTGAGTCTCCTTGAAGTATCTCCACTTCACTACTCGAGCTACTTGAAGACGTCCTTCTTTGCAGAAGATGTTCTGTTGAGAACAGAGTTTTCTCCAACTTGCTTCGTCACAAAAGATTTGTAATGAGGTGCTTGAAGAGTTGAAGAACAGTAGGAACTTTGCCCTTGATGGTGATGAAGAGTATATGAAATTATGATCTTCCCAACGTAGGCCTTTCTTGTTGATGGAGTTGAAGTGTTGAATTTCAAGAAGGCTTTTTGTAAATAGAGCACAAGTTGTGGCAAAAGTTACTTGGTTGTTCTTCGAGTAGTATCTTTTATACTGAGGTTGTCTTCCCGTTGGAGGAGGAGACAACTGCATTGAATGCACGTACAGTTTGAGTTGACCGGCTGGGCCCGCAAGTTTGGCGGCTTGCTATTTTGGGATAGGCTTTCCAGGAATCTCGGTCAATCATCAGCTTTTACTCTTCGGAGCATGGGGCTCATTAAATGAGCATTAAATGCAGTCCTGTAGCATTTCCGTTGAGTATGAGCTAGCCGTTGAGGGAATCTTCCGTTGAAGTATTTGTCAAAATCTTCTAAGTGTCTGATCTTCTGCTGGTTTACAGAGGGTCTCGAGCTCTTCTGACTAGAGAAAGTCCAACAGAATACCATAGGTACTTCTGAGAAGTAGAAGACCAACAGCGATTCTGTTAGGTAGAACTTTAACAGAGGGTCTCAAGGTCTTCTGTCAGTTGACTATTCTAAAATGTACTTACAAGAGAGAAAATTCTAATACATCATAGCTAATGGGGGGGTACTCTAATGTTCTAATCTGTTTAGCATCATCAAAATCTAAATACAGTTATTCCTTACAATTTCCCCCTTTTTGATGATGCCAAAACCCTTAAACTATTTCCAGAGAAGTGTCTTTCACCATGAGGGAAAATAAGAAAAAAAAACTTTCATTTAAAATCTTGGTGGACACTTGGCATAGGGAAACAGCAAGAGTACAATACAATCAATCACGCATATAATCAAACAAATAAAAGCATAAAATAAAGAAATTGAGAGAAAATAGAAGAGCAAACAGAAGATTTTATTGAGCAGAGGGGTAGAGAGGTTACATTTACAGATTTTCTCCCAAAGCTGTTCTTAGTGCAGTTGCTTCTCTTTCATCGAATGACTTCAGCTCTGCATTTACCTTGGCTCTTATCACCGATAGATGTCCAGACTCTTGAAAAGATGCCCAGACTGGGGAGAGTTTGCAGTTCAGATAGTGAAGAATGGCTTCTTCAACAGAGTTGCCTGGCAGAACATTCCTGGCAAACCAGTTCTCTGCTTCTTCAAAAGAGCCACCATGCTTAACTTTCAGAGACCCATCAGAATCAAGAAAGATGTTCTCTTGTTGAGTTGGAGTCATTTTCTTCTTGATTTCTTCATACTGGGCTTTGGTTATCTTCAGTGAGCCTTCCTTTCTCCAATCTAAGAAGGTCAGGGCCTTCTTCTTAATACCCCTTTTTAGAGGGACTTGAAAGGATGGTTGTGCAGAGGAGCCAGCAGCAACTTTCTTCTTGAGTCTCAGCTGCTCAAAATATGGTGTAGGATCAGGTGTAGATGTCCTGACAAGCTGCTTCTGTTGAGCCGGCTGTGGGTTTTCTTCCCCCTTTTTGGCATCATTGAGATCTTGTAGGAGGATGCTGATTTTCTCAAATTCTGAGGCATGAGCTTTACCCAAGTCTTCAATAGCAGTGGGGATAACAGAGGTAACTTCAGCCAGGGAGTCAAGGAGCTTCTTCTGTTTCTCAACGTCATTAGCTATGGTTTGAGTATGGCTTTCCAGTTGGATGAGCTTATTGTACCTTTCTTTGTCAGTACAAGCAAGAGCCTCAAACTGTTGCTTATTGTTTGAACAAAGGGTCTCAATCCGGTTGAGTTGGGCAGTCCTTTCCCTATCAGACCTTTGGAGCTGCTCAACAGAAGAGGTTAAAGAAGAGATTGCTTTTTCTTGAGTAGCAAGGGCAGCTTGAAATGACATCAGAGTCTTCTGTATCCCATCAACAGAAGAGGCTAGAGTAGTTGACTTCTCAAGCAGAGAGTCCTTCAGAGAATTTAGGTCAGAGGTGACCTTAGTGGCAAAGTCCCCAGCTGCTTGCAGGAACTCCGTGAATTCCTCATTTGGTATCTCCTCTGTATATCCCAGCATCTTGAGTCTACGGGCTGGAGGTCGGCTTGGTACATGCTCTTGGGCAGAGGAACTAGACTTCTGTTGGTGTCTTGGAGGGGTTTTCTCCCTTTTTGAGATGGCGACATCAGGGTTGCTGTAGAGGAACCCTGTCTGACCTAGAAGGTCTTCATCAGTGGAAGAGCCTTCATAGGAGGAGTAGAAGGGAAGTTTATCCCTGTTCACTTGTTGCTTTCGTCTCTGAGAGGGGTTTGAGGCTGCAGAATGCCGTGAGTAACCATGAGGGGCAGGAGTGACAGAAATTGTTTTGGGATCACAAGAGCTGTTGCTACCCTGTTGTGGCTGATGTTGAGGAGAAGGGGGTGGTGGAGAATGTGATCTGGATCGTAGTGGGGTCAGCTGTTTGCAGGGAGAGGGGTTCTGAGAGGGAGGTTTCTGTTGAGTTGGAGTTTTCTGTGGTGAAGGTTGCTTGGATGGAGTTTTCTGAGGAATTGGGTGAGTAGATTGGGTGCTTTGTTTGTGCAGAGATTCATCAGCAGAAGCATAGGGTGTGGGTGGTTTAGATGTGGTCTTCTGCTGGGGTGAGGGTGAATCGGATTTATGGGTTGGTGAGAGAATAGGTGTAGAGGCTCTAGGGGGTGAGGGAACGGGGGAAGGAGGGGGAGTAGGAGTGAGATGTTGGGAAGAGAGAATAGGTAAATGATCAGTTACCTCAAGGTCATGCATTTGTGACTTCCTCCAGTCTGCAATGAGACCTGCAAAGACTGCCTCAGCATCAGAAGGGCCTCCAGCTTGATCCTTGGTCTGATGTCTAGGATCAAGAGATTCCTTCTGGGCTTTCTCAACTAACCAGGCTTCAAATAATGGGACCTCTTGGGGAGTCAGAGGAGGAATCTCTGTGGCAGAGTGTTCAGCAGCAGTGGATGTCCATACTGTCTTTCCTTTGAATTGCCTCTTTTTGTCTGCTAGAACAGACTCTAAGAACAACAGATCAGTGCACTTGATGACATCTTCTGTGCCTGCCCAGTTGAAGACCTCCCTTTCTTCAATGGAGTAGTACCCAAAGTATTTCAGAATATTGGACAGAGGGCCTAGTCTCCACTTTCTCCATTCCAATACTCTAGCAAACTGTTTATTGAGAGTTCGGAGAACATCACCGTGGATGTCATCATCTACTGGTGGTTGATTGACAGGAATTGGATGGGTAGGAGAAGCAGGGTCGTCTGAAGTATGGAGACGAGGAAAAAAGATCGCTTGTTCCCCCTGAGTTGTAGCATTTTCCAGTATAATTTGTTCAGATGATTCAGAGGAACTCGAGAAGATGACTCTAGTTCCTTGCCAAACAGTTTTTCTTGGAGGAGCAGCAGCATTGTCTGTGGCAGAGGAGTTTTCTATTTCCCCCTGAATTTGAGGTTCTAGGCTTTTAACAGAAGGAGCGGCTTCCTTCTTCCTTTTTGGGATAGGATCAGCAGAAGAGGAGGATATCTGAGTGGAGGATCGCTTTCTGTTGGATACAGCAGGTGCAGGATCAACCTGTTTTGCCTGTTCTGTAGTCTTCTTCACAACCATTGTGGTGAGAGGAAGATTATCCTCAGATTCAGCTACATTAGACACCACAGAGGCCTTCTGTTGTCTGGTCTTCTTGAGTGGTGCAGCCTTGGGAAGTTTGTCAGCAGCAACAGAGGTGGGTAGTGCCTTCTTCTGTTGAGTCTTTCTCTTCTCTGGTCCAGTGGCTTTCTTAGGCTTGGTGGCCTTTTGTTGAACTCGTTGTCTGCTAAGTTCCAGAGTTTTTAATCTTTTGAGCTCGGCCTTGATGGCAATATTTCTGTCTGGAGAGGTAGTGAGAAAGATGAGCTTGGTGTGGTCAGTGGCAACAGGTTCTCTTAGACCTACACGAGAGTCGCCCATAATCTTTGAGAGCAGAAGACCATGACCCATGGGGGTTTTGAAGAAACCAGTCTTTTTGTCTTTCTTCTTAATGAACTCAATTAGGGATCTGATCAGTACTTGTCCCCAATTGATGTTCATCCCATGGTGTACAGCGAACACTGCTTTGGCATTGAGGATGGTGAGATCATCGGTTGAGGTGCTCTTGCACCAGATGCACTTGTGGAAGATGTTGACCAGCTTCTCATAATCACTGAGAAGAAGGTTCTTCTTCATGTTGAGTTTTGTGACTCCTTCAGCTTCTGGTCTGCAGTAGAAGTCCACAAAGTCTGCAACTCGGACAGAGACATCCTCTAGGTCAATGAAATCATGAGAATCTTCTTCTTGCGGATCGACAGTGACGCCAAATAGAGCATTGATGTCAGCAGGGGTGAGAGTGATGTCATCACCATTGACATTTGAATGAATGGTTTCGCCGGAGAATGTGGCGTTGAGGTAAAACTCAGCCACGTCTTGGATGCTGTAAAGTTCAAACTTGAAACCCACAACTTTGTCGAGTTGAGAGTCTTTCAGACCTTTCATGATAAGCTTCATTGTTTCATGGTTGGAAGCCAGTTCTGGGAGAGCAGAGAGGTCGCAGTTCATTCCTGTGATGATATAATCAACAAGAGTACTTGCTTGTTCCTCGGTGAGGTCATTGATCTTGATGAATCCCATTTCTGAGAGTTTGAGAAAATAGAGGGTTTTGAGAGATTTGAAGGGTAGAAAGCTTGATAGAGATGTGAGCAGTAAGCGTTTAGGTTGAAGACGATGGTTCTTATATGGTTTTGGTTTAGTGGACGTTTGAGATATTAAGCGGTTCCCAACGTGGCAATAAATGAATCGTGGTAATAATTACAACGTGGCGCAGTAAGTTATGCGGCTGTAATTATTCCAAGGGTAGAGGGGTAAATGACTTTGAATAGATAAATTAGGTCATTTCTCCGAATATTTCAAACTTATTAAGTCCAAGGTCTGTTGTTGAAAGTGATCTTGCCAGAGGGGTTCCTTGGTAAGGTTTCTGTGACAGAGGGATTCTGTTACGGATGTGCAGAAGGCTCATCAACAGAATGGCTTGTCTTTAAGGATCTCTGGGGATATCATCCATCATTCCTAGATCTTCTCTCAGCTTGTTGAACCTTGCCTCAGAGAGAGGTTTGGTTAGAATATCTGCTAGCTGGTCTTCTGTTGGGACATGCTCCATGGAAATGTGCTTTTTCTCCACATGATCTCTGATGAAGTGATGTCTAACCTCAATATGCTTTGTCCTGGAATGTAACACAGGGTTCTGAGTGATGGCAATAGCACTTGTGTTATCACAGAGAAGCTTGATCTCTTTTGCAAGAATGCCATAGTCTTTAAGTTGTTGCTTCATCCAGAGTAGTTGAGCACAACAGCTTCCAGCAGCAATATACTCAGCTTCAGCTGTACTTGTTGAGATGGAGTTCTGCTTCTTGCTAAACCAGGAGACAAGTCTCCCTCCTAGCAATTGGCAGTGACCAGAGGTGCTCTTTCTGTCCATCCTGCAACCTGCAAAATCTGAGTCAGAGTAACCAATTAGTTCAAGGTTACCTCCCTTGGGATACCATAGTCCTGCATTTGGATTTCCTTTGATATATCTGATGATTTTCTTAGCAGCAACTAGGTGGCTTTCCTTGGGCTTAGATTGGTATCTGGCACAGATTCCAACAGCAAATGAAATATCCGGTCTGCTTGCAGTCAGATAGAGAAGAGATCCAATTATTCCTCTATACTGTGTTGCATCAACATCCTTTCCTTCATCATCAGGTCCAATGCCTTGGGAAGCATTCATAGGAATTTTGATAGAAGACTTCCCATCTAGTCCAAACTTCTTGATTAGCTCTCTGGTGTATTTTCCTTGATTGATGAAGATTCCTTCTGGAATTTGTTTCACTTGCAATCCAAGGAAATAGCTTAGTTCTCCCATCATGCTCATCTCAAATTGTTTCTGCATAACTTGAGAAAATTTCTTGCATAATTCTGAGTTAGTACTTCCAAATATAATGTCATCAACATAAATTTGTACTAACAGGATATGATTAGCAACAGAAATTTTAAACAAGGTCTTGTCAACCTTTCCTTTAGTGAACCCATGGTTTACTAGGAATAGGGACAATGTGTCATACCAGGCTCTGGGAGCTTGCTTAAGACCATAAAGGGCCTTTCTAAGCTTGTAGACACAAGAGGATTGAGTAGAAATGACAAAACCTGGAGGTTGTTCAACATAGACTTCCTCTTCAAGTTCTCCATTCAGAAATGCACTCTTGACATCCATCTGGTAGACCTTGATGTTGTTGTAGGCAGCGTAGGCAAGAAAAATCCTGATTGCTTCTAGTCTTGCAACAGGTGCAAAGGTCTCATCAAAATCTATGCCTTCCTCTTGGCAGTATCCCTTTGCTACTAGCCTTGCTTTATTCCTTACAATGTTGCCTTCTTCATCTGCTTTGTTCTTGAACACCCATTTGGTTCCAATGACATTCTGATGCTTTGGTCTAGGAACAAGTTCCCATACTTGATTCCTTTCAAACTGTGTGAGCTCTTCTTGCATTGCATTGATCCAATCTGAATCTTCTAGAGCTTCATCTACACTCATTGGTTCCATTTGAGAAATGCAGCAGGTGAACATGGCTTCTCTTCTGGATGATGATCTGGTTTGAATTCCACTTATGATTTGACCGATCACTTGATTAGGAGGATGATCTCTTAACCAAGTTAGATCAGGCTCTGTCAATTGTTGTCTGGGTTTTTCTGGTTGTTCAACTTCTGAGTCTTCTTCTTCGTCCTTGTCCAACAGAAGGAGGTTACCAGAAGGGGTTGGAAACACTGGGTTTACCTCTTCTGTAGCTTCAGAAGTCTTGTCTTCCAGATTGGTTTTCTTCAGGGTTTCTGTCATTTCTTCAACAGAAGTGCTGTCATCAAATTTGACATGGATGGATTCTTCAACTTGTAGTGTTCTTCTGTTGAGTACTCTATAGGCTTTGCTAGTGCTTGAGTAGCCTAAAAATACACCTTCATCAGCTTTCTCTTGAAAGACTTTTAGATGCTCCTTTCCATTGTTGAGGATGTAGCATTTACACCCAAATACATGGAAGTAGTTGACGTTGGGTTTCCTTCCTTTCCAAAGTTCATAGGGGGTCTTCTGATGATTTTTGTGGATCATGCTTCTGTTCTGGGTGTAGCATGCAGTGTTGATTGCTTCAGCCCAGTATCTGATGGGTAATCCTGATTCAGCAATCATAGTCCTTGCGGCTTCCTTCAGTGTTCTATTTCTTCTTTCTGCAATACCATTCTGTTGAGGTGTTCTGGCAGCAGAAAGTTGATGAGTGGTGCCATTTTGATCACAGAAGTCTTTGATCACCTTGTTGACAAATTCAGTTCCTCTGTCAGATCTGATTGTCCTTACCTTCATGTTCTTCTCAGTCTGAAGTTGCTTTAACAGAGATGGCAACTTCTGTGTTTCATTTTTCTTTGTTAAGAACACAGTCCATGTGTATCTTGAATAATCATCCACCATAACAAGGGTATATCTTTTTCCACCAACACTGGGAGTTTCTACTGGACCAAATAAATCCATGTGGATCAGATTTAGAGGACAAGTAGAAAGATCTCCAGCTATGGGTTTGAAAGAGGTCTTCACTTGTTTGCCTTTCTGACAAGCACCGCAGAGGGTCTCCTTCCTGTAGACAATGTCAGGCAGGCCATCTACAATGTGTTCCCTTGCCAGTTTGTTGATAGTTTTGAAATTCAGGTGGCTAAGCTTCTTATGCCAATCCCAGCTTAGCTTTGAATCTCCTTTGGCTATCAGGCATACTCCATCTTTTGCAGTTTGCCAATCAACAACATAGATGTTCTTCTTTCTTTTTGCTGTAAGAACCACTTCCTTAGTTGTCTCATGCTTAACAAAACAAAGGGCCTTTGTGAATTCAACTGTGTAGCCTTTGTCACAGAACTGGCTAGCACTCAGCAAGTTGAACTTCAGTCCTTTGACATAAGAGACATCCTTAATGCATATCTGGTTCTTGATCAGCTTTCCTTTACCTTTTGTTTGACCTTCCTTGTCATTTCCTCCAAAAGTGACTCGGGGTCCTTCGATTTTCTGGAACTCTGTTAGGCAACTCTTGTCACCTGTCATGTGCCTGGAGCATCCGCTATCAATAAACCATTGTTGTTCAGAGATAGCTCCAGCACACAGTTCCTGCAAAATTAAAAGGAAGATTTAGGTACCCAAGCAATGTTGGGTCCTGGGGGGTAATGCAGCCTTGGTAGTTGGTACCATTTTGGTCTCATCAATTGAAACCTTGGTGGATGGTACCCATTGTCCACCTGGTAGTCGTAGTAAACAGATGTATGATTCACTTTGGGCAGATGCTTGTGAGGATCATGCTTTCTGTTTGCATACTTCTGCATAGCCTTCTTAGTTGGGAAGAAGTCCCATATACTATCAAGAGTAGAGGGGCGCTTAACCTTGGGCTTCTGAGGCTGACCAGAGGACCTCTTTTGCCTAAAGTTAACTTTCTCTTGATATCTGCCTTTCTGATAGTGGTTTCTGTTACGGTTATCATGAGAAGGTCTGTTAACTTTTTGCCTTTGATTATTATTTTTCTGAAACCCTTTTAGGTTGTTAGACCTTCTGCCAGATTCATCAGTTTTTAAAGTTCGTTTGGGTTTGGCCTTTAGTCTTTGGTTCTCTGGTGGGACTTTCTCATGAGTAACTTTAGTACCAGAAGTACTAGCATAGCAGATGGGTTTAGAAGTCTGTGGCACTATGACCTTATCAGTCTTAGCAACTTGAATGCTAGACTTTACAGAAGGCTCACCAGACTTGTGTTCAACATATCCAAGACCAGAGGTGAGATTATGAGTATCATCAATACTCTTTATTGAAGATTGCATCTTCAAAAGACTATCATATCTGATTTCGAGGCTCTCAATTTCTCTTATTCTTTTTAGAAGAGACTCATTTTCAACTTTCAGTTTGTCTCTTTCCTTAATTAAGAGATCAAGTTTGCACTCAGTCTCTTTTCTTAAGTCAGAGATTTCTAACTTTAGTTTACTGTTCTCCTCTTTAATCAAGGAATAAGTGTCTTGGATAGTTTTGAACTCTTCCCAAAATGATGACATTGGATCATCATTTAAGGCTGTGCCTACCGAAGAGGAAATAGAGTCAGCAATAGAATATACCTCATCATCAGATTGAGCCATGAGGCATAGGTCTTCTGTGTCTGTATCAAGGCAGCAGAAGGCTTCATCTGAGTCTGAATCTGAGCTGGATTCTGTCTCAGAGAGGGGATCTCTCTCGACTTGCTCTGAGATGAAGGCTTTCCTTCTTTGATTTTGATCTTCATACTTTCTTTCTCCATCTTGTCCTTGCTTCTTGGACACTCTTGGATGGGGGCAGTTGGCCTTGAAGTGTCCAGGCTGTCTGCAGTTGTAACAGAGGAGCTCTCCACTGCTTTCAGAGGGCTTAGTCTTCTGAAATGGTCTTCTGCTAGAGGATGGGCTTCTTCCATCCTTCTTCATGAACTTCTTGAACTTCCTAGCAAAGGCAGCCATATATTCATCAGATAAAAGGGTAGAAGGGTCAAAGTCCTTTACCTTGGATGTGCTGGCTGTAAGGGCAGTGGTGGTCCTCTCATCAGGAACTTCTTCCTTCTCATCATGCATCTCAAACTCATAAGCTTTGAGATCAGAGATCAGCTTTTCTGTTGGGTAGGTTTTGATGTCCTTGCTCTCTTGGACAGCAATGACCTTCATCTTCCAGACTGAGGGCAGTCCTCTGAGAATCTTCAGATTTACTTCTTTGATAGTGAGTTCCTTTCCAAGCTCAGAGATTTCGCTAGTAAGGATCAGCAGTCTGGCATGCATTTCAGTTATGCATTCATCAGGCAGAAGTTTGAAGTCATCAAACTTCTTCATGGCTATGGTCAGTTTGTTGTCTCTCTCCTGCTCATCTCCAGCACCAATGAGATCAAGTTTGTCCCATATCTCCTTGGCAGTTTTACACTTCTTTATTCTGTTGAAGTATCTGTTGTCTATAGCCTTGTAGAGAATATCCTTGGCTATGTTGTCCAAGTTATACTGTCTCCTCTCTTCCTTGGTCCATTCAGACCTGGCTTTTTCAATCATCTCAGGCTGTGTTTTATCAGCAGCATATGCAGTGTTTATCTTCATGAATTTGGTGAAGGGTCCTTCTTCAAGGACTTCCCACATTTCATCATGGAGGGCACAGAGGTGTGCTTTCATCCGGATTTTCCAGTCATCATACTTCTGATCTGAAAACATGAGGTGCTTTGCAAGAGAGTTATCCATAGTAACAAGTAAAGAGGCAAGAAACAAGTGGATCTTTGTTCAAGAAGTAACCTAAAAGATTACAAGAACAAGGAGGCTCTGATACCACTTGTTGGTCCCGGTTAATGTGGTAACAGTCTAGAGGGGGGGGGGGGGGGGGGGGTGAATAGACTGTTATGGTTTTTAACTTTTTCAAGTCAAGTACCAAGGTAAACAGAATAGTCTGTTCTGTTGAGAACAGACTGGCAGCGGAGATCTTCTGGTAAGAGTTCTGTCGGGATAGCCTCACAGAAGAGTAAAGGCACTTGGCCTTCTGGTAACTCACTAGAGGTGTTCTGCTGAACACAGATACCACTTCTTTGGAGTTAATCAGTTTGCAAGTAATAAAAGCTGTAAGTAAATAACACCAGGGATTTTTATAGTGGTTCAAGGAACAACTCGTTCCTCTAATCCACTGTTCCACTAAGCTTGTAAAACAACGGTTACAACGCCTTAGTCCCTAGAACTTAAGAAGCTCTCCACGTCTTCTTCAAGTCTAGATGTCTCCTGGAATGCACTTCCTTGCTTCCTTTAAGACTGGTCTTGTTTCACTGAGTCTCCTTGAAGTATCTCCACTTCACTACTCGAGCTACTTGAAGACGTCCTTCTTTGCAGAAGATGTTCTGTTGAGAACAGAGTTTTCTCCAACTTGCTTCGTCACAAAAGATTTGTAATGAGGTGCTTGAAGAGTTGAAGAACAGTAGGAACTTTGCCCTTGATGGTGATGAAGAGTATATGAAATTATGATCTTCCCAACGTAGGCCTTTCTTGTTGATGGAGTTGAAGTGTTGAATTTCAAGAAGGCTTTTTGTAAATAGAGCACAAGTTGTGGCAAAAGTTACTTGGTTGTTCTTCGAGTAGTATCTTTTATACTGAGGTTGTCTTCCCGTTGGAGGAGGAGACAACTGCATTGAATGCACGTACAGTTTGAGTTGACCGGCTGGGCCCGCAAGTTTGGCGGCTTGCTATTTTGGGATAGGCTTTCCAGGAATCTCGGTCAATCATCAGCTTTTACTCTTCGGAGCATGGGGCTCATTAAATGAGCATTAAATGCAGTCCTGTAGCATTTCCGTTGAGTATGAGCTAGCCGTTGAGGGAATCTTCCGTTGAAGTATTTGTCAAAATCTTCTAAGTGTCTGATCTTCTGCTGGTTTACAGAGGGTCTCGAGCTCTTCTGACTAGAGAAAGTCCAACAGAATACCATAGGTACTTCTGAGAAGTAGAAGACCAACAGCGATTCTGTTAGGTAGAACTTTAACAGAGGGTCTCAAGGTCTTCTGTCAGTTGACTATTCTAAAATGTACTTACAAGAGAGAAAATTCTAATACATCATAGCTAATGGGGGGGGTACTCTAATGTTCTAATCTGTTTAGCATCATCAAAATCTAAATACAGTTATTCCTTACAAGAACAGTAGGCTGAAAGTTGATATCTCTGATCTAAGGAAAGAGACTGAGTGCAAACTTAATCTCTTAACTGAGGAAAGAGATAGACTAAAGGCTGAAAATGAGTCACTTCTTAAAAGAATAAGAGACATTGAGGAACTTGAGAATAGATATAATAGTCTTCTGAAGATGCAATCTTCCATGAAGAATATTGGTGATTCTCATAACTTCACCGCTGGTCTTGGATATGTTGAACCAGAGTCTGGTGAGCCTTCTGTAAGGCCTAGCACCAAAATTGCTAAGGCTAAAAAGGTCATAGTGCCACAGACTCTGAGCCCCAATTGCCATGCTAGTACTTCTGGTACTAAAGTTGTTCATGAGAAGGTCATACCAGAAAAACAAACTCTAAAGGCCAAACCAAAACAAAGTTTGAAAACTAATAAACCTGGCAGAAATTCTAACAAAAGGGAGAGTTTTCAGAACAATAATAATCAAAGGCCTAACCCTATCAGACAATCTCATGACAATGGTATCAGAAACTGCTATCAGAAAGGCAGATATCAAGAGAAGATTAACTATAGGCAGAAGAGGTTGTCTGGTCAACCTCAGAAGTCTAAAGTTAAGCGCTCCTCTGATCTTGATAGTATATGGGACTTCTTTCCAACAAAGAAGGCTATGCAGAAGTATGCAAACAGAACGCATGATCCTCACAAGCATCTGCCCAAAGTGAATCATACATCTGTTTACTACGACTACCAGGTGGACAATGGGTACCATCCACCAAGGTTTCAGTTAATGAGACCAAAATGGTACCAACTACCAAAACTGCATTACCCTCCAGGACCCAACATTGCTTGGGTACCTAAATCTTCCTTTTAATCTTGCAGGAACTGTGTGCTGGAGCCATCTCAGAACAAGAATGGTATATTGACAGTGGATGCTCCAGACACATGACAGGTGACAAGAGTTGCCTATCAGAGTTCCAGAAAATCAATGGACCCAGAGTCACTTTCGGTGGAAATGACAAGGAAGGGCAAACAAAAGGAAGAGGAAAGCTGATCAAGAACCAGATAATCATTGAAGATGTCTCATATGTCAAGGGTCTGAAGTTCAACCTCCTAAGTGCTAGCCAATTCTGTGACAAAGGCTACACAGTTGAATTCACCAAGACCTTATGCTATATCAAGCATGAGACAACCAAAGAAGTGGTTCTTACAGCCAAAAGGAGGAAGAACATCTATGTTGTTGACTGGCAAACAGCAAAAGATGGAACTTGCCTGATAGCAAAGGACAATTCAAAGCTAAGCTGGGATTGGCACAAAAAGCTTAGCCACCTGAATTTCAAAACCATCAACAAACTGGCAAGGGAACACATTGTAGATGGTCTGCCTGACATTGTCTACAAGAAGGAGACCCTCTGCAGTGCTTGTCAGAAAGGAAAACAAGTGAAGACTTCATTCAAACCCATAGCTGGAGATCTTTCTACTTGTCCTCTAAATCTGATCCACATGGATTTATTTGGACCAGTTGAAACTCCCAGTGTTGGTGGAAAAAGATATACTCTTGTTATGGTTGATGATTACTCAAGATATACTTGGACTATGTTCCTAACCAAGAAAAATGAAACTCTTCAGAAGTTGCCATCTCTGTTAAAGCAACTTCAAACTGAGAAGAACATGAAGGTCAGAACAATCAGATCTGACAGAGGAACTGAATTTGTCAACAAAGTGATCAAAGACTTCTGTGATCAAAATGGTACATTCCATCAACTTTCTGCTGCCAGAACACCCCAACAAAATGGTGTTGCAGAAAGAAGGAACAGAACACTGAAAGAAGCTGCAAGAACTATGATTGCAGAATCAGGATTGCCCATCAGATACTGGGCTGAAGCAATCAACACTGCATGCTACACTCAGAATAGAAGCATGATCCACAAGAATCATCAGAAGACCCCCTACGAGCTGTGGAAAGGAAGAAAGCCAAATATCAGCTACTTCCATGTGTTTGGATGCAAGTGCTATATTCTAAACAATGGAAAGGAGAATCTGAAAGTATTTCAAGAAAAAGCTGATGAAGGTGTATTCTTAGGCTATTCAAGCTCAAGCAAAGCCTATAGAGTACTCAACAGGAGAACTATACAAGTTGAAGAATCCATTCATGTCAAGTTTGATGATAGCACCTCTACAGAAGAACTATCAGAGATCTTGGAGAAGATTAATCTTGAAGATAAGGTTTCAGAACCATCAGAAGAGGTCACCATCAATCCTGTATTATCAATTCCTCCTGTCAATCCAATTCTGATAGACAAAGATGAAGATGAAGAATCAGAAGATGAACCATCAGAGCTGCCTAGACAGCAACTGTCAGAACCTGATCTAACTTGGTTAAGAGATCATCCTCCTAATCAAGTGATAGGTCAAGTCACCAGTGGTGTTAGAACCAGATCTGCATCTAGAAGAGAAGCCATGTTCACCTGCTGCATATCTCAAATGGAACCAATGTGTGTGGAAGAAGCTCTAGAAGATTCAGATTGGATCAATGCAATGCAAGAAGAGCTGACACAATTTGAAAGGAATGAAGTGTGGAAACTTGTTCCCAGAC
Source organism: Cuscuta epithymum (assembly GCA_945859915.1). Classification (NCBI taxonomy): domain Eukaryota; kingdom Viridiplantae; phylum Streptophyta; class Magnoliopsida; order Solanales; family Convolvulaceae; genus Cuscuta; species Cuscuta epithymum. Next base: position 1,971,506 of record CAMAPF010000029.1, read on the forward strand.
CAAAGCATCAGAATGTCATTGGAACCAAGTGGGTATTCAAGAACAAAGCAGATGAAGAAGGCAACATTGTAAGGAATAAAGCAAGGCTTGTAGCAAAGGGATACTGTCAAGAAGAAGGCATAGATTTTGATGAGACCTTTGCACCTGTAGCAAGACTGGAAGCAATCAGGATATTCCTAGCTTATGCTGCTTACAACAACATCAAAGTATACCAGATGGATGTCAAGAGTGCATTTCTAAATGGAGAACTTGAAGAGGAAGTTTATGTTGAACAACCTCCAGGTTTTGTCATTCCTACTCAATCTTCTTGTGTCTACAAGCTCAGAAAGGCCCTCTATGGTCTTAAGCAAGCTCCCAGAGCTTGGTATGACACATTGTCCCTATTCTTAGTGAACCATGGGTTTACTAAGGGAAAGGTGGACAAAACTCTATTTCAAATCTCTGTTGCTAATCATATTCTGTTAGTGCAAATTTATGTTGATGACATTATATTTGGAAGTACTAATCCAGAATTATGCAAGAAATTTTCTCAAGTTATGCAGAAGAAGTTTGAAATGAGCATGATGGGAGAACTCAGTTACTTTCTTGGATTACAAGTCAAACAAGTACCGGAAGGCATCTTTATCAACCAAGGAAAGTACACCAGAGATCTCATCAAGAAGTTTGGAGTAGATGGAAAATCTTCAGTCAAAATTCCAATGAATGCATCTCAAGGCATTGGACCAGATGATGAAGGCAAAGATGTTGATGCAACAACTTATAGAGGAATCATTGGATCTCTCCTCTATCTGACTGCAAGCAGACCAGACATAGCTTTTGCAGTAGGAATCTGTGCCAGATACCAATCAAAGCCCAAGGAGAGCCATCTAGTAGCTGCTAAGAAGATTATCAGATATATCAAAGGAAATCCAAATGCAGGCCTATGGTATCCCAAGGGAGGTAACTTTGAACTAATTGGTTACTCTGACTCAGATTTTGCAGGTTGTAGATTGGACAGGAAGAGCACTTCCGGTCATTGTCAATTGCTGGGTGGGAGACTTGTCTCCTGGTTTAGCAAGAAGCAGAATTCAATCTCAACTAGCACTGCTGAAGCTGAGTATATTGCTGCTGGAAGCTGCTGTGCTCAATTGCTTTGGATGCAACAACAACTCAAGGATTATGGAGTGCAAGCAAAGGAGATCAAGTTGCTGTGTGACAATACAAGTGCTATTGCCATCACTCAGAATCCTGTGCTGCATTCCAGGACAAAGCATATTGAGATCAGACATCACTTCATCAGAGATCATGTGGAGAAGAAGCACATCTCAATTGAGCATGTTCCAACTGAAGATCAACTTGCAGATATCCTAACCAAACCTCTCTCTGAGGCAAGGTTTAACAAGTTGAGAGAAGAACTGGGAATGATGGATGATCTTCCCAGAGATACATGAATCAGAGTTGCAGAAGTATCAGATGTGGATTCATCAGAACCCCCCCATCTCTGATACCCGAAGCTCTTATCCATCAGAAGCTTGAACCAGAATTGCGAAGATCAGACTTGGTACCCATCAGAGGTCCTCGTATCAGAACATCACTATCTCTGATACAAGGGCTGATATTCATCAGTCGGGCTGTGGACTTAGAAAAATTTTCAAAAGTTTGGGCGAGTACATTTATTTGACCAGAAATTACTACTATATCCCCGGTAGTTAATTTCATAAACGGAAACGTCTTTCCGCCCACAATTCATTAAATGCAACCTCGGAACCCCAAATTATATCAAACGTCCACTAACCCGAACTCATATATACCCTGTCTGAAAACCTAAACCGCCATATGCATCTTATCTCTTTTCGTATTCAGTTTTTCAGAACTCTCAAACACTCATTCTCTCAGAAATTCTCAATCCCTACTCAAAATGAAGTTCATCAACATCACCGACCTCACCGAATCGGAAGCCAAGGCGCTTGTGGCTAACATAGCCACCGGGATGAAAGTAGACATGTCCTCACTACCATTGCTGGCTGAAAATTCCAAAGTGATGAAAGAGGTCATTGCCGGAATGAATGACTCACAACTGACCAAAATAGTGGCTCACCCTTATGAGCACTTCAGTAATCTAGATGTAGCCGAGTTCTACCTCAACGCCTACATCTCTGACAATGCCATCCACTCCCAGGTTCAGGGAAAGAACCTAAAGATCGATGCTGACTCTCTTAATGAGTTCTTCGGCATCAAACTCGACTCTCAAGACATTGACACCCCTACGCTCATCGACTTGGAGTCAGTTGAAGTCTCTGTGGAGACATTTGTGGACACCTACTGCCGGGATGATGCAACCGGAGTAGATAAACTCTACATGAAGAAGAACCAGCTCAAGAAGGATTTTGAGCGCCTGATGAGCATTATGCACAGATGCCTATGGTGCAAAACTGGGTCAACTGACCAGATGAACAATGCCAACTCCAAGGCCATCTATGCTGTTCATCGAGGAATGAACATCAACTGGGGAAAGGTGCTTTTCCAGTCCATCTCTGAGTCCATTGCTAAGAAGGACAAAAAGACAGGGATGTTCTCCACCAAGATGGGCCATGGACTTCTGATATCTAGGCTCATATCCAATGTCAACATTGCACTCAGAGAAGCCAATGAAGCCAACCACAACAAGACCATCTTCCTCACTGCCTCACCCAAGATTCATGTTGCTGTTGCTGCAGAGCTGAAGAAAACCAGCAAGTATGAGCAACTGAGGGAGAAACCAGCCACCACAGTTGAGGTTGATGATGAACAACCTAAGGCTAAGAAGAAGAAGCTTCAGAAGAAGTCTAGGAGAAATGCATCAGAAGAGGATACATCAGAACCGGAAACTTCTGTTGTGGCTCCCAAAGTCACTCCTGTCAAGAAAATGTTGAAACAGAAGAGGAGAAGAAGAGCTGTGATCCAGAGTGACTCTGATAGCTCACAATCTCCTATCAGAGTGCAGAAGAAGAAGAAGCAGACCAACTCTCCCCCCAAGGAATCAGCACCTCAGGGGGAACCAGCACCAGAGCTGGCTACTGCACTGGTGATCTCTGATGCTCAGGGGGAACCTGAATCAGAGATCCAGCCCATCTCTGAACCAGCACTGCAAGTCACCATCTCTCCACAAGAGCACCCAACTTCCTCAACTGGGATTCCTGAAGTAGATCCCATCTCTGCTCTTGAGAGACAATTTCAAAGGGTGCTAACATGGAGAAAGTGGAGAATGGGACCTCTGCAACAGATTCTTGCTCAAGCTGCTACTTTTGAATCAGAGGAAGAGGAAGTCCTCAAATGGGCAGGTATAGATGACATCTCTCTCTGCTTTGATATTCAATTCCTACATTCTGTCTTGGAGAAGAAGAAGGAAAGCTTAAAGGGAAAAGAGAAACTGACTGCTCCACCATTAGAAGAGCATGTCAAGCCTCTATCAGAGAGTGAGATTCCAATCTTTGATGCATGGCTGATGGAGAAGAAAAGGAGGGAGTCCCTAATCAAGATGAAACCCATTCCAGGTGTAGAGGGAGAGCCATCAACTGCCAATGACCTATCTCTGGCAATGATGAAACTGATCAGAGAATGGAGAGACTCTCAGTTTGAAGAAACAGTTCTTGAGGTAATTACTAACTCTTCACCTCTTCATATTGCACCAGAACCCCATACCTCACCTCCCAAATCCCCCTCACCCAAACCAACTCCACCCCCATCTCCTCAACCTATTCCAAATTCACCAATAACCTCACTCAAGAAAACTCCATCACCTAAGAAATCCTCACCTAAACAACCCTCACCTTGCCATCAGATAACCCCCATCCGAAACCGATCCCCCTCACCCCCTCCCTCTCATCAGACTTCTCCCCATCAACAACATCAGAAATCCCCTAACTCTCATCAGACTTCTCCCCATCAGCAACCCAATACTCAGAACTCTCCACCAGCTCCTCCTCAGCAATCTCCTCCTCCTTCAAAGCAAGTACTCACCCTTGCCCAAATCAATACTCCTGCACAATCCTTCATTGCTGATATAGAGCAGGTAGGACAGCAAATAGCCAAGGGAATGGACAAAATTCTGGATGCTGAGCTTGAGACTGATGCTCATCTCACCAATGTTAGCAATCATCTATCCAAGGGCATATCCTTACTGCTGAAACATGTAGGCATCATTGCCACAGCCTTTGAGGTTCACAAGGACAAAACTGCAGAGAGACTGGGAAACATTGCTAAGGAAGTGGATGGAATCAATGCAGTCCTGTTCCATCACACCAAGGTTCTTGAAGAGCAGGACAATGCAATCAAAGGCATCTCTGATTCCATTGATGATCTCCAATGGTCCTCTGATAAAGCTCGTCAGGAGTTCCAAGATGTTGAAGGGCTGTGCAAAGATACTAAAGAACTCACCGTTAAATTGATCCATAGTGGAAAGGACAGGGATCACAAGTTGACTCTCCTTGAAGCTACTACCAAAGATATTCAGACTGCTGTAGACAAACAGAAAGAAATCATTGAAGGACTGGCTTCTGTAACTCAGACTCTGCCAAGTGCTCTTGAAGTCATAAAGGAGAACCAGGCCTCCGAATTCTCAAAGATTGGACTCCTGCTTGGTGATCTTGCTGATGCCAAAAAGGGGGAAGCTACTAGAGAACAGATCAGAACTGCAGAAGGATCAAGCACCAGAGCTCTGACTCCCATCTCTGGTACCCCTGATCCTGCTATATATTTTGAGAAAGCCAGACAGAAGCAGATTGCTGCTGGTATCCAAAGACCAACCCCTCCCAGATCCAAGAAAGGGAAGAAGACAGCCTCTACCTTCACTCTGGCTCAATGGCTCAACAGTGACCTAGCCAAGCCTGATGCAGCTCAGTTCCAAGAAATGAAGAAACACATGACTCCCCATCAAAAGGAGAATCTGATTCTAGATAAAGATGGGCTCATAATAATTAACCATGGTGGGTCAATGCAAGAAGCAGAAGATTGGTGGCGGATGAAAGTGATCCCTGGCAAGGACATCTCTGAAGCCATCAGAAACTACCTTGACTGCAAGCTTGAACCTGCCTGGTCAGAGTGCCAGAACCCAAGGAACTTGGCTTCCATCAGAGCAAAGGTAAATGCTGATCTGAAGGCAGTTGAAGCAAAGGAAGCTGATCTAGAAGAGGAAGATATCTAAACCTTATCCTCTTGTTGCTTTTAATACTCTCCCTTAATAAAATTACCAGCTTGCCTCTACTCTGCATGGCAATTTCAAATTATTTCTCTATTGCATTCTGATTATTTACGCTCTGATATCAATTATGTTATTTCTTTTCTTGCTTATCTGATTGATTGTATCTTACTCTTACTATTTTCCTATGCCAAGTGCCCACCAAGATTTTAAATGAAAGTTTATCTTTAATTTTTTTTTCTTTATGGTGAAAGGCACTTCTCTGGAGATAGTTTAAGGGTTTTGGCATCATCAAAAAGGGGGAAATTGTAAGGAATAAATGTAATTAGATTTTGATGATGCTATAGGATTAGAATTTTAAAGTACCCCCAAATTAGATTTTATGTATTAGAATTTTCAGTTGTAAGTATTAGTGTAGTCGACGATCAGAGTTGCTCTATTTTGGATCAGATCAGAAGTGCATCAGAACTGCTCTACCAGACTTGCTCTATGAGAACTGCTCCATCAGAGTTCTCTTACCAGAAGTCCATCAGAGTTGCACCTATGAGAGTTGCTGATAAACTTGAACATCTGATAGCCGATGAGAACTACAGATCAGAGGTACTCATCAGTGGACCTATCAGAGTCAGAGTCAGAGTTCAGTCAGAAGACCATCAGAACTCAACTCATCAGATAGCCATCAGAATCCAACATATCAGAAGAGCCTGATCAGAGCCCGACTAACACTTAGAAGATTTCAAGCAACATCCAACAGCTATGAATCCAACGAGTAAAAACATCCAACGGCTAGAAGACTGTGCATGAAAGGAAAGCATTTAATGCACATTAAATGAGCCTGATACGCTGAAGGATTGATTGCAAATGATTGACCAAGAATTCCGGGAAGATATATTATAAAAATAGAAACCTTCCAAAACGGCGGTCAAGTCAACAGTACGCGCATTCAATGCAGTTGTCTCCTCCTCCAACGGGCAGACAACCTCAGTATATAAGCTACACACCGAAGAACAGAAAAATAACTTTGCTACAACTTTTGCTCATCATCATTCAAGCTCTCTTGAGTTTAAAATTCTACAACCTTCAACAAGACAAGCTTACGTTGGGAAGATTCAAACTCCAAATCTTTCATCCCCAACAAACAAGCAAAGTTCATCCTGTTCTTCAACTCTTCAAGAACTTCATCAAACATTTTTTTGTGACGAAGCAAGTTGGAGGAAAAACTCTGTTTTTCAAAGGATCTTCTGCAAAGAAGGGCGTCCAAGTAACTGCAGTAGTGAAGTGGTGATACTTCCGGGAAGCTGAGTGAAAGGACCAGCCATCAGGACGTGGAATTGCATCCTGGGTGGCAGCTAGACTTGAAGAAGGCGTGGAGAACTTCTTAAGTGCTAGGAACTAAGCTTTGTAACCGATCTACTTCAAAGCTAGTGGAACAGTGGACTAGAGGAACGAGTTGTTCCTTGAACCACTATAAAATATCCGGTGTCATTTACTTTACTGCAATTTATATTTCTGCACTTAGGATATTAACTGAGTAACTCTAAGACTTGGAATCTGTGTTCAGCAGATCTTGTTTTCAGAGTTATCAGAAAGGCATCTGCCTTAGTGTTTCTGAGGCTACCCGGACAGATCAGAATCCGCTGCCAAGGCCAGTTCTGATATCAGAACCAGCCTTTCTCTGTCATCAGAATCAGACCTTCTCTGATAAGTCACTTCGGACTTAGAGAAAATTTGAAAAACGAACCAGTCTATTCACCCCCCCCCCTCTAGACTGGTTACCATATTAAACGGGACCAACACAAACCAACCCTCTACCTCTACCAATGAGCAACCCACTACTTCAGCCAGCCAAAAATCCCTAGCCTCTCTCTCTAGCATGGTCGAGCTAGACATAACATCCCGAGGTGCATCTCCTATAGATGTTAACCAAGGACGGAATGGAAGTCCTGATGATGCTACCACGAGTACATCTTCTTACTCAGGCCATCAGCTAGAACCTAGTTCGAAACTGATGTCAACGGGCAATCCTGAGGATCCCGGTGTTTCACACGACGAGTCACCTTCGACACAGCAGCAAGCTCCCTCTGAACCCTCTGACAATCCAATACAAGATGAGCTTGAAGATCTTCTAGTTCATGATCAATGGCCTCCTAAATGGACAGAGTGGGATGACCTTAGAGTGGAAGCCGATCAGTACGAAATGTGTCGAAGCTGGCATCTCAGAGAGTTCCTCAATAAATACCATGCAATGATGATTGGACTCGATAAAGACGAACTCAAGGAAGGGGAGAATCAAAAAGAAAACCTCAAGGAACCAGAACCAGCTAAAGAAAAATGGGAAATCATATGGATCAAAGCCCCCTTTCTTGAAGAAATTCGAGAGAAGATTTGGAGACAACCAGAAAAAGTCAAGCAGTTCAGTGAATTAAAAATGCGAGGAATCAATCACTTGAAAGGAAAATATCGAGGAGGAAATCTGTATATGCTAGGACATAGATCCACAGGGCAACGTCGACAAGTTCTAAATCACAACCTTGCAACAAGTGGATGTCCCATATTGAAAATCTTGGAGATCACAGAAGATTACCTGGAAACAATTAAGTTCATGATTTTTCGTCTACAACGTACTGATGGCTCGGAGTTCACCTGTCAAGAGAATGACTTCTTTCTACTGCACATGGATGACATTTATCAAATGTTCATGAGGTGCAGGGAGCTTCCAGTTCACAAAGACAGACTCGCTAAAGAAGGCTTCGAGGCGATAAAAAGATTCATGACAAGACAAGTTCGGTTCTACGCCTCTCATGACCTCCAGATGACCATAGAGCACAACTATTCAAAGGTGAATCTTACTAGACCGGACTTGAGTAGACCTGGCCTTGAATCCTTTGAAGCATATCATATCTTTGACAATCCAGTATCAGTCATCTATCTGAATCATAACAACGAAAAACGTCTAATGTTCGTGGATGAAATTAACAAGTATTGTGACGGAACGTTGAAGATCATGCAGGAGCAGCTCCAATCAAAGAAACAAGAACTTGGACAGAAATCGACTGAAGCCACTGAAGGAGACCAGAAGGAACTGCACAGAATTAACAATATTCTACAGGCCATTGAAAAGCAACTTGATAGAAGAAATTCACTCAGAAACTATGAGCATGCGCTTAATCTCAGAAAGAACTATTACAAAGCTCAGAAGTGAAGAAACCCAGCAAGACGGCACTTGACCACAAAGGGGGAGATTGTTAGAACTTTTATTGTGGGTCAAGTTTGTCTGTAATGTCTTGTTTAAATAAAGTAGACTAGTTATACCATTTATGGTATTAGATTAGTATTTATTATGTAATAAATAAGGTAAAGGGAATAAGGCCCAAAAAGGCCTTGGCCCAACTTCCAAGGTTTACCTAAATCGGTAACCTGTACAGCGCCTATAAATACGCGCCTTGTGTACAGGTACCGATATCGATCAATACACATTAGCCTTACGCTGTCAAAAATACTTCTCGATATAATAGAAAGGCGATTTCCAAGTTCTCGACATTGCATAAATCATTCTGGGTAATCGTTCTTCTCTGTTTATCGATGAATACCATCTAGCTGTGTGTTAGTCTACATAAACTGGGACCAACATAGTTACATTATTATTTGATGTTTAATCTCATGTTAACTGAATAACAGTAAAAACTTCAAAACATCCATATTTGCTGCATGAAATATATTAAACCACGTTAGATACTTGGGTGTATATTTTACTGGATACCGAACATTTACTGAACGTTTCATCATTTGCAATGGAGCCATAGACTCACTATTTTTTGGCTTGGGAATATGATGTAATAAAGCTAAATAATGGCTCACTAAATTGTGCGCTTCTTTATTATGAAGCAGCAGTCACTCCATGTAATTTTCGACGCGATTTTCACTTTGGGTCATCCGGAAACAGTCTCTCTGTGCTACGGGGGTAAGGCTGCGTTCATCTGATCGACCTCCTTTACCTCATCGTAGGGGGGAGCCTTTGCGGCACTAGGGTAATGATGATGATGATACTGAACATTTAATACCTGTTCATTTAGATTGGAATTTTGTAGTCTGTTTGTTATGAACCATACTCAGTCGTTAAATTTGGTTTGGTCTTGTGTATTCAGTTTAAGCCTAGGCTGATATGATGTGGTTTTTCTGTTATAATGTGTATTTTGTTGATTATTTTATGTTGGTTTGGTCTGATCTATTTAAATCTAGTATATCTATACATTAATGCTTTTTTCTGTGGATCAGGTGATTGTATGCCTGCATCGGTAAGCTATCTTCGCCGATACACTGCTACTAGATTCGCAAGGTTTTACTTGGACTAATCTATTCATCAAGTTAACTCTTCCCACGTTATTTTCACACCAACTAAAATGGGATTCTGTTGACCTGCAATTGTAGTGTAGTGTATCTGATTTGTGAGTGGTGAAGATCACTTTGCAATGAAATTATCAAGATATTTGTTTGTTTAAGACTTGAAGTCTTTGTCATTGTTCTCTTCCTAACCTATTAGGTACTGCCTAGACACCATTCCTGGAACTTTTGATGAGTTTGTGAGATGGATTTGTGATGAGTGCAAGGCTAAGGATTCAATCCAACTCCTTGTCCAAAACCCTGAAGACAAACACATTGTCTCTAAGAAAGTAAGAAAGTCACCATTTTTTTGGAATCGTTATAATAGTGTAGCTTAGGGAGAGAACAAAATGAAGGATTTCTTTCACATGTCAGGGTAAGGAGAATAGAGATGAGAGTTTTATTATCTCCCAACAGCTGCGTGAGGAATGTGCTAAGATTAAGTTACCAGAGGCATCTAAGCTTGCAGTGATAGTTCAGTTGGGGAAGTGCATGAGGGAGTAAGTAGCTCATTTGGGATCTGTTTTGGAACTCAGAAAATACTAGGGAAATATAATACAAACAATATTACCCCAGTGCCCAAAGGCTCCCACCAACTAGGGAAATATAATAGGACATGGAAAATTAGAAGGAAATAAAATAAAAATACGCTTCGATTAAAAAAAATTAAAACTCATTTTATTTATTCTATTTACATTACATAATGAATTTAGATGATTTAATCATCCTCCATTTTCCTTTGTACATTTTCAAAGTAAAACCGAATATTAAAAAACGTTTTTTCTTATACATTTTTCCCTATACCTATTATTTAGCAAAGCCCAAACATACCCCTTTATCAATCTCATGATACACAAGCAATCAATCAATTGCATTAATGATTACACCTCTAACCCAAAGTGGTTGGATTTGAAGGAGATACGTCATACAACTTCCATGTTAGTTGGGGAAGATGGACAAAGCAATGGATCCCGTGTTGAGTACTTTGATGGAAGTACACAGGATCATCTACCATCTGGAGGGCGTCCCGTCAGTGAAATTATTTGGGAGTAACATTTTTTTCTTGGGAAAATGTTGATTGCTACGAGTACCGAGTATCTAAGCATTCTTGTTGTTTGCCGATGTTGATCACAGGGGATGTTTCAAAATATGCAACAAAGATTATGAGATCTTTGACGTATTTGTAGCTTGAGGAGCACTTTGTCGTAGTGTGCCTCAAATTGAATTCACTACTAATGGCTAATACCGTAGTATAGCGTAGTAGAGTTCGTATCCACAGGGAAATGATCGTAATAAATAAAAGTAAACGGAAGGGGGAATTGGATATTTTGATAATTGAGAAAGCAAATAAAATACTTAAATGAGTGAAATAAAATATCAAAGGTAATTAGTCTTGGTTTTGCTTTTATCCACTTAATGAAATGTTCGTCGATCCCGGTTATATCTTTAACTATCTTCCTCTCGAATACTCAATCCAGGAGTTATCCAGTTCATCGAGGGTAGTTATTAATAACGAGACGTGTTCATTAATAAAACTTACTACCGAATTAATATAGAACACGCGCCGTATATATACTCGATAGTAGCAATAAATTCAAGATGAAAACAATTGAAATTGATAACCTCAACACAAGCGGTTTATTGGTTTAATTAATATAATTAATTCCCCTTAGATTATTAACCATGAGACGCATGCATTAATAATCCAAGTTTACTACCGTGAAAAGATCGAACGATTATATCAACAAGCGTATTCGTCGATCGATTCTAGTAATAATTAATATATGAGACAAAACTAGTTGATCCTTTAAGTAACGCTCAAAATACTAAAATAAAATATGAATAGGAATTAATTAATATTCAAGGAAGAATATTAAAGAAGATATAAATCCTACTATAACTAATGTCAAGATGTTAACTAATTGTCATTTTAGTAACACTCCCCAACATTAATATAGAGGAAGAAAATAAATACTACTCTAACTAATGTCGATATGTTAACTAATTGTCATCTTAGTAACACTCCCCAACATTAATATAGAGATAGTATTAAGGGAAAAATTAATATTCAAGGAAGAAGATTAAAGAAAATAACTCATTAATAACTTAATAACTCATTAAGGAAAAATCAAGCTTACAATTCAAGGAAGAAGATTAAAGAAAATAACTTACAATTCATTAAAGAAAAATTACTATTCAAGGAAGAAGATTAAAGAAAATAACTTACAATTCATAAAGCTTCAAAGTAACAAAACCAAGATGGAAAAACTACCTAAATTACAAGAATAAAGTGTATATGAAAGAGGGGATTAAATTGGTATCTAAAATAGGAAGGAAAGATGTGTTTTTATAGGAGAAGTGAGGTGGTTGAGTCTAAGACATAATCTGATTTTCCCATGTTCACTTGCTTTATTTGATCTCTTATGATCTCCGGGTCGAATCATATCCGATTTTTCACACATCTTTGTCCCTCCATGAAGCTTCCTCTTGTCTCCAATGCTCCTTTCTTATGCTTTCAAGCTCTTTTCTCTTTTTTTCATCATGTTTTTGCTTACATCTCAAAATATTTTAATATCTTCTAATTATACTTTAATTTAAGAAGATAAAGATTAAACCGTAATTGTACAAAAGCTAAGTAAACATTATGTAAAATCATTCTAAAATGTAGTGTTTATGCACTACTAAATAGTACGCATCATAGCTCATTTATCTGTTAAAGCATGCGAGAAGGTTTACAGGAAAGCAACTTCATTTCCACCCATGCTTGAACTGGAAATGTTCCCAAAAGATGCTATTTGGCCTCACAGCTTCCGTACCTCAGGGCCAACAGATCAAAACATCGCCTTGTATTTCTTCCCGGCTAACCCAAAGTAATAGTTTGGATATAGTTTTCAATTTTACTTTTTAATCTTTTCATAGTGAAAAAAATCTCATGGTGAATTATTTTTTTAATGTCTCGATACAGATGCGAATGGAATTTTGATTATTTAGTGGAGATACTAATGCAAGACGAGCTGGCAATGAAAACAACATTGACGAATGCTGAGTTTTTGGTTTTTACCCCCCAAGAACTTCCACTGCAATACTGGAGTAAGTCGAGACTTGCTCGGTGTGTAATTTGCATTAGGAATTCGACCGTTTTTAAAACACTAGTGCGTTTTGATTATATTTCTCAATTGTTAAAAATTAATTAATATCTAAGGGCCCGTTTGTTAGGATGTAAAGTAAACATTTCGCATGTAAAGTGTGGAGATGTAAACATTTTACACCGTTTGTTTTAATTATTTAATGCAAACTGTAGGGCACTTTTTTAAAACATTTTACACTGTATCGTGTAAAATATTTTACGTGGGTGGAGGGTGGTAAACTAGTTTACATCCGTTTATGCGAGCGAGAATATTTATACGCAACCTAAACTACTAGACTTTTGAGACTCACCTGGGCGGCAAATCAAAATCTTTGACGACGAGAGAAGAAAATTGGCAAACCAATTTCATCAAATTTCCCCATTGATCTTTGGACTCATCTGCTTAGTTTCACTGCACTCCACGTTAATTTGGTTAACTACGTGTGACTGTAGCTATTTTCTAAATATTGTAGTGGTTAATCTTTCTCAAGGTTTCAGCCTTTCAGGACATCTTCTCCGGCACCGTTTAATTTGGTCAACTATATACTCGGTAGTTATTTTCTACAGTAAATACTCCGTAAATTAGTCTAATGTAAATCCGACCATACCAGTTACAATTATTCGATCAAACCAGTTACAATTACCAACCGACTAGTTACAGTTACCCGCCCGACCAGTTACAGTTACCCGAATCAACTAGATACAGTTACCCATCGCGACACCAGTTACAGTTACTCGACCAACCAGTTACAGTTACCTGCCCGACCAGTTGCAGTTACCCGAATCAACCAGTTATAGTTACTCAATCCGACAACAATTACAGTTACTCGACACACCAGTTACAATTTGTAACATCCTGGCCCCGCAGGACCCGAGGTAGTTACCCACACAGCCTCCAGACCTCTAGTAATGTCCTCACAAACCACCACGAGCCTTTACCGCGCACTTTGTCCTCACTCATGCGCGCCCTGAGAAACTTCCTAGGGGGTCACCCATCCCAAGACTACTCTCGTGCAAGCATGCTTAACTTTGGAGTTCTTAGGTGATGAGCTCCCTTAAAAGGAGATGCACCTCCGTTGGTATGAGTTGTACTATTAATCTGTTTATATTAAATCTCAAGTGTTACACAATTACCTGCCCGACCAGTTACACATACTCGCCCCGACCACTTACAGTTACATGCCGCCAGTTACATATACTCGCCTGACCACTTACAATTACCCGCCACCAGTTATAGGCTTATAGCTAATTGCCCGACTAGTTACCCTCGCCTGCCAGTTACACATAACCAGTTAGATAGTAATCATCGTTAACCACCACTAACGCCCATTACCGCCCGTCGGCGTCCGCCACTGTCCATCAATGTTGGTGACCCGCCGGTGACTTCTAGTGACCAACCGCCCCATGCCCCTGCCCCTCTCCGACAGCAAGCCTCCCCCAGCCGCACGATCCTCACCATCCACAGCCCAGCTCAAGCCCCTATCCCGATCCAGCCCCACCCCAACCCCAACTCTATCACAAGCCCTTGTATAACCACAGTCCCTTCCCAAGCAGTCACCGCCGCATTCCCATATCCAGAGCATCTAGCCACTGCAATTTGTTGCTGCAAGCGTGGCCCGCGTTGAAACCCTGGTGGTTTTTTTCCGCTCATTCACTGTGGTCATCGTGGTGGTTCGAAACCTTTGTCACCGCTGGATCTCATCACCATCGTAAAGATTGAAGGGACGCCAGCGAAAAATAAAACTGCGTCGCTGAAGATTACTTCCGCCGCTATTGATCGGAGGTCACTTGTTGCCATTGCTGTGGAGGTCATTTTTCTCCGCGACAGTGAAATTATTTTTTGTTTAAGGAGAAGCCTTGATGTTGGTAGAAAGGGCGTAGGTAGAGATCTGCCTCCATGAATATGCTGGTGCGAGCAACTGAAGTGTGCAATGGAGGTCCGTGAGTACACAAAGAAAATAGGGTACATAACTCTGCTGTTGTTTGTGGTCAATAGGCGAGGGTACACAAAGGAAAGGTGGATAAACTGTGGTGGAGCTTGAGTTCAATTCAGCAGCAAGAGATATCAATGGAAGATATTGCCAATCAATACAAAAGCATGGCTATTGAGGCGGATGAACGACGAGCTCGTCCCCCTCCCGAGCCGCCACCATGGAGTGCAAGAAAGTCTAGTATTTGGTAGAAGATGAGTAAACTCTGTTTTAATTCCGTTTTATTTTGTTTGTGTTTTCTTTCGAATTGCATGTTGTTTTAGTCTTTTAGGCGTGTTCTTATTTCCTAGCAAGCCCATTACAAGATTAACAAATTTTATCACCTTCTATAGAGGTGATGGATTGTAAGTCCGGTTCAAGGGCGGACGACAGACAGAAAATTTTTTATCGTTTTTTTCCGGTTTATCTCCGATTGTATTGTCAGTCAAGTAACAAACGTTTTTTTGATTTAATATAATTGTTGGTTTAACGATAAAAAAAATGAACTCTTATTTTTTCCCACACATTATTTTCAGAATATATCATTATTTTCTAATAATATCAACTTATGCATTTTAAAATTATTTTCCTTAAACACCATCACTTTTTACTATCAATACTTTCTTTTAAATATCTTAAACGACTCGTCATCTAAAGTAGAAGCAACCCAAACACTTGCATAATACTAAAGAAGGTACACAAAAGAATAAAAATATATTTTCAATTTTTTGCTAAAAAACAAAAATTAGTGCTTTCACAGTTTGAACTTATTTTGAAGTTAAAAGTTCAAAAAAACTGTTTCTCACTTCATCTACTCGGTATTACACAAAAGGTACTACATTTTTTCTATCACGCATGATTGACTTTTTCTTTTTCAACTTGCGCGACATTTAATACTCCCTCTATCTCCCTATTATTGTTCCATATTATATTTGATAACTTTTGTATGATTCTAATTCATTCTTACTTTATTCTTATTTTATCAACTCATTATGAGTCACAATATTTTTCTTAAAAATTACACCTATAAATTTCTATAAGTAGTATTTCTATTAGGGTAATGGAAGTAGTAATATATAATTTCTATAAATTTATGTTTGTTTTTGAAAAAAACTATAATATTATGTTGAAAATCACATTTTAAAGTACAAGTTAAACACTAATTAACAAATGTACTACTTTTACATTCTCTCTTTTCCAGTTTCCCCGGATGATTTCTCTTGGACTGTTTTCAGTCCTAGACCAAATCAGACCAGACCAGATCAGACCAAACTTCCGTAGTTATAAAAAACACAAAAACCAGACGTTTACCAGACCCGACCAAACCAATTCAAACCAGACGGGCAAATTTCAGTACAAAAAACATTCTAATGCCTTCGACCCGCTCTGCTGCTGCTTCTAGGCGCCAGGGAAACGAACCAGCGCAAGTTGTTTCCCTGTGGTTATCCATATGAAGTTCTGATGGACCTTCACATTGGTTGGCGATTTCCCCTTCCTTCCACCGTCGCACTGAATTCTCTCCGACAACAATGAGCGGCAAGAGTATCAGGCTCTTTGGCTCGGCGTCCCATCACCACTCCTCCGCAACGCCATGCACCCGCACCCATCAGATCGGCGCACTAGCCCTAGTCATCACCACCTACTTCCTCACTCGTCTATTCCACCAGTTCATCGACCCTTGTTCCTTCCCGCCCACCAACTACGCCACTGGAGAGCTCGGATCCGCAAACGACGCCGTACGGTTCTCTGACGGAGGGTCTGTCTCGTGGCCCCAACGCGGGTACGGGCCCCACCTTTCCCTGAAAATCTACGTTTACGAGGCGGGCGAGATTGATGGTCTCGATCTGCTGTTGTCCGGCCGGGAAGGAAATATATCCCCTGAATCATGCCTCAAAGGACAATGGGGCTCTCAGGTCATTTCTTACCACTTCACATATCAATGAAGATCATATGAACTTCGCATGTATGATTAATGCGTCATTTTTGAAGAGAGAAGACAATCATTAGGAGCGACCTTACCTGTTTTGTTAGTTCCTGATCATTTTTGTGTAGTTGCAATTGTTATTTTGATCTCCAAGGTTACCTGCTTGTTCTGAAAACTTGTATCTTGGAGCTTCCAATTCATATTGTTACAAATTGAAGAGTGTTTTCATGTCCCTGTTAGACAGTGATTGGTATCATTACCCAACCAAAATGATTTTCCGGCTGTACTCCCATTTTGAGGTCAAATCACCTCTATTAGAATGCTCAAAATAGATTTTGATATTTGAAACTGTCGATGTGTTTCTTCCACATCTTTTTCTGATCTTTTGTTTACTTTTATAATGCTGAGCAGGTCAAAATTCACAGGCTTCTCTCCCAATCAAGATTGCGGACTAGGAGGAAAGAGGAGGCAGATTTGTTTTTTGTGCCAAGTTATGTTAAATGTGTACGGATGATGGGTGGTCTCAATGATAAAGAAATAAATCAAACCTACGTCAAGGTAGCAATTCCTCAGAATCTTGAAACTGGCTATATTTGATTGACCAGGCAATCTTTGGTTTGGTGTATCTTACGCTTTAGTTCTGCTGCAATGGAGTTCTGTTCACCCTGCACATTTCGTGGCATTGTTATTTCAGTTGGTTATGAAATGTTTTTTTTAAAGGATTTTTTTTTCGTTTTTAAATTCTCACTTTCTTTCTTACAGGTTTTAAGTCAAATGCCATATTTCAGGTTATCTGGAGGCCGCAATCACATATTTGTCTTCCCAAGGTAATGCCCTTTTAGTTACTTTGGCATCTGATTGTTTTTTACAATATAAGCTCTTATATACATGATGATTGTGGGTGCCACATGCCCTGCCAAAGACCCAATATCGGTAACTAGAAAAAAAAACAAGTGACCTATCATAACCTCTAAAGTGCCCCACATTTCTTAAATTTGGTTCTATTTAATTGGTCTGGACCCTGAATATCAACATGATTAGCTCCATGAGATACTAATGCATTTGTGCTCTTTCTCAATCACAGCGGAGCTGGAGCTCATTTGTTCAAGTCGTGGGCAACATATTTGAATCGCTCTATCATTCTTACTCCTGAGGTAATATCTTTTATTAAATGAGTCTCTCACCTTGTGTCGTGATGTTCAGGCTATTAGACAAGAGGTCATGTCTAAGAAGGTCAACATGATATGAAGTGTTATCTAAGGTCTTATATGTGAGTTATTATTTATATTAGGTCAGCGTGAATTGATTGAAAATTTTCCTGCACGATAATGATTTTTTGGAATAGAACAATCTTGAAACCCGCGTGTTTTGTTGTAATCTTAGTAAGATCAATTGCTCGTTTGAACTCGATTAAGACTTGGAGTTCCATCTTAAAAGATCAATATCATAAAGTATTTCAATGTTCTTATACAAGTATTTTTAATTGAGTTGGTGAAAGATTGCTTTATCTCTTTTGGGAATAAGGCTCGGATGATGATGGTGGTGGTGTAATATTGCTTAACACAAGGTTCAAATCCTTCCCATGCAAAATACAAGAAGTTGTGGATAAGATTACACCCTCTCTGAGACCCCCTTGTTGAAAATTATGATCAAAATGATTGGAGCTTAAGCAATGCTTATGTCTTTTATTTTGTTCTGATTATTGTTTTTGCTGAATTTGGTTTCCTTTGATTGTTGGCACGTAGATAGTATTCGTATACCTTCTGAATCTAAGGGACTTTAGTTGCGGATTACTAGTTTACTACCTCCATCCCTTAATAAGTTCCTCAGTAAAATTGCTTGGGTTTTAATGAATCGATACTTTCTTTTAGACTTCCAATATTGACCTTGTAATATGTGATTGGAGTAATTAATTGTGGTAGATGTGAATATGCAAAACGAGTAGTAACTTAAAAATTTATTTTACCAATTAAGGAAAGAAGACTTTATAGGCAAGGACCAAAAAGGAAATCCTGTTTTTTTTTATAAAAAAAATCTATATGCCAAAAACTCTTGATCTGTGCTGGTTGACATGCATTTAAATTTTCGGAAAAATTGAAAATAATAATCCCAACTATTGCCGGTCCGCTAACAATAATCCCAACTATTGATTATTTTTGTATAATCCCAACTATATGCACCATCCGCCAATAATAGTCCATGACCAAATATTACCTTCTATAAAAGTGAATTTTAAATAGAAATTAAGCGTAAAAATTAAAAGTTAAGATTATTTATAGAGATTACTTGCTATATCTCTTCTCATCCACTTCAGAAAGTACATGAATTTATTTACAGGGACTGTTATTGGCAGAAGGACCCTAAAGTTGGGATTATTCTAAAATAATTGATAGTTGGGATTATTATAAGCGGACCGCCAATAGTTGGGATTATTACAATCAATTTTTCCTAAATTTTCTAGCACTATTGCCAAGTTTTCATAATATGAAAAAAAAAAACCCATATGGTGCAGGGTGACAGAACAGATAAACGAGACACTAGTGCTTTTAATACATGGAAAGACATTATCATCCCTGGAAATGTTGATGATGGGATGACTAGTTCACACAGCTCTCGGTTAGTTGAGCCTTTGCCTTTGTCAAAAAGGAAGTACTTGGCAAACTTTCTAGGCCGAGCGCAAGGAAAGAGTGGTCGGCTTCAACTGATCAAACTTGCAAAACAATTCCCAGAAAAGGTGTGTCTAGATTAACCTCTCCTATTAGAGAGCCCCTATACGAAAGCTATGCGGTTATTGAAAAAATGAATTGCATATCTACTAACAAATGAAAGGAATGAATGTTGAGAGTAAATTTTATGATAATGTCCCTCACCCCCCCCCCCCCCAAAAAAAAAGCAAATTTTAAGAAAATCTTATCTGCAGTTGGAATCTCCAGAGTTGAAATTCAGTGGTCCAGATAAGCTGGGGAGAGTGCAATATTTTCAGCATCTTCGTAATGCCAAGTTTTGCCTTGCTCCACGTGGTGAATCATCATGGACTCTCCGCTTTTATGAGTCTTTTTTTGTGGTAATCATATTTTTCACCTCCACCACTGGTGGAATCATCTTTTCTGCACAAATATGGATTCTGCTTTTACTTGATCATTTGATGGCACTTTTTGTAATGCCACACAGGAGTGTGTTCCAGTCATTATATCAGATCAAATAGAAATGCCATTTCAGAATGTTATAGACTACACTCAGATATCAATCAAATGGCCATCCACGCGGATTGGCCCTGAACTTTTAGAGTACCTAGAATCAATACCTGGTTAGTTTTGGAATTGATCCACACACACCACATTAACGTTCCTGGTGAGTGTCAGTTTGACTTTGTTCTTTTGGCAGATAGAGACGTCGAAGAGATGATATCCAGGGGTAGAAAAGTGAGGTGCTTATGGGTCTATTCTCCCACCCTCGAAGCATGTTCTGCATTTGGTGCAATCCTCTGGGAACTGCAGAAGAAGGTGAGACAATTCCATCAGTCCACGGAAACATTCTGGCTTCATAATAGAACAATAGTGAACAGGGATTTAGTTGAATTCAACAAATGGAAACCACCCATGATTTTGCCTTGAAAGAATCCGTTTGCCTTTACTGCATAGTGCATATTAATCCCTTTGTTGTTGGAAAAGGTTTCTATAGTTGTACTACTAATAGCATAGAATCATTGTGATCCATATTTGCCAGTCCTGTAATCTGACTGGCTTACTGCCCGTATTTAACCACGTTAATACAATATTTTCATACTTCCTCTACATAGTACACATCTACATTTGGGGCCAGTGACGTAAAAATAAATATGCCATTCAATTGCCTCCTGGCTAGGCTTGGCCTGGGTCTGGTCCGACCGGCCCGGGAACCGGCCCGGCCCCCATTGTGCGGGACCGACACGGCCTGGTAAACCGGTTCCGGTACCGGGCCTAGGCCCGACCCAGGGGGGTTTGGGGGCGGGTCCGGGACTGCATACATGGGGACCGGCCCGGCCGGTCCGGGCTTTTTTTTTTGGGTTTTTGGGTTTGGGCTGGGTGGGTGTTCTGGCGGGGTTTAGGGGTGGGGGTTGGGATAAATACGATAAACTAAAAAAACAATCAAATAGAACCGGCCCGGTTCGGGCTCGGGACGGTACCGTACCTGCCCGTATCCCGTCCCAGGCCCGATCCAACCCTATTTAGAAATACCTAGGACAACTATGGCGATGAACCTAGGGGTGGATTGCGATCGGGTCGGGACTAGCCGGGCTCGGGCTTAGGGATTTCGGGCCTGGTACTGGCTCGGGCCTAAACAGTACCAAGTGGGGCCAAGCTTCGGGACGGGACTAAGCAATAAATTAAAAATAGTGCAATCAGACTCGGCCTAGTCGGGCCCAAAAAACGAGCTCAAAGCCCGTCCTTATAGCCACCGAGTCGGGCCCCAGGTGGGGACCGAGCCTATACACTAGTGAGCCAGGTCGGGCCAAAACAGTACCAGGCCCGGGCTCGGGTCGGGCGACCCGTCCCAGTCCATCCCTAGATGAACTCTAGCAGTGGCCGCGGCGCATCAACTCCATCTTCTCACGGTTGTCAACCTTGAAGGAGTTCACCTGCAATTTATGGCTTCGGAAGACAGAGAGCTTCGTCGATATTTGGGCTGAGACAAATAGATGCATTTTCTCAAAATATTCCGTTTTTTCCATGC
Organism: Cuscuta epithymum; assembly: GCA_945859915.1. Lineage (NCBI taxonomy): Eukaryota > Viridiplantae > Streptophyta > Magnoliopsida > Solanales > Convolvulaceae > Cuscuta > Cuscuta epithymum. The sequence goes on from CAMAPF010000029.1 coordinate 1,992,775, forward strand.
TTGATTTCTCCGTTTTCGTCCGGTTGAAGTGCTGCTTTGGCCGAGGGTTCATACATTCCTTGTGAATGGTTGCTAATTTCTTTGTGCCTCTCGGTTAATTGTTGTCTTGCTCTTTTTTGTGTGTGGATCAACTGATGGAGAACACAACTCATGCATATGGGAGAATGGCTAATAAGGAAGAGGAGGATAGTGGGTTGGTGTTTGATTCTGGTGCCTTAGATGTTGGTGGTGGCCTGGTGGGGTAGGTAGAGCCCAATGTTTTCCTGCCATAGCTATGGTTGTTATAGACAAGTTTGTCCATTTTATTGCTTTCCGTGAGACAATTGCAATGGTCTGGCGTCCAAGAAGAAGAGTAACCATAGAACAAATTGGAGATACACACTTTCTGATTCATTGTACCACGAGAGTGACATTTCTCGAGTAATTCAGGATGACCGCGGTCCTTTGAACAAAACTTAATAGCCGTCAAACAAATTGAAGTGGTTGACAGACCTCTAGATATGGGTTTGAACCATGCTGAGTTCTAGATTAAGATTCATAATTTGCCTCAAAATTTCATGGCAGAGAAAGTGGCGATGGACATTGGCAGTTATTTAAAAAAGCTGATTCAGATTGATGAAAGGACACTCGGGGGGCAATAAACAATATGTTTGCATTAGAGTTTCCATTAACATTGCCAATGCTCTGAATACGTTTGTCCCTCAAACACTCGTTCCATGCCTTGAGTTGAGGAGAAACCTTATGGCCCATGTATATTGTAATAAACGGTTGATTCCGAGTGGGGGACAAGCAGAGTTGTAACAACTTCAAATTCAACCCCAAAATAAATGCCATAACTAGTAAGTTTACTAAATGATTTCCAAAATGGTTAAGTTCATTTTTCACATTTAACCCATCCCTCCTATATTTAATCCTAGTATAATTCCTATTCAGCCCAGGTCATCTGAAAATTTTGGATCCGCCCCTGGTACTAATAGGATTAAAGTGTCTTTTATCAAGTTATCCACAGTGCCGGTCCTACCTAAACTCGGGCCTGAGTCGAGCTTTATAAAATGGGCCTCATATATAGTGTTTGTTTATCATATAAATTCACTAAAATGAATGATTAAATATCACAAAAACTCAATCTTTCAATAGAAGTCTTCCATTATCACAAAACGACATTGAATGTATTAAAAAATTACTTGAGTAAAACCCGTCAAATAGTTTTAGATACATAATTTAGTGGAATCCTCATCAATATATACTATAAACTTGCTCTACAAATCAGCCCTCGAACTAACTTAAAAAGTGCAAATCACCCCTTATATAAGAGGTTATGTCCGACCGTCACCATTTGGGGTGGTTCCCAGTGGAATTTTTTGATAAATTTTTTTGAGCATCTTCTTCATTAAGTCTAGTTTATCCATACCAAATTTCAGCTAAATATTCAACAAATAAGGCAGTCAAATGATTTTCTGAAATATACTGTGATGTTTAACTGCGCAGTTATCTTCAAAAATTCATTTGACTGCCTTCCCGATTGAATTTTTTGTTGAAATTTGGTATGGATAAATTAGATTTAATGAAGAATATGCTCAAAAAAATTCATCAAAAAATTTCACCAAGAACCGCCTCAAATGGTGACGGCCTTGGAAGTTGGAAAATACATAGGTATAATAATAGTAATGTTTAAAAAATTATGGGCCCCTAATTTTTTCAATTTTTTGGGGCCCTGAGACTTGGGCCTCTCCAGCCTAACATAAGGCACAGGCCTGGTTATCCACCCTCAACTTTGATAGATTCATGACAAACCTTATGCCTAATTGGCTACACTCGTCTAATTTTGACAAGATTAAGGGTGGACGTATTGCCCTACTTTGGGACCCTAACTTTATTGACATGGTCATTTTGGAGATTGAGAAACAAACACATGTATTGTAAGATGGTGTGTAGGATCTCACAAAAATAATATGTAGTACTTTATTACTTTTGTGTATGCTCTTTACACTGTTGCGGAAAGGAGAGAGTTTTGGGAACACATTGCTAGTTTAGAATCTAACATTACTAGTCCCCGACTAATAATGGGAGATTTCAACTGTGTGTGCAGCCCTAGTGAGAGGGTGGGTCCCACCCCCTCGGGTTACCTTTATGCAACATTTGAATGATTTGAAGATCCAAACTAATCTTGTGGATACCCCTTCTTCTGGGGTGTTCTTTACTTGGAATAGGGGCTCACCGTGAGCCAAACTTGATAGGGTCTTGATGAATTCTGTTTGGAGTTCCCAAAATATTAGTTGTAGCACTCATTTATGTGATTTGGAGGTTGATTTTGATCATGTTGCATCTGTTGTTACGTACTATTGGACAACCTTTCTCAAATGGTACAAAATCTTTTAAGTTCTTTAACACTTGGATTAAACATGATTCTTTCAAGACTGTACTTATTAGCCGTTGGAATCAAAACATACTTGGGAATGCTCAGTTTAGAATGGTCCGTAAGTTTAAGCTTCTTAAGAAACCACTCAAGGAACTTAATCATACTGAATTTGGGCATATTTCTAAAAAAGTGAAGGAATCTAAGAGAGAGTATAAAAGATTAATCGAACTTTCTTTACTCTCTCCTCTTGATGACACTTTAAAAATGACCTTTCATTGATTAAGAAGAGAGTAATTTTTCTTAAGAAGGCCGAGGAAGCTTCCTTTAATTTTGAAAAAAAGGCTAATAATAAGGCAAACCACTTGATTTTGAGTGATAGATTCATTAAGTAACTCCATCTCGGCTCTTAAGCTTGAAAATGGACAATCTACTACTTCTATGGATCAAGTAGCTTAGCATGCATGTGAATTTGTTGATTTTTTATATACTTCTCTTTTTGGTATCCCCAATTGTTCCAGTATTGACACTAGCATTATACACTCAGGGAAGTGTCTTGATATTTATCACTTCTATTGATGAAGTGATAAATGTGTTTTATATGTATATTTTGACGCAGTTATCTTCAAAAAAAAAATTTGATTGTCTTCTTGGTTGAATTTTTAGCTGTTTTTTTGTGTGGATGAATTAGACTTGATGAGGAACATGTTCAAAAAATTTCATCGAAAGTATCTACCGGGAATCGCCCCAAACGGCGGTGACCGGAAGGAGAGTAGTGTTCCTATCAGGCTAGTTTGACCGGTAAGATATTCATACATACATACATATACTAGTTTTACAACGCGCGTTGCGCGTGTAGGATAATGCCCAATAATATGTGATGTGTACATTGAATACAATCACTTTTCATTGACAAACCCTTTAATTTTATACATTTTTATGATATTCTATCACTTGGAATTTAAAAGTCTTCCTTATATGTACTCAATACGAAAGAGAAAATTCTAGAATTTGATTTATTGAGATGCATTGTGACATACTCTTTTAATCTCTAGCATATCTAGTTATTTACTCTAATGAAGGGGTCTGAACCGCAAAGTAAGCAGCTTACGTGTATTTGTTTATTTTTTATGAAGTTTCATTAAGTTAGTTATACAAAGGTATCAGAACCTTTTAGCTTAACATAACTCCCCCTATGTTAATTTGCATATCTGTATCCTCATTGTCTTCATTTCTATTTTCTTTGCTCATTTTAGTATCACACATCTATTTTTAATTTGGAAAATGATGTTTGTACCCACTTTTATACCCACTTTTGTACCACCCATGTTTGTGAAGTTATTTTTTTTGTCTGTGAATTCCTTCACAGACAAAATATGTCTGTGAAGGAATTCAAAGACATATTTTGTCTGTGAACCGGCTTCACAGACAAAAAAAAACAGCCTTCACAGAGGTGGGTATAAGGTGGGTACAAAGTGGTGGGTACAACAAGCATGGTTGAGTAGAATTTTTATTATGAAGCCATTTCTTTTCTAAAACAATTTTATCTCAGATGCTACCATTAATGAGATGAAATTGTTCCATAACGTTGTACAAGTATTCAATTACTCACATTCCAGGTAGTTACACACCGGTTCTCATGAGATTGTCCTAAAATCTTTGTTGATCGATGATTAAGTAAATTGATTAATAACCAAATTATTCTGAAGTGAAATTCCTTAATTCAAGAAGGGTGCAGAAAACACACGAAATTAATAGTAGAATCTTCATACAAATATTGCAAACTAATTGACAAATATCATGAATGGCAAAGGGATCTCACGCGTAGTAGCATTATTTCTTACAACAATGCTTGATGAGTTGATGTACTCATCCTTATACCCACCTTATATTCATCCCTTTATACCCAAAGAGCGAATATAAGAAATACAAAAATGATGTTTGTACCCCCCCTATACTCACCCATGTTTGTGAAGGTTCTTTTTTGTTTGTGAATCCGGTTCACAAATAAAATATGTGTTACTTTGTCTGTGAAAATTCTGCACAAACAAAATGTTGTCAGTGAATGGAACTCGCAGACAAAAAAGAACCTTCACAAACATGGTGGATATAAAGGGGAGTACAAACATCATTTTTGTATTTCTTGTATTCGCTATTTGGGTATGATAGCTTCTAAAGTTTACTTTTTATATTGATGTTTTTGTATGTGTGTGTTGTGTGTTTGATCAAGAGGTGGTTCCTTTAAGAGGATATGTGAAGCTAAAATTAAATTGGATTTTTCAATGTTGGCTTACAAAATATGACTTTAAATAAGCAAGGGTACGTGAGGAAGCGGTCTAGCCCAGCTGGTCGCTGACTCACTCTCCCTTACGGGAGGTCTCAGATTCGAAACTCAATGGAGTGAGTTTCAACCCCAATAACTCGAGGCCCCCAACCTCCTCCCCAGACAAGGGTACCCTGAAGTTTAAAAAACAAGGGTACGTATTTGACTAATTTTTCATTGAGGCAATAATAAACCATATATAATATCAAAGGTATGATATTGAAGTTCAAAGTGTAGCCAAAATATCAATCACTCTCATTGTATGAAGTTCAATTTCAATGTTCAAACTATAATATTGAAATTGACTATTCATATCTCAATTGGCCGGTATCAAAGTGCAGGTACGTATCAATGCTAGCCAACATATCAATTTCAATTGTTCATATCTCACTTGAACAAGATATGTTCAAAGTGTAGCCAAAATATCAAGTACGTAGTATTTGATATATTTTGACTTAGGTTGTTTTTACTAAGACGGTAATTTGATGGTCTGTTCTGCTCTGGTCTGGTTTAAACCGGTCTTGTCTGAGACAGAAAGCAGTCGAAGTAAAAACATCCTTATAAGCCAAAATATAATGCCATTTAAATAAGCAAGGGTATACGATATTTCAATGTTGGCTCACACACTCCACTATACACAGCTCTTTTTTTCATTCACACGAAACATGAATATTATTTAAGATGGTTTTACTTGGATTGTTTTCAGTCTCAGATCAGGCCAGACTTAAACAGACAAGACCTGACTTTCATAATTATAAAATACACAAAGACCGGACATTTATCAGACCAAACCGAACCAGTTCAGACCAGACCATACTTCTGTAGTTATAAAATACACAAAGACCATATATTTATCAGTCCAGACCAGATTTAATAGACCATACCATGCAAGATCAGACCAGACCCACAAATTTCAGTTCAAGTAAAAACATCTTTAGACAAGTCTAGCATTCACAACAAAAGAAACTTAAGGGGAGAGAGGAAACAATTGAATTATCCAACATAATCCAGTGTGGCAAGAAATGTCAATTCCCCTTGTAAATTTTTATTTTGAAATATCGATGATGATGCAAAAGTACATCACCATCATCAAAATTAGCTCTTTTCACACATAATGTACAAAAAATCGTACATGACATTCATAAAATCAAAGTGATAAAAATAATAAGCGTATTTGTTTTTACGTTTTACATACATACCTTGCAACAAGGAAAATGAGAGAAAAATGATTTTCAACAATACGTTAAAGCATTTGTCCCACACCGGAAAGTTATAAAACAATTAAACATCATATCAGGTTTATCTTTTAAGATGGAACCCCGAGTCAACAAATATACAACTGTTTGAATTGGAGTTTGGGAGTGAAGTTAACTCAAACGACCATAGGCACACCGCAAAGAACGAATTCAAAATTCCAAATTAATTAGTGTAATTATTAAATGGAAAAAGATTAGTTAAATACACAGGAAAAAGTGAGGTCGATCAAGGAAGAGACAGTGGCATACAATAAAGAGGATGGAATGCTGGATGCGTGGATTTTAACGGAGATAACGGGTGGTCAAGGGTAAAACTCTATGGTACAATGATTATACCATATTGTACAATTGAATGTTGCTTTGTGTTACACCAACACATTTTATATACCAAAAACACCCTAACCTTCATTGGTGTTTATAAGATTTTATTTTAGATACATACATACCTTGCAACAAGGAAAATGAGAGAAAAATGATTTTCAACAATACGTTAAAGCATTTGTCCCACACCGGAAAGTTATAAAACAATTAAACATCATATCAGGTTTATCTTTTAAGATGGAACCCCGAGTCAACAAATATACAACTGTTTGAATTGGAGTTTGGGAGTGAAGTTAACTCAAACGACCATAGGCACACCGCAAAGAACGAATTCAAAATTCCAAATTAATTAGTGTAATTATTAAATGGAAAAAGATTAGTTAAATACACAGGAAAAAGTGAGGTCGATCAAGGAAGAGACAGTGGCATACAATAAAGAGGATGGAATGCTGGATGCGTGGATTTTAACGGAGATAACGGGTGGTCAAGGGTAAAACTCTATGGTACAATGATTATACCATATTGTACAATTGAATGTTGCTTTGTGTTACACCAACACATTTTATATACCAAAAACACCCTAACCTTCATTGGTGTTTATAAGATTTTAGATATATACTACGTACGTATATCTTATCTATCTCTTCCCAATACCAAACCTTTTACCAAATTCTAGTAGCGTACGAGGTGGTCCAGGCAGGGAGGCAGAACCGCAAAGGCCGGCGGACCAGCACCGCAGCTAGCAAGACGGAAAAGGCACGGCAAAGGCGGTGATCGGCGGCCATCGTAAAGTGGTAATTATTTTCTATCTTCCTCTTTTGTTCGCTCTGCCTCAGATCGTTGCTGAGAAACGTACTACAAAACCAGGCCAGGGACTCAACTTTCACAAAATTTTGATTTTAAGGTAAATATGGAATGTCCTAATAATCAAAATTAAGGGTCTGCGCTTCAATTTAGCACTACAATTCAAATCTAAAAGTTGTAATTGATCTGAAGTAGGAGGAGGGTTTTCTAGAACTTACTTTTACTTATTTTATTAACCAAAAACACTTTTTTTTTTACAAAATACTATGTACTACATACTTTTTCAAAAGCATTTTTCTTAAACATCATCAACTTTTATTATTAAGTATTTTCTCTAAAATTACATTGAAATTTACACGAGTCCCTAATTGAAAGTGCTTATACAAAGGAAAGAATACTCGTGGCAAACAGACCCTAAAATGCAATTTACCTTTTAACTACAATGTACGTATTTCTTGAATAAACTAAAGGAAGGAATACTTGTGGCAAACCACATCTTTAAATTACCTCGCTGCACTGGTGCCCGGGTGTAAGTAATTTTGATTTTGTGGTTCTCTTTTTTTATTTATTTAATTTTGTTGCATTGATCGATTTCCTTTTCCAATTTCTTGTTGATATTTTACCTTTTCTTATCCAAATATTGTTTTGATTTTACAGATTCGTCACATTAGTGTACTTTTTTCTATTTATTTGTTCGTTCAGTAGTGACATTAATCTTCAACGTAAGTTACGTAACCATGTATTATACGAAGTACTACGTATTAGAATGTCATAATAAGATGACATTATACTTTCCTTGTGTCTTTCTATGCCTATATAACTTTTTATATATATAGTGCCCCATTTTATAATTTTAATACGGAGTATTGCTTTTAAGAGCGGGCTAGCTTCTTTTTTTTTTTAAAGAAGAGCGGGCTAGCTTTTATAAAATCAAATTTATTTTTTACATTATTTCATTTTTATATTGAAATTTGTGGCATTCTGAGTTTGTGATATTGTCCTACTATTTCTATATTTGACAATGTGATTTCTGACATTAGTATTAGAGTCAACATTAACATTGCTTATAATTTTAGAATGTTAGTGTGAGAGTCTTCATTTGTAGTGTGAACATTGTTTTGCTCAAGTCCATTTCCCTTGTATCAACCTTGGCTAGCTCCCATATTCCTCTATCAATCGTTGACCGTCCATGCTAGCTCAGATAATTAGTACTACCTCTGTCCCTTTTTATATTGGGACGGAAGAGGATGGAAGAAGGTCACACGAATACTAAGAAAAGTGAATTTATGTAATTGATATTAATTGATACAGTAATAATTAAGTAACAATGATTTAGAGCCACACAAATTGTATGAGATAATATAATGGGCACGGAGGGATTATATATTTACTACGTACTGATAGTATTACTTTATTAGATCAGCGATTGTTATATTGCTTAAGTATTAGTTTTTTTTTATTAATTTTAGTTTGCCGGTTTACTTTTTGTAGAAGCTCCTGGAAAGTCATTAATCTCGGACAAATTTTGGTTGCAACTCATCACATTCGAGATTCGACTAGCTTTGTTTGCATGTACTTCCTCCGTTCTTTTTTAATTGCAACAGTCCACTTTTCACGTTTGCTAACGCACAAGTTTGACCATTAATACCTTTCATTCCGTATATTAAAAAAAATTAAAAAATTTAGATTATGAAAATTTAAAGTGAGAGGAATTTAACAATATTTTTTTTCAAATTTAATTTATAATACATTAATAAATAAAATAGAGTCAAAGTAAAACATATGAATAGTGTAAAATGTCCAACGTTGCATTTAAAAGAGAACGGGGTAGTATGAGTTAAAAGCATATTGACTAACTTTCATTAATTATTCCCAGAATCCCATTTTAGGTCATGTACACCATACCTCGGAAAGTTCAAAAAAGGAATGTTGAGCTTTTTAAATGAACAACAAATTCAAATCTGAAATGAAAGAAATGTCCGATTAGCCCGTGTACTAGCACTGACTTGAGCCTAATATTATGATTAAAATTCCGGCTATCGGCGTCTTATATTAGCGGGTTGTCAATAGCGGATTCTGTCAGCGGGTTTGACTAGCAGAATAAATTGGCGGGCTGTCAAAGATGTTTGGTAATTTAGCTCTTTGGCCATAAAATTAGTATAAAATGCCATTTTTCAAAACACCAATCCAAAACTTTCTAATTAGCAGCGTTTTCATTTCAGCGTTTCCGTCCAAAAACGCTGGTGGTGAACAACTCTTTACCAAATATTTTTTTCAATTATTAAAAACGCTAAAAGTGGTCAAACCGCCATTTTTCGGCCGAAACGCCGCTTAGTAAACAACCCCTATAAAAACGAGTAGATTTAAAGAGTCCCATAGATTATGACCTAAGCTAGTAGAAATGTAAACATTTGTCCCATACATTATCGAACCCGTGCAGGTGAGAATTGGAGGTTTGTATCAGATAAAAAAGACCTCTAGAACTGGTATACACCTCCTAGCTGCCGTTGCAAACAGACAGTTCATTTAAGAAAATCAGCAATAATTTGCCAATTGCTCTTGTACTGGCTGCATATAATTTTAATATAATTTTTATGTACAACACGAACTGCACTTTAACATTTTTCAATAAAAACTACTCCGTATATTAGTTTTGCATTGTTTCTTTGTAATTAATAGACTCTGTCATGAGAATGGTGTTGTTTTGAATAACGATGTTTTCTTCTCCATCTTATAAATGTTTTTTCCTAACTACTCCCTCCGTCCCCTTTTAAATGTCCCGGTTTACCATATTGGGATGTCCCTATTTAATTGTCACATACCTTATTTGGTAAAGTTTGTGTGGCTCAAAATCATTCTTACTTTATTCTTACTTTATCAATTAGTATCAACCACACAAACCCATTTTTCTTAAAACTCGTGCCAGCCTCTTCTGTTCCAATATAAAAGGGACGGAGGTAGTATTTTTTTGACATTTACATGTAGCATTTATCTAAAACTTAATGTTTTATCCGATCTAATCCATGATAGTACTCCGTATTACTTTTAAGGGTTTTTTACATAAAAATTAAGATTAAGATGTAGCATTTATCTAGATTAAGATGTCTATTTGTTTTAAGATTTGTTTTAAGATGTATGTCTGGATTAATTGAATGATACTACTTGTAAATGAAGTTGTTTACTTTCTGTTTTAAGTAGACAGTTTGAATTCAATAAAGTTAAAGTATTATTCTTGAGTGGTAAGTCAATAAAAAAATTCATTTATTAATTAACATAGATCTATTTCATAATTGATTTTTAAAAATTGACAAAAAGACGTTTAATAGCGTTTTAATTGATGGGACGAAAGAGTACAATAATTCATCTTTATGATTAAGTATTGTTTTTACCGAATAATTTAATCAATGGTTGAAATATTAAATCAATCTTCTCGTTAAGTCAATTAAATAAATAAAAAACCTTATAGGTATCCAGGGGTGGACTGTAGTAGAGACCCAGGAGGTTACCGCCCCTCCAACAAAATTTATTTTTAGTGTATATATATATATACGAAAAATAATTTTCGCCCCCTCAAGAAATAATTTTCGCTCTTCAAAAAATAATTTGAACCCCCCAACATGAAGTTCCTGGGTCCGCCCCTGCAGACACTAGTATGTATGCATAGCTATGCGTGTAGGGGCGGAGGAGGAGGGGTGGCCAACCGGGCCACGATCCAGCTCAAATTTTAAAATTGCTTATATTTTTAATGTAAAAATTTTTGTGTAAAAATTTATCTATAAAAATTATTTGTGCCGGTCCAATCCAACTCTTTCTGACTATGTCCTTGTATGTGTGTGGTAGGAGTCGGGTTAATATATATATTCATTTGTAGCATTTTAACTGCAGGTACTGTACATGGTTATTACGAAGTAATAAATTGATATATGTGCTGATCATGAAAGTGTGCGTAACATCCGTACATGATGATGAACTTTCCGTAAGTTTTCTTTTTCATAATTTGAAAAAAAAGGTGATGCACAAATGAATGAATCTTTGTTTAAGAAGAAAATAGTGATATACTACTTCTATTCTATTCTTTTTACTTGCAGCAGTTTGATTTTTATGTTTATTGAAATACAACTTTGATAGTAATTATATTTAATTAAATATTTAAAAACATATAAAAAATTTAATATTTTGAAAATTCACAAGAGAAATTTCATAATTCTTTATACATTTCTTTAAAGGAAAAACATACTTTATACACAATAATTTGTTTTTTAACAAAAAATAACTTTATTAAAAACACGCAAAAGAAAATACATGATAAGGGAAAAAGGAAGAGAAACAATGGGAGAAAAAAAAAAGGAAACCTATCAATTATCACCCAACCCAAAGCATAACATAATAATTTCTTTATACATACATACATACGTACACACACACACACACATATATATATATAGGGATGAGTTTAAATGAGAAGACATCTTAACGTGTAAAATGAGAATTAATCTCAGCCGTTCAAAGTGTCGATCTGCTGCACAATAACCCCTATCTGATGCACTTTCGAATAGACCTTATTTGATGCACTTTTCGAAAAGTGCATCAAATAAGGTCTATTCGAAAGTGCATCAGATAGGGGTTATTGTGCAGCAGATGGACACTTTGGACGACTGACATTAAGTCCGGATATTGAATCGGAAATAGAGTTAGAGTTGGCATCAGATTTAGGGACAGAGTCGAAGTCGATTATATATAGAACCAGGGTTAGAAGTAGAGAGAGATGAATTTGACGATGATGATGTCGAAGAAGATGATGAAGCCCTCTATAATCTAGCGGTGAGTAATAACTTCAATATTAATCATATCCCAATCTGAAAATTGAATAGCAAGTGGATACTTATTTAGTTTTTAAAATTAATAGATACGTAGTATATAACATTTTTGTGCTTGGCAAGGGAGAATAGTAGTGGATCATACATACGTAGTATAAAGTTTTAGAACTATTGTCTTTGAAGTTTGAATTTCAAGTTCTCTACAACTGAATTGCATTTACTTCACATATGATCTGTCAGAGAGTATATAAAAATTACTAATAGTAAAAATTGGTAGAATTTGGAAATAAAAAAGGTTTGTATAGAATAAAAATTAGAGTGTTGAGTGTTTTATTTAATAACTCAAGTAAAAAGCACTTGAAAGTATAAATCTTAAAGAACTTATCCCTTACTCTTAATTTATTAGTTTTAAATTGTTTGATGTATTATGTGGGAATATCTATGTCAAGCACATGGTACTTTGATTACATTATTGTAACACTCCCATTGAGGAGGTCACAAAGTCAAAATTCATCAAAGTTCAAAGATATTGACATTTAACTTTCGCATTGAGAAGGTCACAAAGTCAAAATTCATCACAATTCAAAAATATTGACATTTAACAAAGAGAAGATACTATAAATAAAAGTGTGAACATATCCAAAAATGAATATCTATTTGAAAGCACCACTATTCAGATTTTTTTAAATAAAAAAAAATTGAAATAAGTTTTTGTGAAAACACAATTTTTATTATTTAAAAGCAAAAAAGCAAAAGCTGCTACGTCTATTTATCCTTTTAATCTGAACTCTGAAGGACAATTTAGAGTCAAATTAAATCCAAGTAAATTTTTTAGTTTTTTTTTATTTCTTTTATTGTACAAATAGTAATGTATGGTTTGTCTCGAATTGCAGGCACAATTGCAGACACTGCGAGAACGTATTCATGCAAGGGTTATGTTTTTACTGTTTCTTTTTATTTTCATTACTATTAATTATTGGTTAATTGGTAGTGGTTTAGAAAGGGGTTATGTTTTAGGAGTTTTAGCTTTTAATGATGTCGTACTAGGGGTGTTCTTCTTGTCAGCCGATGCTGGTGAATGGTGATAAAAGACCGGTTATGTGTAATTAATTTTTTATAATCTATACTACTCCTTGTTACTTCGTACATAAATTATAAAATTAGATTTTCTACTAGAAAAGTTTTAAACAATAATACTCCGTAATATAGTAATCACTTTTTATTGCAGTTTTATAATCTTGATGTTTCTTATGAGATACTCCGTATGATTTAGCACGGATGACATTCTTTTTTTTCGAACAAAAACGGATGGCATTCTAATTTATTAGAAAGGGAATGTCATTTTTGGACTTTGACAAATTTCCCCTTTTGATTATTTCAAAAAAAATTGTCACTTTCATATTAAAGCAACAAATTTGTCATTCTACACATTTCTCTCTCCTCTGCACAAATCTCAACCGCACAATTTTTACTATTTTTATTTCTCACTTACTTTGCACTTGGCAAAGGTCACCGGGACGGAGGTAGTATATCAAAACTTTTTAATTCTTTTTATATTCACAAAAATGGAGTTCAAAATTTGGACAGATGAGATAATAAGCTTTCTTTCACTTAAAATATGGGTATGTTTGGCACAACTAGCTAAAAAGATACTTTTACGAGCTTTTTAATAACTGTTAGATTTTAGTGACTGAAAAGATCTTAAAAAGAAAAGGTGATAGCTGTTTGGTAAAAAGCTGACTATTTGATTTAGTTCGGTTTGGTATACAAGCTGTTAGGACTAATTAATATTAAAAGTCACGGGCTTTTCTCATATGCTACACTCGGTAGCATCTTGAAAAAGATCTTTTAATTTTTGAAAAACTCTTAAAAAATGTCATGTCAAACATACAACTAAAGTCTTTTAAGATCTTTTTAAAGAATAGAGAAGCTAGAAGCTAGAGCCTTTTGTGTGCCAAACATAGCCTATGTCATGTAAGTAACTAAGTATGATTATATGTCATTTTTGCGGGATAGTGTTAAGTGAATATAATTAAGTGTTAAGTTAATTTGGTGATTCTGAATTTAATACAGTAAAAGTGAGTATGCCATATTGGTTTAGGTCCTTTAGGATATAAAAGAAATAAATTGGAGTGAAAATGAATGAAGTTACTTTTCTCTAACAACAATGACAAAAGGGAATAAAAATTGATAGAGGCAAATAAATCTTGGAAACTTATAAGGGCTAATCGCATAAAAACATTCAATTGAGTAACGCTATCAATAAATTCTTACCATTCTAGCGGTGTAGAGTACAATAATTTCGAAAGCAAAGTTGGTCTTACATGCCACGTGCATCTAAACCATTGTCAAGCGAGAGAGCAAATGGTTCCCTGACCATGCTAATTTTTTAGCGAGTATTAAGATGTATGCGAAAGAGATCCAGAACAATTTTGACCTCTCACGAATTATTCTACACGCGATTACAATTCTAGTGGTCGTTCCAGGTTATAAACAATAATAATTAAATTATTCAAACACAATTAAATTAATATTATGCAATTAAGCCGCAAAAAACGGAAGCTTAGATCATACGAAGTATATATGAACACTCCTTCATCATGGTTCGTAATTGAATGAATAATTGAATAGAGAAGAAAATATTTACTCATCATGAATCGAGAAAATAAATTACAAACAAACTATAGAATTCAGTTACTTCAGAGCTCTAAAACAACTTACAAGACTTGTTTCTATTCTCACTTCCCTAACTATTCTAGCCATACCCAATTTAATCCTTGACTTTGTATTTAGTCATATTTTGCCCTCCATTTTCAAATGTTGACCAAAACTAGCCCTATTTTGTTTTGGCCGTTCGTCTCTGTTAAGTAAGACAGTATTACCGTAATCAAATCATCTCCAAATTAAATACATGAGGTAGTTTTCTGAACTCAACTCAGTTTTAGTCTTACGAAAAGCTATTAACTTTTAAACCCTAACTCTCCAATAAAGCTTTATTCATCAACATGAAACTTTTAAACGACTGAAGAGATGGAACAAGTTAACAAAGAGATGGAAACGACATCGCTCCAAGATACGATACTATAGAAACTTATGTTTACTGTATTACTAGTAGAAAAATATGCACATTATTTCTAAGGTCACTCGATAAAATTTACAAACTTACAAACAAAATTTTGTTTTTTCATCAATTTAACCATCCATAGACTTTTGTATATACTAAAACATTACTGTATTCAAAATAATCTTAGATGTGATGGAAACAACTTTTTAGAATCGTACTACATGAAAACAATGACATTTTGGGGTTGTACTATCTAGCTTATTAGTTGTGAAATATCTTATATATAATCACTGTGTGATTGTATTAATTCACTATTTTGCCTCACATATATGGTAGAAGATAAAGGTTTCTTTACTTTAAAGTTGAGGCATGGTGGAAAGGTGAAAACAAACTCACCATTATGATATGCTGGTGCGATGACGGATTGGTGAGATCGACTATATGGATACTGATGAACGGGGCTTAATTACATTGAGGGAAAAAGTAGATATATTGTATTGGGCTACAATTATTCACACTCTAAGTTGTGGGGTTATAAGTGAACTACTAACTGATTTTGATGTTTGGAATTTGATCGACCACAATGTCGGGCCTAAACAAATTGAAGTACGGGTCGAAATATCAATATCTCATGAGTCCCCAAGTGTAGGTTTATATCCAATATAATCGATGAGAATAGCATAACTTCATATGGCATTGAGGATGAAGAATCCGGAGATTTTACGGGTTTTCAATTGGAAGGTTTGTATGACACTGATTATGATATGAACGAAATGATGTTTGATGACCATGAGTTTGACGAGTTATCGATTCAGAAGCTGAATATGCAGGAGTTGATGCAGCATGTAACCATACGTTGTACAATGAAATTGGAAAACATATACTACGTATGATGAAACTTCATGTCAGGCCGGCCTGACGGGCTGCCCCGTCCGGCCGAGCCCGTTTGGGCACCTTCCCGGTGGAATTTTTTGATGAAATTTTTTGAGCATGTTCCTCATCAAGTCTAGTTTGTCCATACCAAATTTCAGCTCAAAATTCAATCGGGAAGGTCGTCAAATGATTTTTGCAAGTTAACTGGTCCGGAAAATACATATTCCGGACCAGTTAACTTGCAAAAATCATTTGACGACCTTCCCGATTGAATTTTGAGCTGCAATTTGGTATGGACAAACTAGACTTGATGAGGAACATGTTCAAAAAATTTCATCAAAAAATTCCACCGGGAAGGTGCCCAAACGGGCTCGGCCGGACGGGGCAGCCCGTCAGGCCGGCCTGATGAGAAGAGGGGGTCTCTACTACGTATATCTACATGTGAAAATTCAGATGGGGAATGTGAGAAAGGGGGCAAATAGTGGCCAATTTTTAAACCACGTGTAGATATGCAAAATTCAGACCTTCACCTCGGATTAACATTTACAAGCCAAGATGAGTTTAAGGAGATTATAAACAATTATGCTTTCAAGAATGGGAAGGATTTGAAATTCGAAAAAAATGATAAGGTGAGAGTTACGCTTTCATGTAAACGTCCTAAATGCCCATGTAAAACTAAACAACTCTTCTACTTGGAGGATATTAAGTTTTGTTAATAGGCATGAAGGACGATCATGGGCATTTCTTAACAAAATGGTAATTGCTACAATGTTGGGAAAATGAAATAAAGAGCCACAATAATTGGAAGATTAAATAATTTCGAGATAAAATGTTTTCTAATGACATGTTTCATTTGAGTAAGAGGTAGGCATATAGCCATATAGGGCAATGCAAAAGCAGGGGCGGACCCAGGAAGTTTGTCTTGGGAGGGCGGTAACTTAAACAAAATATTTTTTGGGAGGGCGAAAATTATTTATTATTATATATATACACTAAAAAATTTTGTTGTTGGGGGGCGACCGCCCCCCTGGGTCTGTACTACGGTCCGCCCCTGTGCAAAAGGCGAAGGCAGAGATACAACGTGAAGAAGAGGGATACTTTAGCAAGCAGTGGATCGTTATTGTCTAGAAATCCAAAAAAACAAATTCTAAAAACACACGTGTACTTAAACTTAGTGACCTTTGAGGTTGTGGGAGAAGGAAAAAGGTTCTTAATAATAATGTGTTGGGTGTGTTTCGAAAAACAAAGAAAATTAATTAATAAAAAATTAACTAAATAAAATGACTTAAAGAAAAACAAGAAATGAGATGAAGCAGAATAAGGCAAAGCTCGTGCTACGCACGATTTCCTTAAAATGTATTTGTTGCCTCTCGGGGTGCTAGGAGCGTTGCAACGATCGTTTCCCAGGATACGATGGCTTCGAACGATAGTTTAGCACTCAAACTATGGTTCCAACGAACGAGAACAATGCTGTGAACACTGAAGAAAATTTTCGGAGAAGACTTTAGTGTTTTTGAGCTAAAAAAGAGTGCAGTACGTATGTGTGTTGTGTCTGTTTTGCAAAGCCTCTGCCAGCCTTTAATAGGAGTGGATTATGGTGTGTTAATGGCTGTTTAAGGCATATGAACGTTGGACATCAATGCCCAACGTTTGGGACATTGATTCCAGCAAAAAACAGTCCAAAACGTGTGCATTAAGTCCATGAACGTTGGACATTATGGCATATGAACGTTGGGCGAGCTGGAGAAAAAAAAATGGAACATAACGGAAGAACAAAAATTAACGTTATCTTTAGAAGATAGGATTTTCGGACGGCATTTGTGTCCGCAGGTCGCCCGCGCACGCAAGTCGCGCTTTTTGTTCTTCGGTTTCGGGATTTGATTCGCACCCCCCCTGCGTGCGTGAGAGAGCCTTTCCCTTTAGGAATCTTAACTCCTTAAGGGGGGTTTCCCTTTATAAAGGGTTCAAATTCCCTTGGGTTTTCCTGTGTGGGAAAAACCACAGTAGAACCCCACCATTTTCCTAGTTTTCTCAATTCCAACGAGTGAACTTCGAGAATCAATTTCTCATTCACCCGTTATCCGTTTTGAGCGTACCATATATCGAATTGTAGCCCTTAACAAGGACAATCCGAAACCACTTTGACCCGACCCAAATCGGAAGTGGACCCCACTCAAAAAAATTGCCCCAAAATGACCATTTAATGCAATTTTAACACACTTTTTCCAACATCATGTACATATGTTGGGAGGCTTGTAAGCAAGGTACAAATATTATAGACCTATTTTTGGTGTGAACGTCTGTCATCTAAAGTGAAAATTAGGGGGTCGATCAATTACTAACAACTATGGGGATTGATTCAAATGATAGTATATTCTCATTGGTTTATGCAGATGTACAAAGAGAGACAAAAGATTCATGGACATGGGTTTTAAAATTGCTTAAGAAAGACTATGGGTGAGCATATCGATTTTCAGTTCGGTTTTTATCAGTTTTGATTTGTGGTTCAGTTTAGAACGTGTAGGAAGAATTATTACCAAACAAAAACATTACTACTTTTTGGTTTGGTTCAGTTTAGTTCAATTTGGTTTGGTTTGGATGTGTGATTTATTAATAATATGCAAGTTTTATTGAATTTCTTTAGTTTGATTCAGTTTTGTTCGGCTTTTATTGCTTTCAATTTGGTTCGGTTCAATATGATTTAAAAGAAATATTACTAAACTCAAACCAAATTGCATATGGTCCGATTCCGGTCCGGTTTCGTTTGGTACGGTTCGGTTAAACCAAATGATATGCCCACCCCTAAGAAAGACCTTGATATTGCAACAAACATCAAACAATTGACGCTTGTATCGGACGTGCAAAAAGGTTTGATATTTTCTTGCCATGATGTTTTTCCAGAAAGCGACCACAAGTTTTGGTGTTCAAAATTTACAAAGAAATATGCATAATGCTGGTTTTTATGGAAAACCATAAGATATGGTTTTTGGAGGGCGTCTAGAGCCACTATAGTTATAGATTTATTGCAGTAGTGGAGGAAATGAAGAAGTTGGATTTGAATGCATTTATGTGGTTGTCAGGTGAACGCTCAAGTGAATGATTAAGGTCACATTTCAGTGTCATCCCGCAGTTTGATATACCGACTAATAACATATGTGAATGCTTCAATTCTATGATTATAAAAGCTAGAGGTCCTCCGGTCGACCGTTAATATACTGATAAATAACACATGTGAATTGGAATGCTTCAATGTCAATTGAGACATTGAGAAAACAACTCATGGCCAGGTTTTATGATTGCAAAACTAAAGGAAATAAATGGAGGACACCGACCCTTATATGCCCAATAATCATTGAGAAAAGGGAGCAAATGAAAGAGTAGTTGCACGGTATTTAGGTCAGCAAAGTGATGAACACGATTAGGGAAATATGGGATGACCAACAACAAGTTGACTTCGAAACTAGAAGTTAGAGTTGTAATGTAACACCGTCCCCAAATATATTTACTTTTAAGTAAATGATGTAATGAACCTTATGGAATGATTAATGAATTTACGAAGTTGTAAATTTTTATTAATTCTTTCGCGTGAATAGTAAATTGCACGTGGGACCCACACCGGGAGCGGGGCAACCCGATATTCCCGAGATCAGATATTTTATCCATATTGGTCAATAAAATATTTATATATGGTGGTGGATATCTTATTTGGGCTATAGAAGGGCCCAGGGTTGACCGGTTGGTCAAAAGAGGCCAAATTGCCAATATTGGCAATTTAACAGATAACAACCCGAAAATGAATTTCGGAGACTTCCAAATTAAAGTTGTGGAATATATATTTATTCTAAAGTACATTATGATTGAGGACACATAATATATATTATTTTACCCGATAAAATAAAATATACATAGTATTTAAAACAGTCCGAAAAATACAACTTTCGGGGCCGAATGTACATTTTGGGACACAAAGGGATGACCTCCCACATGAGTGTGGGCCACCCCACGTTTTTGTGAGCTGGGATAGACAAGGAAATGGGCTGGTTGACTTGTAAGGGAAGAGAGTGAGGTGATGAGCATCAAAGGTACACCCATGGACTCCATTTTCCTCACTCATTGTCCAAGCAAGACAAAAGAGCCAACTCCAACTCCCTCACCCCATTATCTCGGCCAGACCATCCAAGGGAGAGGAAAGGAGCTTTCAAACTCATCTCCATTGCTGCAAATTCGAGCTCAAGCATAAGTGCTCAAATGAGGAAGATTAAAGAGGGAAAAAGTTGGGAAAAGTGTGAATAATTAAGGTAATGACCTTATTATAACTTTTCCTTTATTTTTATTCTACCATATGAGATATATATCATATGAAGGACCCTTAGTATGATTCCACATGTTATAAGTATGGATTTATGGGTTGGAAGGTGGTTCTACGTCCAAGAACGGACTTAGAAGCCAAAACGACCGGTTCGCCGGAAAATAACCTTTTAGAGGTTATTTGTATTAATATGGGTTTTATGATTATAAAACCTTGTTAGGCACTTGAAAAAGGCATTTCAAGAACTTTCACAAAGTTGAAAGAGTCGCCGGAGTTGTCGCCGGAGTTCGTCAAAAGTCGTCGGAGTTTCGCCAGAGTTCAACCGAGAGAGGTAGAACTTCATAGCGCTAATTCGAGGTGAGTGGGCGGCTTAATATGTTATAACTTTTGGGTTAATTATGAGATTACCTAAATAAATGTTACATATTCATAATGATGTTTAAAAGATATTTAAACATGTGATTAGCCAACATGGTTAAGTTTGTATGAAATGAATTAATTGTTTATGCATGAAATATGATATGAGGAATTATATAAAAACACATATTTGCTTGAAGTGTAAGAGAAGCACAAATGAAAGCTATTAACTTAATACATGTGATGTTTGAGTTGTGATATGTATAAGACTTGAAATGACGGTCAGCGAAAAACATTGACCGATTGATAATGGAGTAATCAATACCGGTTGGTATTAGTTAATTATAAATTGATATAAATGAATGGTTTTGCATGGATTGAGATACATAGGCTTTATGAATTGATTTAGCCTAAAATAAATGAATATGATTTAAGCCCTATCTAGATTGGGATGAGGTAGATCATAGGAAATAGAACTGGTGGAGGACCCAAGGACTAAAGAGTCCTCAAAACTCATAAGTAAAATGGTGGAGGACCCAAGGACTAAAGAGTCCTCAAAACTCGTAGGTGTAATGGTGGAGGACCCAAGGACTAAAGAGTCCTCAAAACTCATAAGTATAATGGTGGAGGACCCAAGGACTAAAGAGTCCTCAAAGCTCATATATATAACGGTGGAGAACCCTAGGACTAATGGTCATTAACGCTCGGATTATGAATTGGTGGAGTATCCAAGGATTATGTTATCCTCAAAACTCATATATTATGATATTGAAACATGGACAAGGAGGAGTCATATACACTCATAGGTATATGGGTGGGTTGGGGGTTTTAGTCAAGAATGTTGACTATTACTATTTTCCTATACAAAAAGTGATCTACGGGTCAGGTATTTTCCAAGTGTATATATACTAATAAGTATTTCTTAACTTGGGGGAAAAGGACTAAATATGTAAGTATAACCCTATGTTTGGGTCTTATACTTGAAACGCTAGTTATTCTATATTTAGCCTGTAACTCGCTCGGTACTTATACTAACCCCTTTGGGGGGCCCACCATTTTCAGGTTGAAGTTAAGGCTTGCTACTTGCACCTTCTTACGGGCAATATCAACTTCAGGAAGACTGGTCCGTGCTTCCTTATTTTCCTTCAAACTACCGAACACTTTCTCATGGATATCTGTTTTACTATAAAACTATTTTTGGGCTTGCATGCCCATGTTGTTGGCCGGTTGTGGCTTATGAACTACCATTGAATATTTTCCGCTATTCATTGGTTTTAATGTGATGTTGTTATGCATGTTTACTACTTAGTATGGATGGATTATTTTATCGAACGCTTTGTATGATTAAGTGAAGTTGACTTGCGAGTGACGTCACTTGATTATACGGCGGTTGTACACACGCTTAGATTGCAGTCTGAGGCGTGACATGTAAAAAGTGGGACTTAACGGAATTCCTTGCTAGCTGCTATTTGTGCAATATGGATGAAGGGTGGTAAAGTGCATGAGTTTGTCAGTTCCATATATTCAACCAATATGTACTTAAAAGCTTATTCAGGTTGCATTCGGCTCACTATTGAACTGTTGGCCCTAGTGAATGGCTTGTGTTGCCATTCAAAACCTGGGAGGCTAGCCAACAAAACTGAGGAAAAGAGGAGGCGGTGAAGTTACAAAAAATGGGACAAAAGTGGCTAGAAGTATAATTTAGTTTCACTGCTCCGAACGTAAGAATGTAGGACATAACTCGAGAACTTGCCTAGAAGATCCCAATATCAAGGATAGCAAGTTTATTAAAATACTTTTTGTTTGATACTTCATTCAGATTTGATGTGTCGTTATTTATAACTATTTATATGATTTTCATAGTTAAATTCAACAAAGATAAGAAGAACAAAGAGGGAAGAAGTTGGAAGTATAACGGTTTTAATTAAAATATTCCTAGTACACACGCTCCTAGTGGAGTGGTTTCTACTGAAGATGTTCCTACTATAGAGGAGCAAACAGTTCGGGACCTCCAGTAGGCGTGGAAAGCTAAGCTCGGTTGTCTGAAGTACAATGGTTGAAGAAGATAACTATTTTCATGTTTACATTTGTTAGTTGCTATTTTGAAACAGAGATCCCTTTTATGTAAGCTTACAAAAAAGACTGATTTGCATCACATAAACCAATAGCAGTGTCCAGTGTCAAAATATTTCATTTGATGCCTTTTTCCTACTTTTGCTGGGGTGTTAAAAGTTTCAGTTTGACATGTGTAATGTTGGTTGTTTTTGCTATTCTAATATTTGTGTTTCCAAATTTATGATATCGTTGTTTCGTAGTTTCAGTTTTAAGTTGTTTTTTTAATATAATGTAGTTGTTACCTTATTTAAGATTTTGAGGTTGTTTTTCATTTCCAAGTGTTGCTATATTTAACATACATGGTGTTAGATATAGTGTTGGACATTTATTTGATGCTATTTTTAAATATTCAATATGCCTCAGTATGTCTTTTTATACTCTAATTAGGTTTTTAATTTATTTTATTTTTAATAAGTGGTCAAAGGGAGCAAGTCATATTTTTGTTGGGAAAATGGAAACTAATAATCCAACCTTTTAGCGGTATTCTTATAATAGTCTCACCTTTTCGTTATTCAGGAATAATCCAACATTTGTGCCACATCTTCATTTGTTAGTCTCTGATAGGTTGATGATCTGTTATTCCAAGTTATTTTCTTATCTTTATAAAATATTATACCATAAATCCCACCTTATGGTCACATAATGTTTTGCAAAGACAAGAAAATAACTTGGAATAACAGGTCATCAATCGGTCAGGGACCAGTGAATGAAGATGGGGTGCAAAAGTTGGATTATTCTTGAATAACGAAAATGTGGGACTATTGTAAAGAAGATCGCTAAAAGGTTGGATTATTAGTTTCCATTTTTTCTTTGTTGTTTGAGTATTTGACATTTTTAGATCAAGTAAATTGATTTAGTCTTCTAAGTGGAAACCTACTAATGTGCCTTCATTTTATTAACTAGATGAGGATTCATTTGTTTACTTGGAGCAAACTGAAGTCATGTGGAAGGAGGAAACCAACAATCAGAAAGGAAAAAACGCAGCAACGCATAAGGAAAGAAAGAGAGAAAGAAGTTATGGTTTCCTATCAGATCAGCTTTGATTGCTTGAGAAAGTTTTGGGATTGCAGCAACTGAAGGAGGGACTTGCGAGCAGAGATGAACAGTTCCAAAGAAGGTGACTGCGGCGAAAATAAATAGAGCAGAAAGAAGAAGAAAACGCAGCGGCAGAAGAAAAAGGCAAAACCAAGAGAAGAAGAAAGAGGCGAAGAGAGCAGGTGTAGACGAGAGAAAAACCCAGCAAAGCGATCCTTAACCTTTGGGCAGTTATTTTCAAAAAAAATCCCTTTGGGCAGTTTTTCCATCTTTAATTTCTGCCATTTCAGTTTAATTTGGTTATGTTTCCATGGCTAGATGAATATTAGTAGCTAGACTTTTAATTTTCCAATTCCAAGTTAATACTCTCTAGTTTGATTCGTGAGATTTTTGTGCTTAATGATTGATTCGTCATTGCATTCTATATTTTTATGAAATAATTTAAGTTCAATTCACGACATTAGTTAATTTGGATGCATACTTATTTACTACTCTTGTGAGTTTATTGCTAGTTGAAATTAGGTTTCATTAAAGTAGTAACTAGGTGCTTACGAACCATCTGGAAAAATATAGATACGAATTGAATATTCACCCGTTTGGGAAATATTATTTGTGTTGACTAAAAATTCACAAAGATAAATGTGATTGAGCCTTGAATCTTAAATGTTTGTTATAAGATTGGGAATCAATTAGACTTCATTGACGATGTTTGCCACTTTTAGGTATAATAGATGAATTGGAGATTAGTTTCCGTTTGCAATTAATCTACGCCAACTATTATGATGAATAAATTTCCTTTGTCAATGATCAATTAAACTTATATGAGCTAATACTTGGAATTGGGAAATTCTATTTATATAATCTAAATATATGTTTACACTTCAATCTATTTTATACAACATTTTTAATTTGTTTCGATTTAAAAATATTTGATTCTAATAACTTGAGAATGAGTAGTTAATCATTCAAACTCCCCGTGAGATCGACCTGAACTTTTCATATCTATGTGTTAATTAGTTTAGTTTATTATTTGATGTTAAAATGGCATGCACCATATAACAAGCTTCTTCATACCATAATGAAGTTGGTATGTAATACAGAGTAAGTAGTAACATACATGGTGTTAGTATATAGTAAGATTTTGGGTCTGTTATTACCATTGTATATTAATTTCGATAAAATGAAAAACTCCAAGCCATCAAACTAGAGTATTGTGGGAGAAGTTGCATTGTACTGGTTTCTCACAAAAGCTAAAAGTGAACTTGCAATATTCGAATAGTTTAATTAAAAAAGAGTAATGCATAAAAGCTGAAATTCTATTGCCTTTTCAGGAAGGTTTTGACAATTTCCTTATCTTCATATCTGTTGAAATTATAATGGAGTAATAAGCAAATAAAATAATGATTACACATCGCACTTAATAAATAAATTATCATCCATTTGCCAAGCAAAATACTTGGGGTAAAGCAGCACATAGCAGAAACTCAACCATAACAAATCATCTTTGTTACAGACAATCTAAAACACAAACAAAGGTTTCATTTCAACTAAATTGCAAGTCAAAACTTCCAAGAACAGGTTGGCTAACCCAAATTAACTATCCAACATTGCTCTTAGTCCTAGAAATTTTTATTATGCCATATGAAGATCATAAAGGTAATGAGCGGCATGATCAAAGCAAATTTATATTTTCCTTGTATTTGAATTTCACAACATCATCTTTCTTCAGCTTTATAATTTCATCCTCAATTCCATTAATCCTTCTTAATAGTCCCGATATAATCTTCTTTGACCTAGGGCACATAGGATGGCCATTCCACTAAACATACCACAACCTCTTTTACTTGTAATTATGTTTTTTAATTATAACAATATAGAGACCTTTAAATCAATCTAAATAAAAAGATATTGTACCTTGTTTCTTGCACATTGCTGATACCTCCTTCCTAGGTCATCCCTCACCCATATTGTGCTTAGTTCCATTTTTTCATCACAGTGGCATTTCAAAACGGTAACTAAATCTCCATAGTGATATTATATGGTTTCCTCAATCCTTTGCTTGAACTTGCAGATGACGAAGTCCTTTGATGTGGAGACAACATAGTATGTGTTTTCGATTCTTGCAGCTAACACAGAAAACACCAACAACAGTGTTGTGTTCTTATGTGACATCTTTCTCGATGCAGCCAGCTAAGTTAGTTGGGGTTATTTGCAGGCAAGAGCTTTATTTCCCTTTAAATTGACAAAGACAAAGGCCAACATAAACAAGGATTAAATTTGGCAAAGGCATAAGACTTTGAGGTGTATTTGCCAACATTTTCTTCTCTTTCTTCATTCTACAGTTCAACAATTGATGAACACCATATTACTTTAGGAATACTAATTATTAGGGGCGGAGCGAGGATTCGATAGAGAGAGGGGTCGGGGTCAAATAAAGAATAATAACATATGAAATTCAAATACAATACATATTAAATAATGTATTGATATTCATCTAAAGCATTGAAAAATACATTATTAAATGCGATGTGAATTAAAATTTAGAATGTCACTCTAACATGTCACGAGAATATGTAGACTTCGACATGATTTTGTACAATATTTCCTTAAATATTTAAATGGTAAAATAAATACTAAAGATCTCTAAAATGAATTTTTCAGAGAAGGTTAGATTAACTTAAGCTCTTTTTTTCATCTCTAAACTGAGATAATATATAGTAGCACCTTCTTAAATACTTAATATTATAGTTTAACTAAGTATTCACTAATATTCGAACTAATTATTCAAGTAATTAAAAATAGCATATTTATTAACAGAATTAAGAAACAAGAATCACATATCTAAGAAACAATAAAACTTTGAATTGTAAATGATTAGTAAACACTAATATTTTACCTGATATTTATTAAAAAAAGAATTCAGATTTCAATCTTAAGAGTTGAGCTCACCCATTCAACCCATTTTTTTCTCTGCTCTCTACTCCATATTTTTCCAAGTCAGCATACTAAAACTGCATCCAAGTATCCCTAACCTATTTTTCTTGATAATATTCTTGGACAAGGCTTTAAAATTAAATGATTTGAATGGAAATTTAGGATCCAAATAGAGAACCGCCAATATATTTCACCATACAGGCTTATGATATTTCACTTACGGGCTGGGAAGTACCAAAGAATAACAGATTGGGGGGCCAAAAATAAAAAACTAATACTCCTAATTAAAAAAGGAAAAGTTGGGGAGCCTTGGCCCCTTGGCTTTGAGTGTAGCTCCGTTCATACTAATTATAGCATAAAACATTGTGTTGTACTACCATATTATACTACTACATTAAAAAATGCGCCCTCAAAATTGGTGGACCCTGTTACAAAATATAGGTTTAACGTATTAAATGCTGACACTGATAAAAGAACAAAAGAGGGATTCAAGTTGTCTTCTTTAGTAATTTTTAATTAATTGATGTTTATTAAAATTTAGAATAGAAATCAAACTGAAGAAATAAGGAGGTTAATTAAAAGGAGTAAATTTCCGAAGCATGGCAATGATGTGAATCAAATGTGGGCATTGATGTCATCATAATGAATTTTACGAATGTACAAATGTTATGCATCTACACTATTATTGACATGCTCCTTATGAAGCGTGTTCACACATAGTTAAAGAAAAAGTTATTCACTTAATATGTTCAATATATTCAAAATACGAAGTTTAGAAAGAGTCCAAAATAGTAGTAACAAGTGGAGGGTAAATATGTCCATCAAGATCCACTTTTTTCCGTGTGATGCGGAAAGGAAACACTTTCAAGTACTTGAGGTAAAGATATGACTACTCAAAACAGTTGAATTTAATTGAGAAAATACTTCTTTTTCTAAACTATTGCCTAGATTTACTCTAGAATATTAGGAATACAAAACATTTATTGAGACAAATACAAGGAAAGTGAAACATGATATGTTGTTATTCGTATTGCTTATTTTAGACACATTATTCTCGAAATTATATTGTCTTCATTCTTATTTAATTGCAATGCTTCCACCATCACATTTGTCAACATATATGTGTTCAACGATATATTTAATTAGCTATGCATAATAAAAAAAATTAAAAGTAGATATTAAAATTTAAAACGAGACAAATTTATTAGTATTTTTCAATATATATTTTATTAATATACGAGTAACAAAGTAAAAAAGAAAAAAACAAGTAACCAAATTTAGTGGAAGTAGAGAGTTTATAAATGATACATGAGTCAATATGTTGATATTGGTTAAGAACATAAAGAGAGACAAACATATTACTATCGTTTTTATGTCGTATAATATTAAATATAGGGAAAGTGGCAAATATAATACTTCTGCATTTTTTGAAGACAAAAATGTGATTGAATTTCTCTTTCCCGAAACGTAACTGATCTTTGTTTAATTAATACTATATGTATGTATATTTTCTTTTATTTTTATTCATACCCAACAAACTCTGCACCATTGCCTTAGCCACACCTACTGGCGGTCGAGGCCGGAAACCGCCTCGCCCCCCATCGAAAAAATCTCCGGAAAATTCCGCTGTAATTGTTTTCAAGTTTTTTTTTTGCCGAAAATAGGCATTTGAAAAAGTTTTCGACGATCACAATGACATGTATTAGGGCGACAATTGCAGGATCCCAAATATCACAGTAACCAAAGGAAATATAGAAGAGATGAGAGCAAACAATAAGATACTGAATACGAAAATGGGAAAGAACAATTATAGATCAACGTATTCAGTTTGCTACAATGATGGGCAGCTCTCAGTTTTCTAGAATGTATGGACGCGGAATATCAAAGTTAGGCTTATTGAAGCAAAACCTTCAGTCCCTTCAGATATATTATATCAGAAGGTTATGGGCTTCCATATTAAATGAGGCTTCGGACCCAAATATAAAGACGACCCAATTTAATGACTAACACATTAAATACACATATGTAGGATAACTAATACATTTGTACACAATAAAATCTGTTTCTAACAATCCTCCTTTGTGTTTAATTTGCATTATAGCGTGACTTGTCTTTTTCTTTGTGTTGATTTTGCAATGTAGAAGTCAGAGTTAATGAGATTTGTAGAACGGCTTCTCCCTTAATTTGTCCTTTTCTTCAATGAAGTGTGAGGTTATCTTCTTCTATTAATTCTTAACAAACTTCCTTTTGATGGCGGAGTCCACCATTCTCCTCTTTTGTTAGCATTGAAGGTGGTCTGATGCCACATTTACAATGAATGTGTTTGTTAAGCTGCATGTCCATACATGCTTCTTCTTCTTCTTCTTCTTCAGTATGAGGTTATCCAACCCAAGTCTCCTTGAAAATGAAGTCATTTTGACTGTTTGATTTGAAAGATCTAGAAGAATACTTATAATCGATTGTACAACGGAATTGGTAGATGGATTTGCACTGTGTGGAGCTAACTTGGTATGTTGTGTAGTGGGAAGAGCAAGAAGATTTGTGACCATACACAAGCTTCAAAATGTTATTGTTGTTTAAGAGAGATGTGTTTGATAACGTGTGTCATATTTAGATGCACATGAACCATTCTCTCCTCATGACGGTTTGATTCATCAGGACTGTTAGGAAACTGATGTAACGTAACTCGAAAGTACAGTGATAGAAGTTTAAATTTTTTCCAAACATATCTTCCCTGATTATGACATAACACCGAATATAACTCACAGATCTTCCAGTCTAACGGTGCATTCATCATTTGTACGAAGATAAGTTGCATTCATCATTATTTGGTATTAGGAAGAGTAAAAAGGAAACACCTACCTCAAAAGAAACACGAAAAAATGAACAAGTTTGTTGGTCAATATTTCTTCATACCTCCATGCGTGTTGTGTAGCACTCAGATAAGGTACCACACCTCATCAACCTGAAAAAATTAAGGAATCTTGAGTACCCATTTTAGGATGGGTCCAACCTTTCTGGTAGAAAGCATATTATAACCTAGTTAGTTTAATACGTACGCGTTTTATTCGGTAGCATAAATGAAAAAGACGGTCAAAAATTCGTTGAAAAGAACGTTGACTTTTAAAAAAAATATGTAAATATGTATACGTGTATAATACGTTATCTATTACAAAAATTCAGACGGAAAATACGGGTATTATTTTGAACATCTAAATGATATATTTCATAAAATAACATATATAGTAAAAAAA
Source organism: Cuscuta epithymum (assembly GCA_945859915.1). Lineage (NCBI taxonomy): Eukaryota > Viridiplantae > Streptophyta > Magnoliopsida > Solanales > Convolvulaceae > Cuscuta > Cuscuta epithymum. The sequence continues at coordinate 2,022,593 of CAMAPF010000029.1, forward strand.
GAAATAAAAGTATACACATATTCAAGTAGCAAATCTCATTACTACATACAAGAATAGTTCATAATTGCATAAGTCGATGACAAAAATAAAAACAGTAATTAAGTCCAAGACATAATTTTGAAAAATAATGTCAAAAAATCATTATCTTTATATGATCATCAAATAACAACACTCAAGTTAAACTCATCATTTTCATTAAGATGACAGATGACATATGACAAAAGTTGTGTGATGCTACACTTATTATTGTTTGTGTAAAAGTTTATGCTAAAAAAACGTTAGGTTTAGAAAAATCTTAATTTTGATATGCTAGCTTAAAAAAACATCAGAAATCTTGTAGTATATTACAACGTAAGTTTTAGTATTTCGGGATGCTAACTTTGACAATCATGCAATTAATTTTAGTATTTAATAATTGCACTGTAACAATACAAAAACACGATATCATAGGGTGGACGTTTTCATTTTTACTTTTACACTATTGTTGATCTTCTATGCATTTAGTGCATTCACTCAATTGGTCAATTCATGTTTATGTTTTTTGTAAAATACGGGAAAAATACGTTTTATACGGGAAGTAGAAGTTTTTTTCCTTTTTTAAACGGACCGACATTTTCCCCCATTTTAAACGTGTTTTTTTGTCAAAAAAACGGTACGCGTTTAAAACGGAAAAAAGCTAACTAGGGATTATAATTCTTATTAGAAAAATTAACATTATTCATAGGACATACATTCTTAAATTCAATCTTCTTAAAAGAACAATTAAAGAAACAATCTAAAAGCGAGGAAGAAGGTTGCCTGTTTGCACCTGAGCTTGACTTTCGTTCAACAATTCATGTAATCATCTTCTATTGTCTTTTACTTAAAGATTTGACCTTAATTGGGGGCATTCAATAGAGAGTGAGAGGAGAGTGAGAGGATGGTGCTTGGATTTGAGGAACAAAGATTGTTGTTTTAAGTGGCTTTTCAAGTTGTAAGGTCACTGATAAATTCTCATTTTTTATTTTTTCTTCTAGAGATTATCTTGACAATGATATATGAAACAAAAGAGGAAGGTGGCGCTTGTGGAAGGGAATTTTTCCTTAATGTTGATTTCGTTGAGAAGTTTTTTCAACTTTGAAAATGTTTATTTATGATTGTAGTGATGAATTTAAATCAACAATTTTCCAAATAACATCTAGCACAAAAACTTTTTCAGAACTTTTATTTTCAGAAATGAGGGTTTTTCACTTTAATTAGACGCCTTTTCATCTGAATTAACAATGACTTACTCATAGTAAGAAATTTTCCTTGTCTTATAAGTTATAATAACTATTGCTCATTTCTTTGTAATAAAAAAATACTTTTGCTTTCTATTTCTTTTCTCTCATCTCTTTTTCTATTTTTCTAGTTTGCTGATTAATGACGCTCCGACAAATCTAACAAGTTGAGTAACTCCTAAATCCGTGTATTGTATATTAAATATGTATTATCATACTTTTAGAATAGAAATGGAAATCAGGTTAGAGTAGAATTTATACATACACTCCTTCCTTCCGTCCCAATCTTCATCTCATTTTAATTTAATTTTAACATTTAAATCTGTCTCACTAAATTATGTTTCGTACTACATACGTACCATATTTAGGTCATTGCAAATCATTTCCAATTTATCCAATTAATACCAACCACACAATTTCGTTTTTCTTAATAACCACACAATTCTCTATTGCCCCAAATTTACTAGATGAGAGTAATTTATCTCTTGACTTAATTGAAAAAGAGATCTCATTGAAAAATGCATAAATGACAATGAATCTCAACCGTTGGATCCACGATATTGTGCTAAAATAGCTCTATGTTGCACTATAATTTAAAATTTCTATTGTATGGCTAAACGAATTTCATATTACACTAAATCTTGACGGTAACATACTTGAGTCCAATGGTTAAGAATCATTTCTCCTTTATTTTATAATATTTTTTTTATACACTCGTCTGTTTCACGTACATGGAATTGTCTGTACAGACAAAGGCTCCAAAAAAAATGTACACCACAGTTTTTTTTTTTGGTTTGATGGCATTTCCGAGTTCCAAACGGGCCCTCGCGAATTCCGAAAGGGTACGACAATTTGACCTGGGTTGATTTGAGTATATCGAGAGACCGAAATGCGAATGAAGCAAACTTCAATCTGATAGAATAGAGGTTTGACGTCCGCAAGGAACCCACACTCTCACTCTACAACTTTCTCTCTCTAAAAGTACAGCTCAGAGCCTTATGAGCTCTCCTCCCCTCTCCTCCATCCGTCACTTAACAGAGGACTAAAACTTTACTCAACTCCACCGCTTTTCCATTTCATAGTGTACATGTAAGCATTTATGCAACACTCAGCCGTATGACAGACCATAAGTTATCTTGATGGATATGGATGGATTTCCGGCTTTTGTCTGACTCACTCTTTTACTAATGCTAAGGGAGAAGAGTTGTACGGGTACTATTGTATCTAATTCTTATCAATCGGGTGGAGCTTCGGCTTCTTCGCCCTGAAATCTGCTTTCGGTGAGCCTTTCTTCACATACATAGATGTATGTCTAGTTCTGTTTTATATCTGTGTCGGGTGGTTTGCTTTTTGGACTGGGTTTTGGGCAAGTACTGAAGCTGAAAACCCTAGAGGTTGCTGTTTAGTAGAGTTTCGGACCAGGGGCTTTGTAGATTTGGGATACAGGGTCGACCGTTTGACTTTTGTCATTGAATCCATTGCTACAGAGTTCTCTTTCTTTCTTTATTTTTGTTTCTATTCAGTTGTGTGATTTAGTTTTAAGTGACTTGAAGTTTTTTTTTGGTTGAATCTCATGTGAAACTCATTTGACTACAACCGCTTATTATATCTGGAATCAAACGGTGTAAAAGAACGGACCTTTCTTCCTGACTTATGAAGAAGTGGCTAAAAATTCTTATTTTGTATCACGATTAACAATAGTTTAGTTTGGCTAAAATCATGGCATGTTGCCATGTTGTTTTCATTTGATACTTCTTAATATGATTTCTTTTTCCTACTCTCTTTTCCTGCTTCACAAGCTGTTCCAGCTAGCAGTTATACAACTTCCTTCCTTATTTTGCTCAAAGATAGTCTTTTGGAATGCTTAACTTCAGTTCCTAATGTGAAGCACTTTCTAAATTGACTACATTTTTGGAATCTCTCTAGATTCGCTTGCGATATGTTTTTAGCAGAATCTATACCCTGAAGCTACTACCAGGTGTTAGATTGCTGCCATTTTAAGAAGATTCTCTAATTAATTAAGTGCGTCCACATTGTCTTTTTCAGTCAGAAAATGCTGCCGCGAGGGGCTTCTACACCTCTTGGTAATGCGCAGTCTGTCCCTACGTCACTGTTCCGATCAAATTCTAGTCTATTGGGTGGTCAAGGAGGTTCATTGCCGTCACAGGGCGGGTTTTCACCCATGGTGTCTCCACGAACACAATATGGAAACATGAACGTATTTGGTAATTCTCCTAATGTTGCATCTCTACTGCATCAGTCTTTTGGAAATGGAGCTACTCAGAGGGGTCTTGCTGATAATGGGGCAGAAACGGATCCCCTATCCAGCATTGGAAACGGAATGGGCTATAATACACCATCAAGTTCCAATACGGCATCTCAAGTTCAAGGACAACACTTTCCTAATAGTACTGGGGACCAAAATATGACTGACCAACAATCGCAACAGCTCGATCCCCTTAATTTCCAGCACAATCAACATGTTTCACAGTTTTCTACTAATCCTGACAGTTCTCAAACACAGCATCAACAGCAATTTCAGTCAATGAGAAGTGGTCTGGGAAACGGTGCACCTGTTAAAGTGGAGCAGCAGGGCATTAATGATCAAACGCCACAGCATTTGCGAAATCTAGCCGGAGTGAAACTGGAACCACAACAACATCATAATATGAGAAGTATGTCAAATGTCAAATTGGAGCCGCAACATTCTGACCCATCTATGTTTATACAACAACAACAACATCAGCAGCAACAACAACAACAACAACAGTTTCTTCAAATGTCCAGGCAGTCCCCTCAAGCCGCTGCTATGGCCCAACTTTTGCATCAGCAGAGAGTCATGCAGTTCCAGCAGCAGCAGCAGCAACAACACCAGCAGCAGCTCTTAAAGGCTATTCCTCAGCAAAGAACCCCACTTCAACCGCAGTTTCACCCACAAAATCCGCCAATAAGGTCTCCAACAAAACCTTATTATGAGCCTGGGATGTGTGCACGCCGGCTGACTAATTATATGTATCAGCAGCAACATAGGCCTGAGGTAATGTTGACACATCATAAATGTGTATGCTTTCCCCCCTTTAGTACCAAAACTAGTTTATTCTCAAACTCGGCTCTCAAAGTGACCCCTTCTTCGCCATAGCCAATGATTTTTGCTCAAATGGTACACTATTTTAGTATTTTTCCATTTAACTCTTATTCTTGTATTTTTGTTTTTGTTTTTCAGGATAATAGCATTGAATTCTGGAGAAAATTTGTAGCTGAGTATTTTGCGCCAAATGCTAAGAAAAAATGGTGTGTCTCAATGTATGGAAGTGGTCGCCAGACAAATGGTGTTTTCCCTCAGGTTTCGTACTGTATAAATTCACTGCTTTTAACAATGGTTAGAAGTGACATTGTTATAATGTTCAATATTGTTTTCTTGATTGCTCTGTATTTTAGACATTGATGCATGCCATTAATGAAATAAGCTTGTTGATATGTTTTGAATTCATAAAAAATTGCAGGTGTAGTTTCAATAGCTATTTATGATTATTTTTTTTAATAATGCAGGATGTGTGGCACTGCGAAATATGCAACCGTAAGCCTGGGCGTGGATTTGGTATGTTTTTTGTTTGTTTCCTAACATGATCTAAAACATAATCATCTATTGTCATGGACATGTTTTCTGAGGAGTATTTGTTGTTGATACTACTAGTGTTAGATTCTTAAATGCCCTAAACTTACATTTGGGGGTACACTTGTATTCTTTTTGGTCAAGCTATTTCACCAGCATTTATATAGATATCTCTTTTTGCTTGTTATTTTAAGTTAGTGGTGCTTTGAGATTATGTTTAGTATTTGAATTGCGGCTTACTCTTCCAACAGAGGCAACTGTCGAGGTCCTGCCTAGACTCTTTAAGATAAAGTATGAAAGTGGTACTTTGGAGGAACTACTCTATGTTGATATGCCCTGTGAGTATCAAAATTCATCAGGTCAGATTGTCCTGGACTATGCCAAAGCAATTCAGGAAAGTGTCTTTGAACAACTTCGCGTTGTTCGTGATGGTCAGCTTCGAATTATATTCTCACCAGATTTGAAGGTTACTCATGTTCACAGCATTACTTGACATCCTATTTCCTACTCATTCCCCTCTAGCTATTCCTTAAAATTAAAGCAGCCCACATTAAATAACATCTCTGTTCTCTTTGTATATTTGCAGATAGTCTCTTGGGAATTTTGTGCCCGTCGTCATGAAGAGCTTATACCAAGGAGATTGTTGATACCTCAGGTTCACAATGACATTTCAATTTACCTTCTGCTGATGTCATGCATAGATTGTTATTCTGCTCTGGCTTTTAAACATCTGTTGACACGTTCCCACTATTGGGTAGACAAGTGGCGTATGTGGTGTCCTTTTTAATTTGCAGTGGGCCTGATAAATGTCGATCATAAAGATTTCTAAACTTAAAATTGTACTCATGAAATAAAAAGGTTTTACTGTAGTTCTGGTGGGTTGCCCCCCAATCTATGCCCATGGTTATAAACTTATAACACATCAATCTCATCGTTACATTAGTCCAGACTCCCCTTTTGCTCTTTTACTTGGGTTAAAATGACTACACTTTGTAACTGGGAATCTGTTTTCAGTTTTTGCCGACTGATCATAAATGTCCTAGAAAGTTTGATTCTTGGGAATCTTGGCCATGCAGTTGAAGTTTGTGAAGTGTCAAATATAACATATAGTTCTGTTTATCGTACAGGGTATATTGTTATTTTTATTTCTTCTGTGTACAATGCAGGTCAGCCATCTAGGAGCTGCAGCTCAAAAATATCAAACTGCTACCACCCAAAATGCATCATCTAATATCTCTGTTCCTGAGTTACAAAGCAACTGCAATATGTAAGCCCCATATTATCTAACTAATACCATATTTCATTTTCTTTTGCAACCGATGCCTTTCGAAAACATCATTTCAGTTGTCTTGAAGTGAATTTTTTTATCAAGTTAACTTCCACCTTTTTAACTTGTACATTGCATAAAAATCTCTTGAAGTTTCATGATTTAATAGTTTTGTTTAACTGTGAGTTTTGTGGTGCTGTGCAAAAATCTAAAACAAATGTCTACAAAAGTGTCATGTACTTGCTATACATTTTTTGTGTTGGTATTTTCTTAACTTTGTATTTGTCTTCCATACGCTTCTTTATTATGAGTGATTATTTGATCATTTTGAACTACTGGTAGGTTTGTTGCCTCAGCTCGTCAATTGGCAAAAGCTCTGGAAGTGCCATTGGTTAACGACTTGGGGTATACAAAGAGATATGTGCGCTGCCTTCAGGTTTGGTCCTTAGTCTAGTCGTGTGGCTATATTGCTTCCCCAACCCAAAAAACCTGCCTATTGCATTGGTTATTGCTTTAGAATTATACATAACATCAGGATCTTAGCTTTATTTCTTCTTAAAAAAGAAAATGGTTTGATCAGATTTTGAGTTTTTTTTTCTGGTCCTTTTTTAAAATAGTAAATGTTTGGCCCCATATCCCTAAAAAACACAAGCTTAGTAATAGGAGAATTGAATAAGGGGGAGATTTGAACTCAAATTTACTGATTCTTGCTGTGTGTGATTCAATTTTTACCGGGTGGTACTGTAAGAATTTTTTTACAGATTTAATAAGCACACAGTAGTTTTGGTTATCGCATGTTTAATTGTTTGATGTTAAGTCCAACTCAATTGCCATCTAATGATGCTTTTTATGTTATGTTACTTTTGCTATTCCATTACTCCATCCGTCCCATTTTACATGTCTTTATTTCCTTATTGGGTTGTCCCAAAATTAGTCACATTTCCTTTTTTGGAAAGAAATATGTGGTCCACAACATTTAGGTTTCATCATCATCAAATCTCAACCACATCTTTTACTTTGTCAACCACTTTTTTAATAGTTGTGCCAAATCAAAACAAGACACATAAAATGTGATGGAGATAGTACTATTTTTTTAGCAGTAACCAAACTTCCATTTCTTTTCATTTTATTCATGTCACTAAAATTGATTATTGTACAATTTTCTTGGTGTTTGATAGATATCGGAAGTTGTCAATAGCATGAAAGATTTAATTGACTATAGCAGAGACACGGGGACCGGGCCTATGGGTAAGTTCTGTTTGCTTTGTTTTAATCGCTTACTTTGATGCTTTGCATAGTATGGATCTAAATTAAAATCTTGGAAATTACTTAAGGGTAACAATGTAGATTCTTTTATTGGCACCTAAATGTGGGTTTTGTGCTCTTGAATGTGGAACTTTAGATTTGATGGTGAAAATTTCATCAATGTTTCTGCAGAAAGGTGTATTTTCTCTCATAAGAAACCTGTATTCATTAAAAAAAAGAGGGAATGAGGGTACACAGTTAGAGCGAGTGATGTTTTCAGAGCTATATATCAGACTACAAATCGTGATTATATGTCAGGGTTTTTTATTTATCTTTTGTAAGCATGAAAACGTTGTTATGTGGCTCTTTTGAACAATATGTAACACATTTGTCTTTATGTCTCAGAGAGCTTATCTAAGTTTCCTAGAAGGGCAAATTTGTCACCTGGCACTCATGCTCAATCTCAGCAGCACTCCGAAGAGGATCAGCAGTCACAACAACAGAATATGGGTCGTCAGAACACCACAAACCATGATCATAATTCTGCTCCGCAGATGCAACTTGCGTCCGGAAATGGTCTGCCAAGCGTCAATGGCCCTTTGAGCCCAGCACCTGCTACCTCCTCTAGTAGTAACATTGCCGGACAACTTCTCCACAACCAAAACTCCTCCATGAACAACCCTAGAGGGCACCAAACCACCACTCCCTACAGTGGGACCCCAGCACTTCAAATGCCTTCCCCTAGCAACTCTAATCCTTCTCAGTTCCATCCTCTAACTCCCCCGTCTTCTAATAACAACCACCCACCACAAACTTCAAATGCTCTATTATCATCACACATCAACTCTGCAAGTTCCCCAGGTGACAACATCATGGTGGGTGCAACAAACGAGTCACAGAGCTCTGTGCAGAAAATCATAAATGAAATGCTGATGTCTTCTCATCTTACGGGGAATAATAATGACATGAAAAGTGTGAATGGGGCCTCAGGAACAAACAATAACTCTGCTGTGCTTAACGGCAGCGGTTGCCTTGCGGGAACGAATGGCAGTACAATGGGCATTGGATTCAGGAACTCAGGAAGCAGCCAGGGTGGCATGGTTCGAAATGGATCTGTGAATGGTGGACGGGTAGGCATGTCTTCCATGGGTATGAATCATCCCCAGCAACAGGATTTCCAGGGAAATCAACTGCTCAATGGTCTCGGATCCGTCAATGGCTTTAACAATCTTCAGTTCGATTGGAAAACATCTCCTTAATTACTTGATGTTTCTCAAGTGCCAAAGTATTTGGCTGTGCTGTTCTTGAGTTGAGAGAAATGAATCAGTGGATCATTCAGTGGGTTACCATATTCTCTGTAATTTATTGCGGAGTATTATCTAATCAATAGATATTCTGATGTTTGGCGTTGGTTTTTCTTGGAACGAAAGGTGTAAGCAAAAAAGAAAAGAGTATAGTACAGTTGGGAATGTAAAATGTTACTGGACAGGTCGAGTCATTCTACTAACTTTAGTTTTGTTCGCTTTACCATTTACGTAGCTGCTAGCTTTGAGGAGAAAATTTTAGGACTATTGGGCCACCACCTTTACGTTCTGTCTCTGTCCAATCTGCAGAGCATTATATATACTCCTTATGAAGTTATGTACATATATATATATATATTCTGGAATCTAGATCATCACTATTTGCTGTAAGCAATTTTTTATTGTAGAGATTTCGAGATTTGAATCCTTTAACTCATACTTCCCAACGACTGTTTTTGGCACACCAATTGACCAAAATAAGTTCCCAGAGTTGACACATGGTTAAACTTTCTCATGGATGCCTGGATGGACGTAAGGGTGGATCTGATTATGTAAAGAACTCGGCTGGTTGATCGTTTTTTAAGTTCTGGGCCGATTGAACTGGTCCAAACAAGTTCCTGACACTTTAGTATTTCTTTTGAAGTGCGACATTTTGTTTCACTTTATTTCTAGTCTTTGTTTCTAGTATTTTGGACTAATTACATTTTGAATCTTTTTATTTGCTGTCAATTATGTTATGATGCATGAAAATGATAAATTCATAAAACTAATACAATATAATTATACGGAGTATAAGATTTGTGTTTGACTAAATTTTAAAGCCATTTTTTTTGTCTATTCTACAATAGTATATGTTGAATGAATTTCTACCTCAATCCCAATTGAAATGTTTGAAAAAAAAATCTATACTAATATTTTAAATAACACTAATAGTTACGATTTACAGATTTAGACTAAAGCCTTTTCCAAAAAAGATTGACAAAACTTCATTCAACGACAAGACTTTGTATTAAAAGTTTGACAAGTGAAATTTGAATTTAGATAAAACTGGTTAGACCACATAAAGAAACGAAACACACTCTGAGAGGACATGATTATTGTTGATGATTCGTCTATTTTCTATGATTGGAAAATCTTCATTATTCATTACCTATTTTAGTGGTAAAACCTTAATCACTGGGAACGTGAGAACATACAATGAAACAAATGACTCCTAACCCTTGTACTTAGCAAAGAGTTAATAATAACTCATATAAGAACAATGTGACACTAACCATATTATAGGTAATTGTAAGACTATAATAATTGATTTAATCTCTTTGCAAGCAACTTTGATTTGAACTTGAAACCTCAAAACCGAAAAAAGAAATACCAATAAATTAAATCGTTTGACTCGAAAATACTAAAGCCATTAATGTAAGAACTAAAAAAAGAAAAATAACCAAAACTAAATTGAATCTTAAAGAAATTAGGGTTGAAAACACTCTTGAAATCCTAGATAGATGTACCTTATAAGGCCTGCCTGCACCGTGATTTTTGCTCTCTCATCAGATCCAAGATTCATCCTGACTTACTCTTTACTACTGTCACCCTGCTTTCATCCCTCACATTTGAACACAAAATGCTCCTCTTCCATTTCTACTGTTATCTTCTTGCATTGATTTTCAAGATCTCCATCAAAGTCATTCCTAAAGGCTAGCCTAAAGGGGGCTCAGTCGTGCGCGGTCCTCTCATGGCGACTCACACGAGGCAATGCCGAAAAAATCTTCACATCGTGCAAAAACCTAGATCATTAAATTATTATTCGTTAAATAAATACATCTATTTTTTCGCAAAAAAATATTATGTGGTCTAGAAACAATTTGTGCACTTTTAGTCTACGTTTTCGAAATTACGTCATCACCTCTTAAAAAAAGTGTACATTGTCTTATAAAACTTGACAAAATTTGACTATATGTTGGATAATAAAGTAAAAGTTTGTGTGAATAAGAGTTGCGTAGAGGAGAAAGAAGAAATATTGACCTCATACTTGTTAATTTAAAGCTAAAGTAAGAATTTAATGTACAAATAAATCAAGAAAATTTAACATACTAAATCAAGAAATTGGCAAAATTGAATTAAAGATAGGGAACGCGACTTGTGTTATTTCTTGTGCTCTCTTTAAATATTAATTGCACAATTTTCATTTTCGTTCCCGTCAAAGTGAACGTGTATTTAAGAACCTACTACATCGTGTTAGATACGAATTGTTGGGATATTAGGCCTTGACCCAATACAAGCCCAACTATCCTTGGTGTTGGAAAAATGTGTGAAAAATTGCATTAAATGGCTATTTTGGGGCAATTTTTTGAGTGGGTCCACTTCCGATTTGGGTCGGGTCAAAGTGATTTCGGATTGTCCTTGCTTAGGGCTACAATTCGATATATGGTACGCTCAAAACGGATAACGGGTGAATGAGAAATTGTTTTTCGAAGTTTACCCGTTAGAAGGGAAAAAGGATGGGTTTCTAGTGCGTTAATTTCCCACACCAGAAAACCCAAGAGATTTGCAACCCTTTATAAAGGCACCCCCCCTTAAGGAGTTAAGATTCCTAAGGGTAAAGGCTCTCTCCACGCGCGCGGGGTGCAAATCAAATCCGAGCTCACGTATTTCTTCAGCAAAAAACACCTCCAGTCTCTCTGAAAAATTCCTGAGTGTTCGTTCTCGTTCGCTGGAACTTTTGTTTGTGTGCTCAAACATTAGTTCTTAGTCATCGTATCCTGGGAAACGATTGTTGCAACGCTCCTAGCACCGTGGGAGGCAACAAATACGTTTTAAGGACATCGTGCGTAGCACGAACTTTGACTAATTCTGCTTCATCTCATTTCTTGTTTTTCGCTAGTCATTTTATTTAATTAATTTATTTTAATTATTTTTCTTTATTTTCCGAAACACACCCAACACTTGGAAGCCCAAATTGCATACATGCCGGTCGACAATGTAGCCAGTTCAGGATAGCGGTTCCCGCACGAGCATTGCCATACGGCCCATTCTCTTCACATGGGCTTTTCTACTAGATCCGGCAGTTGCTCAAACCAGGACGTACCCATGGAGTTCTCGGGAAACCTCAGAAGCAGAAGCGCATTTAATGCACCGCTATATTTGTATATATATAACTAAGTAGCGTTTGTTATTTTCTTATTGCTAATTTCCTTCCTTCTGTTTAACAGTATCAGAAGTAGTAAATAGCATGAAAGATTTGATTGACTATAGGCTATAGCAAAGAGACAAGTACAGGGCCTATGGGTAAATTTCATTTTTTACCTTTCACTCCTCTATATTGCAAATTTAGTGAATGTCGAACACTTGACAAGCCCCTCTAAGCCTAAACTGGACAATTTGAGACGTGGATAAACGGACCCCCTAATGAGCTACCCTGAATCTGAGGGGTGCTAAAAAAATAACAAATCACAATTAAATGCAACTTAATTAGAACAAAAGGATCATCGAGATGTGGGGGTTTGTCAATTACACATTAGATGCAATTTTGGTATATATCCTTTTTGAGACACTTAATAGTTTGTTTTACTTCTAGAGAGCTTGGCCAAGTATCCTAAGAGGGTGTCAAAACATATCATGCGAAATATAGGAATGAAAAAGCACTTTTGGAAGTGGTTTTTGGAAAAAGTGATTAGCAGTAAAAGTTGATAGTGTTTGAGAAAAAAATGATTTTGAAAAGTAAAAGTTGATAGTGTTCGGTAAATAAGTGTTTTTTGTATAATAGAAAAAGTAAAAAACACTTTTTACAAAAAAGCTAAGAAACACTTTTTAAGTAGAAGTTGTCACTTTTTTTATGGTAGAAGTTGTCACTTTAAAAACACTAATTAATGTTTTTCTTAAATTAATGTTTTTCTCCCTTCAAAAAGGACACTGCCTTGTTTCTTCTGATGTCAAGTGTCAACAATAGCCATCTTCTGCATAGCGCAAAGCATACCACGTGCACAGAAAGTCACATTAACTAGGAAGAAACGAATATGATTAAGAGGTAGCACGAAAATCGGCTGATTTGACTGATTGTGTTGAAATTTTTGAAGTTCTGGCTGAAGTGGCTGCATTGACTGAATCTGCTGATTTATGAAAAAATTATTTTTAAAATATTTTTTATTAATAAAATAAAGAAAAATTTATATGTAAAAATAGCTAAAATGGTCATCTACAGTAACTTCAGCCCAAACAGCCAGAAAAGTAACTCAAACCTTACTTTTTCTGTTTATTACACACTTCAGCGCGCGAAAACAAAAATTACGTGTTTAGTGAAAAAGTTGGTTGATAAGCCTCATAAGTCGAAAAGGTTCCAAACGGCCTCGCTTCCGGTTTTGGAGTGGTGCCGGGCTCCAATGTCAAGATTTGTAAAGAGAAAGAAGAGTAGTGTAGTACTATGGCTTCCGGGATTGACCAATTTTATGAGAATAAATTCCACTAGTTATTGCGGTGCCAATTTTACTCCTATTTTAAAGTAATTATTTTTAGTGTTTTACTACTCCACACTTTCTGGCAATTTTGATTGCTTCAAGTTACATGTATGTATATTTCTTTTACCTTTCCCTAATTGTATACGTAGTACTCCGTACTATTGTTGTGTGACGGAAAATTAAAAATGGTAAATCGTTGTCCAAATAATCAATGATAAAAGTACCGTTGCACAGAACCAAGACTAAAACCAATTTTATTCCAAGATAAGCAAGAATGAACCCCGGCAAGTGGTATAAATAGCCTTCTGAGAGAAACCCTAATCAAGCCCAAATTAATTAAATCTTAATTAAGCCCATACTAACTCTACTAAGTATTCTACTAATAATAGGCCCAAACTAAAACATAACATTAATTTAAGTGGTCCCTTAATTTAATAATAATAAATAAAACTATAACGACAACCCATAACCGGCCCACGAAAGTGAGCCTAAGCCCGTTCCCACCCCATTCTCTTCCTGCTCTCTAACAACTATTTACTGACCTACAATTTTATTTTTGAGCTCTCAAAAGGTAGCTAGTAGAAAGGGTAAAAATAGAGTTAAGAAAAAAGGTAAGCATAAGTTATAATAATGAAACAAAAAAAAATGAAGAGTAAGTGATGCTTGAACGTTTAGCTTCTAAAAGTATCAGTGCATTTTGATATTCATAAATTAAAAGGTAAATACACAATCACACGTTTGTTGTAATTTAAAACACAAATGATATCTAAACTAATGTTTTAATGCTATTGATACGTTTTTATATCTAAATTATTGAATGAATAAATAAATATACTAAGTATACATTAAATCATCTCAGTAGATAGAGCAATGCCAAACCATCACAGAAAAATATTTGATCTGTCAACCATAAAATCACTCCCCAAATAATTATGTACTCCGTATCAGTTTTTAATCTACACAATCACTGCTGAACAAGATATGTTGGTGCAAACGGTTCATGTGAAACCAAACATGTAATGAGGTTGGTCAATTAAAAATACGCACTCGATCAAATTGACGACCTTGTCAACTAGGAATGCTAATTAGCTACACAAGTTTTTTGGGAATGAAAAACTAGTTGAAGGTAGTGGTGGACCCAATCCGGTCCGACCGGCCCGGAAAACCGGTTCCGGTGCAAGAAAAAAGGTGAACCGGCCCGGCCAGTTCAGGCCCGGTTCGGGCCTCTTTTTTTGGGGGTTTGGGCTGGGTTTAGGTGGGCTGGGCTGGGAGATTCTGAGGGGTTTGGGGGTGGGCAGGGGGATGGGGGGTAGGGCTTGAAATAAATAATAAAATACAAAAAGAAAAAAGAAAAAAGAAAAAACTTAACCGGGCCCGGCCCGGAACCGGGAGCCTACCGGGCCGGTTCCGGTCCTTACCCAAGACCTTCTAGGCCCGGCCGGGCCTAAGCCCGAACCAGAACCGGGCCGGGGCCGGGCCACCACTAATTGAAGATGCGAATCGGTAAGTTTTACGGGAAAAATGCAGATGCACAGAAGTTCGGGAGAAAGGTAGAGTCGAGCTTCCTGCTGCCCCCATGGCCTCTGATGTTTGGTTTAAATGCCTCTCTCATATAGTCAAATAGGCATTTGAAGTTTTGAATCGTGAATATGAAATTGATTCCTTACTCCGTTCTAATAGTCATGGACCCAGTTCGGGCCGCCCGGCCCGCTACTGTGCGGGCCCGGAACCGGCCCGGTTCTCGGGTCCGGGCCCGGGTCCGGGCCAAATTGAATTTTTTTTTTTTCATTTTGTGGGTTCCACCCGGGTTGGGCTTGATGGTTAGGAGGGGTTTGGGGGGTTTGGGGGGTGAGGGGGGGTTAGGAAAGCAAAAAAAAAAAAAAGACCAAACCGGAGGCCCGGCCCGGGCCCGGTGGCTACCCAGGCCCGTCCCGGGCCTTCCCAAAAAAAAGCCCGGCCGGGCCCGGCCCAGGTCCATGACTACGTTCTAATAATTTTGCAAACTTTGTCTGTTTGGCAAAAACATATATGCACATCATGCATATGAATACCAGCTCCCAGTAGTTCCGATGTATCCCCCAATTCCCACAGAGCAACTTAAACAATTTTGCAAATGAAAGACCCAGCACACTTTCATTGCAGTTTTCACTGAACGCCACCCATCACCCACTACTGGGACAGCCAAATTTCGACTTGAATTGCAGCAGAAGTGGATATGTACACATGGATTAGGAGGTTTTACAGTTCTTGAGATGGCAACCAATAAAAACCCATGGAGTGGATATGATTGAGTATCCCCTAAATTGGATTAAAAGAGTTTTTACAAAACTAATTATTTACAGTATCTTAATGGGATAATGCAGGTGATAAAAAATAGAGCTTAAAGTATTCTACAATGCATTTCACCTGGCACCAGCAACAGCAAGTAACCAACACTGGGACATGTGCGAACAAAACCACCAATAGTATATCACGCTCCTTCAGTTAAAACTAAAAAATTCATCACGCTCTGAAAAATTATGATGCAAGTACGTAACACTGCATATTTCAGATTCAAAAGACAAAAACCCCAGAAATGTGACCCACCAACATTACAGACCATATTACTGTGATGCTTGCAACCTAAGAATCTTGTACCCACCTCTCAAAATGAATATTCCTTCAGGTCATCCTTTGAGTCACTAAGTTCCACTTCAGATATACACTCTTCAGCAGTGAGAGGAGGAAGCTGCCTAGTCTTCCGCTTCAGGTTGTGTTTGTGCCACTCACTCTTGAAGTGCTCCCTGTACTCTTTTGCATCTCCAATCGATGCATTGCATGTGCTGCACTTGTTCAGTTTCCCTTCTCCTTCTGTGCTCCCACTACTCTTTGTTGACTTGTTCTGCTTTTTCTCTCCCTTGGGATTTTCAATCTCAGAAGTGATCGTGTGCTTTTGCATCTTTTCACTCAGGCTTGATGGCTCATCCTCATGATCATCATACTGATCCACAAGTGTGTCGCCTTCGACATTTATGTTAGCTGCAATGATTTCCAACCTCCCTTGAAAATCCCTTACCAAGGCATCACAATCTCGAAAAAGGTGTGGTTCTATATCACAAATCTGTACCAATGATGATTAACATACAAGTGGTACCACACAATGTTAAATTAGAATACAACAAATAGGTGAAAGAATATTAATAAGATGGATTCAGAAATAAAAGAATAGATTGTCTGTACAATTGCCTACACACACACAAATATATATAGTCAAGTATAAATTATGGATTAGGGGATATGAAAGGCGGCTAGTTGGCAGATAGACTACTACCAGTATGGCAGTAGTTGCTTGCAAAAAAATGATAAGCCGGTCTTTAACTCAAGTTATAAAATTACAGTGATAGCATGAGTATGACTCATGTTATATAATTTTGTTGGTTCAATACTTCAATTTATGTGTGCACTATGGTAATGTTATATTTCCATGTAAGTAAGTGGGCTTGCATACAATGTCATCATATTAGCTTCATAGGATCTTTTTAATGAGAATCGTTATGGCCGGATTTAATCCTTGGTCATTCATAGGATTAAGTATATACCCTTTGGTGTTGTAACTTTTAAAATTTCTTTTTGATATCTTGAAATTACTGTTAAGATCAATGCAACAATCCCAATATTGTAGCAAAACAGAGATAGTGCACATTCCTACTATAATACTGTGCACAAGATAACCTTTCAAAACTCAGTAACTCACTCAAGCAAGCTTACCCAAACGCCCCCCAAGATGGACATTTAGAGTTAAAGTTAAAGCCCAAACATTTGACTTGATGAAAGCATTATGCTAAATGGAATGCGAGGAAACATGCATTAGCCACTTACAATAGAAAGCTGACTTGCAGCTTCTTCTCTTGAAATAACACCAACATTCCACTCCTTAAGTTTCTCCAATATGGAAGTGTTGTGGTGTACTGGTATGGTCAGGCGTAACCTCATTGGAGCCCGTTTAATCGGATAATGCTTTTGAAGCTCACGGATGACCTCCAGTGCCTGTGGAGCATAAGAGTCCAACATATATTTAACAAAAAATAAGCTGCTGATTCTTGGTAAATGAACAAGTACAGAAAGTGTGAAAGTAATTGGAAAGTATATTCTATGACACGGAAAAAATGAGAGAGAAGCTTAACACAAACGGTGTTATAACAAAATTAAAATATAGTGAAACCAAATAATTGACATAGTGGGCACAGCAGAAAATTATTTACTATAATGCAGGACTGCAGGAGTATGATACAGGGAAAAAGAAAAGCCAGAATTTATCCTTACTTGTTTTTTTGAGCTACTATGCGGGTCAACAGCAAAGTGTACTTCATGCATTAGGCGTTCAATCATGCTTATGGTATATGGATACTGAGTTTCAGGGTTGATTGTCTTCTGCATGACTATTGTAGCAATATCCTTGAATTGACTCGAAAATTGTGATTCCCTCTCCTTCCCTGCGACTTGTAGCTCTCCTTTCTCCAAAATCTAGAAGAACAAAAAACACCCTTCATCCCATGAACGCATTTAAATAATCTTTTTCTTCAAGCATCTCAATTCCCACAAACAACCAGGCTTCCATGGGTGTAGATAATGGGGCAAACCCAGGCCATGGCCCACCTCAAGTTTAGTAAAATCCTTTTTATGCATGTGTAACTATTCAAATACAACAGTTGTAGGAATGAATTGGTTTCTGGTCCACCCCAAATTCAAAGTTTTGGAGACTATTTTATTAAATCAAGCTCCCTATAGTGTAGAACTGTAGATTAAATAAACATGATTCACGTAGTGCATATATTTATATTCACAACTTGTGCAATATTTTCCAAGCTTAAGTTATTTCACACAAAAAACATCATCAATGATGAATAGATTTGCTATTCACAACTAGTCATTGATTGAATCTAAGGTTTCAGGTATATGGTGGTCATTTCATTTTGAACTAATTAGAAATCACGTTTCACCATAAAATCCTCGACAATCAGCATGGTGCCGAGAAGTATAATATTGTCTCCTGACCTCCAAACAGACTTTTTCCTGATCATCAGTCCCAAAAGCCGCAATCAAATCTTTGGATTTGGCTAGAACTCCCTTGGAGACATTGGAATACACAGTGTGCGATTGCAGGACTTCATCAACATCCTTCTCTCTATTTGAAAAGGATAAGCAAATAAATGCGCGATTGTGAGTTGGCATAGATATAGAGAGAGAGTTGGGGCAGAGAAATGAAAGCAGACTCACACGTTGGAGCGCCAGGAGAGGACTTTGTTCTTGTAGCATGCGATTTCGAAACGATTTCCGTGCTTTTTGAGACGGACGACGGCGACGTTCGTCAGCCGTTTTTGGCCGACCGGCTGCACCAGCGTTTTCGACATCTCAGTATCCGATTCCGATTGCTCACTGAGTTGCCGCTGCGCGCTTAATTTTAAGCGGTTTCTAGAAGGGCTTTGTTATGCCGTAAACCTAAAGAAAAAAATTGACCGGAGTACTATATTGGATACTCAAAATATATAGACCCAGTGCAATCCAACAAGGGAAAAGGAGCAAATAAGCTCTTGCACTAACAAAAAGAATGTCAAATAAGCCCTTATATAGGAGTTACTGTTCGGCCGTTGCCATTTGGGGGAATTTCTGGTGTAATTTTTTGATGAAATTTTTTGAACATATTATTCATTAAGTCTAGTTTACTCATACCAAATTTCAGGTAACAATTCAATCGAGGAGGCATTCAAATGAGTTCTTGAAGATAATTGCGCTTTTAACTTCGCAGTTATCTTCAAGAATTCATTTGAATGCTTTACCGATTGAAGTTTTAGCTGAAATTTGGTATGATCGAACTAGACTTAATGAATAAGATGCTCAAAAAATTTCATCAAAAAAATTCAACGGGAACCGCCCCAAATGGCGACGGCCGGACAGAGCCTCCTAAATAAGGGCTTATTTGACCTTTTTTAGTTAGTACGTTGACTTATTTGCTCCTTTTCTCAAATAATAATGATAATAGTAATAAATTACCATAAATTTCTGCTAATCTCACTTTAAGATCTCGTTTGGTAGCACCAAAATCAGCTTATTTGGCTGATTTTGCTGAAATTTATGATGTTATGGCTGAAATGGCTGCATTGGCTGATTCTGCTGATTTAAGGAAAAATTATTTTTGAAATATATTTTATTAATAAAATAAAGAAAAAATTATATGTAAAATAGCTAAAACGATCATTTACAGTAACTTCAGCCAATACAACCAGAAAAGTAACTTCAACCTTACTTTTTCTGCTTATTACACAATTCTGCGCGCGAAAGTAAAAGTTACGTGTTTGGTGAAAAGGTTGGTTGATAAGCCTGATAAGCCGAAAAACAACGTTGCCAAATGTCCTCTAAAATTCAACTTAACATTGAAGCAAAAACAAATGTATTTATTAATAGAATAGTTTAATTAATTCATCAAACAATTACACAAAATAAAATAGAAAAACAACCCCAATACCTAATTTGTTAAAAATAATACGGACTATTAGATTAGGAGAATAGGAGGCTGGAGGCACAAGGCATAAATATTAAATAATCTACTAATATAATCTATACATATAAGAAAATCAATTAAAATAAACAAATAGATTAACTTACGTGGAGGTTGTAGCCGAGACTTGGCGTGCGAGTGGGCGGAGTGGTGCGACTGCTGAGCTGGCGGACTGAGAGAGGAGAGATGCAGCCGATGCTGGACTACCCGGAGTGTTGACATGCTATGCTGGCCTAGGCCGAGGTCAGAGGACGAAGTTGGCCTTGGTGCTGCAGTGAGCGTCGTCTACTGCAGCATGTGGAATGGCCGAACGGGAATCAACGCTAACTTCCGACTCTAGGCTATTGGGTTTTTTCTATTTGGATTTGGGAGTCAATCCTTATCTTGACCTGATCTGTTGGTGACTTACTATATTAGTTTTTTTACATTTTTTGGAAAACATATACGTAGTAATAATCTTACATTTCACAAATCTATTTAAAATAATCCCAGATTTCATTTTTTTCTTTTTTCTTCCTAAAATTTTTCTTTCTTTGTTTTATCTATACACTTTTTTATTCCTTTTTCCATGTTTTTTTTCAAATTTATTATTCTATATCACTCTATTAGGAGAGTTTTTTTGTAAAATTTTCTTCCCAAAAACATTTTTTTGTCATTTTCTTTTTCTTCCCATATTTTACCTTTTAATGTTTTCTTCTTAGTCATTCTATTTTTGTTAAAGATGTTTTTGACACTCTACTTTCTGTTTTCTTTTCTTTTTATTTTCACTATCCCCCTTTTTTCTTCTTGTTACTTTTTTAAATATTGCTTCATCTTTCTTGTTATCTTAATAAAACCATCAATATTTTTTTTCTCCTTCCTTCATAATCATACTTTTTTAAGTAAATCCACCCATTGATTCCATCAATTGTGAGAAAAACTACATATGATAAAATGAATAGAGAAAAAATTTAGAAATAATAAAACATTCGGAAAACGTAAAGAAAAATTAATCATTCGGGAAAATAAAATTTTTTTTCTTTCTAAAATATTCTGGGATGTTTAATTTCCTTTCAATATTATTTTTCCCCTAATATTTTTGTCACATAGAGTTTTTCTCATAGTTGATGAAATTAATGAGTTGACTTACTTAGGAAAATACAATAATGCAGAATAGAGAAAAATATATCAATGCTGATATTAAGATAGCTAGAAGAAAGAAGAAAAAACATTAAAAAAATGTAACAAGAAGAAAAATGGGGAAAAACAAAAATAAAAGGAAAATATAACAAACACTAGAGTGAGAAAAAGATCTTTAACAAAAAAGAATGATTAAGAAGAGAAACACGTAAAAGGAAAATGGAATAAAAATAAAATATAAGAAGAAAAAGAAAATGACTAAATAATCTAGTTGGACAAAAAGTTGACAAAAAACACTCCTGATAGAGTGAGAAATAGAATACCACGTAATAAATATGGAAAATAAATAAGAAAAAAACAATGAAAAGGGGGAAAAGTGTCTAGAGGTAAAATAAAGAAAGAAAAAAATTAGGGAGAAAAAAAACGAAGCATGAAACTCTTTTGAGCAGATTTGTGAAAGGTGAAATTATTTATGTAAGTTTTTTAAAAAAGAATGCAAAAACCATGCAATAGCTGATCACCAACCAGTCGAAGTCTAATGAAAAAAGATGGGGTGCAAAGGTGAAATTATTCTGAAATTACGTAAATAAATGTGAGATTATTATAAGAAAAATGAACAAATGTGGGATTATTCTTGTAAATTTTTCCAACTTAAAATTCATTTCAAAACAATTTTGTCACAAGTCACACAAATAAATCGCATAAATATGATTAGACAAAATTACTCGCATATGATTGGAGTTGAAACATTGATGTCTTGTTTGTGATTGCTTCTACTTCAAAAAAGTTATTTTTTGAAATGATTTTGTAAAATGTACTTAGTAGTAAAAGTTGATAGTGTTTGACAAAAAAATGCTTCTGAAAAAGTAAAATGTTGATATTGTTTAGTATAATAATTGTTTTTTGTGTTATAGAAAAAATGAAAAGCAGTTTAAAGCACCCTTACACATGTTTGCAGTTTTTAGCTTTTAAGTGCTTAATTTAAGCAGAAGTTGTCATTTGAAAACACTCTTTTCAACTTTTTTAAACCAAGTGCTGAAGAGTACTTTTTTTTAATTTTTTGCAAACACTGTCTCAATCGCCGGATACAGCCGTTGGAGTATCTCGCCGCCATCGTTGGACTGACAATCTTGACAATTCAAGAGAACTAGTGGGTAATAAATTATATTAATTAACTAATTAGAGATATAAATGTGATGTTTAGTCCTATTTAAGAGAATCGAATATATGATCTTATTTTTTAGAAATGTTGTGTTTTATTTCCACATTGAGCAATTTTTTCTTAATACATTTGTTTTGGTAATTAGAAAATTGTTAGATGAATTCAAGTGAATATATCAAAAACTTGTGGGTGCAAGCAATTGGATAATCTTGTGAATATAGCGAAAGTTTACATAAATTTAAGTTGATTCAGGTGAATATTTTCAAATTATTTTAAACAAATTTAATGTCTTAATCGGTGATCCGAGGTTAAAAAGCTATGATGTTGGAGGTTGGCTTTTAAAGGTTAAGTAATGATTTTTTATAGGAAAACTAATTATATTAAATCAATCAATGATGACAGCAATCTCACAATCACGAAAACGCCAAACCTCCCTATGAGGCTCCGCATAACCAAACGGCCCTCCCACTCTCTGACTAGACTGAATAGACCACCCTAAAAAGAGCGAGACTACTCGTTAACCATGTGAGAGTTTCGAAGCTTTTAACAGCAATACAAGCCTTATCGCTTCCACCCACAGACCTAACTTGAGTAATGAAAAGACAACCAAAGAACCTACGGCTAGTGTCCACAAAGCAGAAATTAACCTGGAAGTACTGAATGATAAAATAACAAAAGAAAACAGTAAAAATAACCAAAAGAAGCGTCCAAAACCTAACCGCTCGTTCCTTCTCTGGCGGCGGCGGTTTAGGAGGGGGGCGAACCAATAACGCCCCAATAGATCATAGATCCGGTGGTTGCCCCTGACTTCCTCTTCTTCCTCCATCTTCATCCCTCCACAAGCTTGAGCCAAACAGTCAATCACTTCCTGCCTCTGGGAGGCCAAATCCTCTATTTTTGCCTGATTTTTGTTTTAAATCAAATAACTAATTTATTATTAAATATAGCAAAGATACAAGAAAATGAATAGTCTAAGATTATAATAGGATGAGACAGAACGGAAAAATCTAATGAATCTTCCAAATCGCTAACCCCGCAATAATGTAGTCTAGTCTAACAGCCTTAATGCTCTTCCTGCTACTCCAAAGAGAAAATAAAAAATTACAACTAAAAGATTTGGCTTTACCAGCTACCGAAAAGGGAAAATTGGTTTGACTAGCAATCAACAAACAAAAATCAATCTAACAGAAAATTTTCTGAATCATCAGTTTGACCAACCACCGAAAAAGAGATCCAATTGAGCATTTTTTTCTTCCCAATGGTGGGTCAGGTGGCTGACTAGTAATTGAAGCATCAGAACAACAACATTGAAAAAGCTTTACCAACCATGAACAACGAAAATTCACTAGACCGATTACACCAATTAGAAACACACAACATCTAGACATTGTTAGGAGAAAAACATATCACATGCTCACATGAAGCAGGCAAAATTATCAGCCAATGACAAAGTCGGGCCAAAATCCTTAAAAATAGAAATTAAAATTAGATCTCTCTTAATTTATTCTACATGCAATTATAATCCTAGCGGCCGTTCTAGGTTACAAGAGATATCAATTAAATCATTCATACACAAATTAAATAAAGATTCATGCAAGTCAAACCATCAAGAACCAAACCATACATCATGAATAACCCTTTCATCAATCTCAAATCCCTAATTAAAACTACTCACAATTCATAACTGAATTAACAATAGAATTGAGAATGAGAGAATTAATTGTCATTAATTAAAAAGATGAAACTTACTAATAATCGCAAGGTCTTGAATAACAAAGCGGAAAAGTACTCAAAATTTCGTCTTAGGCCTGTCGCTAAGCTCCATTACCAAAAACAGAGATTTACAGGCTATTTAAATAGAAAAATGAGCAATTCTGGCCGAAAAGGGACACCTGGAGCGCACACACAGTGCCACGCACGGCGTGCGTGTCTCCCGTGCGTCCGGAGAAAAAAACGTGAAAAAGTAGCTCACATGGTGCGCGTCCCTGCCACGCACAGCGTGCGTAGCCTCCATTAGTCTTTCCCTTTCGATTTTGACTATGCTTCCTTAACTAAAGTTGTAGCTAATAAAGTCTTCTATCCATCATAATTTACAAAACTGGAATTGGATCATCCAATCAAAAGATATAAATAAAATGGGGGAATGGCGCATCCTGAAATCTCAACAGCTATTATCTTCCTTCCTCATCTGTTTTCACCTTACTCCTATCACATTGTCATTTTTGTGTTGTCATATGAATTGTAGCCATTAAAGTTAGATTTCATATGGAACTTGAATCGTGTCCTTGTGATGTTTCTACAAAAAAAAATATGCTTGAACGATTGACGGAATGTTATCCTGATCGCCGTTTTCAAGTTCTATTGTTTTCTTTTGATCATGTTATCAATCCTAGAGCTCTTTTGCCTTCAAAGTCACTTCATTAATGTCTCTTGGACCTTCAATTCTCCAAAAAAACTCTCAAATGTGTCTCTAATCTTCCTGATCACTTCTCAAACGACGGTGCCGAACTAAGTTCTCTAACTGTGACTCTAAAAAAATACCAAACATACACCAAAACCCGGTAAATCATGACTTGACTTGAGCTAATTAGGAGACTTGTGACACATTTTAGCTAGGAAAACCATCAAAAGCCGATCTCAACACGCATGTTGAAATACATATTTATCAAATTCCCTCACACTTAAGCTTTTGCTTGTGCTCAAGCAACTGAACTTCCAGAATTACAATAATCACCGCACGACATCAAAACGGTCAGCATGTAGAAGTAGTTAAAGGGATACTCGCAGAAAAACAGAATAAATTAAGAAAATTTCTTCCATAAACTACCTCTTTGTACTCTGGCTAAAATTACTGACAAAAATAATCACAACATCACTGAAGTTAAAACAACGCACACAAGTAATCTTACTCCTGATCAGAAGGATTTGTGAAAGTGACGGTGAATGTTGCACGGTCCCTTTCTTTGAGAGATTGGAACAGCCTGACAATGACTCAAAGTATTCGGGAGTTTCGGGGCTATTCTTAGGATCAAGGAATTCAGCAAGACACTAACTAGGAACTCTTATCTATCTCTATGCGAGGACTAGCCGAGGAGTAGGCATGGTGTATAACTAAGCTAAACCGTCGCTGAAAATTTGTGCTTTGACGTATACTTGAGGTGCGCGAATGACTAATGCTAATTTTTTGCAAAAGCCTTCAAGTCCAATTTTAATCAGTTATTTTTCCTTGTCATTTTGGCACGAGATCGTCATTTCTTTAGAAAGATTCCAAGTCTCATCTTATTGTGCAAGACACTCACACTTTTTGACCGGATCTCCCATTCTCTTTTTCGCAATGTAAGAGGTCTAGCTATATTAATTAATTTTTTTTTATGATTTTTACTAGACATTACTACATTCTAATCCTGGCCTCACCAAGGAAATTTAGCAATTAAGGTTCATTTAAAAAAGTGAATCCATGCCTACAATGCAATCCTAAAAATATCAAAATCCTAAAAAGTGATTACTCTTACCCCATTTGGGACATAGGAACAGTGCCCAAATCGGCTCCTACAAAACTTCATAATCTTAGCAAATTAACCCCCTAGTTTCCTAAACACCAAAATACTGTCACAATTGATCACGGGTAAGAACATAGACCATTTGGCATTAGAGCTCGATTTATGGGTAAAAGAACAAAACGGTCAAGCTCAAAATGGCTTCTCCTAAAGGACTTATTCAAGTGAGATGAAATATTAAGAATAAAATGGATAACTAATGCCTTCATCCCCTCATCAACCAAATTAATAGTGCAAACAATTTAAGCCTAAAAATTCCAAAGACATTCTTATAGTATACTCACAAATCTAGTCAGCTCACAAAGAAACAGTTTAAACAAAAAAATTACAAAAAATTGACATGACTTTTCTACCAATATACATTTAACATTTGCGCATGCTAAAACTAATAATCTCACGTAACAACTACTGCCCGAAAGCCCGATTCACTCCCCACACTTAAACTTTGGCATCGCCCTCGATGACCATAAATGCAATATAAACAAGGGGTAAAAAGGAATGGGTCACACGTGCTCAACTAACTCAACCCAACAGAAAATAACAAGAAAGGAAAGTAGAAAGTCTCCTAGATCTTTGTCTCGGGCACCAGACACACCGGGTCAGCAATTTCAATGGCACATCATCTCTTGGGAGAAATGTGGAGCTGCAAAAACACAACACAAAACCAAAACGGGCGAAACCCCCCCAATTTTGTTTTTGGGATTTTTCCGAAGTTAACCGAAAGCGATAAACAACAACAACAAATGTGAAAAAAGAAACTTGGGTTACCTCCCAAGAAACGTTATTTTTAACGTCGTTTGCTCGGCGATACCTCATATGCTCTCAAATAGCAAAAACTACAGTGAGACCCTAATCATCAAAGTATCCAGCTTTCCCTCAACAAATGCCATTATGTAGCGCAAATTCTTAAATTCTTGAAACCACGTAGGAATCACATGGTCTTCATGAACCTCATTAGCAAACAAGGGTAGAATGATATTCACACCCTCATGCTCAAAATGCATCACAAACACATGTTTTTATCGCTCAAATGTACCATGAAAATTCAGAGTATCCACTTGACTCAATATCACTCCACACGAAGGCATCCCAACTCTCATTGTCACTGCTCTTATTAATATCTTCCATGAACTTGAAATCATTCTCCACACAAGAAGGAATAGCAACCTAAGGAGTGAATCAAAGAAATCCAAATCTGGAATAACGTAAGAGCCGATCGCTGCATGTGCACAAGAGGGGTAATCTTGCATGTGTAGTGAGACTTCTTCATTATGGACATCATTCTTCTCGTTACCACTCTCTTGGAGCTTGTGATTGTCTTCTCTCAACTCATCTTCAATATTCAAACCTCCTTCAGTGGCTTCAACAATGTCATGACCGATCTGCTCCATGGCCTCACCAGGGGTTGAAACTAATGGTAAATCAAACAGTTGGAGAGTTTCTATATGAAAATCAAGGTGATCTGTGTCTTCATCAGTTTCAGACTGTATCGTTTGAAACTTTTGCATGTATTGTATGGATTCTTGATGCACAGACTCAAGCCCACTCTCTTTTTGTTGAAGTTCAAACAAGGATGGAATTTTAAAAGCATCAGGAAGTGTATCATCCATCATATTCCCACCATCGTAGCCCTGACTCACTCCCATGATCATCCATATTGGTCTCCTCAGGTTCGACTTCTGCCGACTGACCCACCACGTTGTTTAGATTCCGGATTTGAGACGTGATGAACTAAATGAGTATCTCTTTCAAGTCAGACAGTCTCTCTGAAATTGTCTCCTTGAATTGGTTTGTGCTCATTATGCGGTAATGATGTAGAAATGACTGAAACATCTGTGTTCTTAATTCGTGGGGAGGAAGAAGTGTGGTATACAGTTGCCCAGAAAGGATGATCGTATGGAGGTTTAACACGGCAAAGAGATAAATGGTGACATCCTCCACAGAAGGAACATGTGCTATTCTTAGGAAAGTAATGAGACAATTCCTCAGGAGTTTTAGTTTGAAGAAGATATTCAAGAATAGAGCGCGATCTTACCCTAGGGTATTGCGAGGGAGTATAATGGTGAGAAGAATGAGATTGAGAGTATTGCGTACTGTGAGGAGGGTAAGGATAAGAAGACTGAATATATTGTGGTATGAGAGAGTAGTATTAATGATGAGTGTAATTTTGATGAATGATGATGAATGTAAGGAGGATAGAGCATATATGGTGAATATGTTGTGGAAGTTTGAGGGTAAGGTGTTCCTTCAGGAATTGAGCTGAATTGATTCATCTCATGTCTCTTTTAAAAAGTATTTTTTCCTACCTGAAAGGTTAGCAAAGAAAAATTCTACGAACAAACTAAAGGAAAAAACTAACTAAAAAAATATCGTTGAAATTTATCTAACACTTAAACCGACATTGTCCCCGACAACGACGCCAAAAATTGTTGTGTGTTTTTTCGGACTAAAAATTTGTAGTAATATAGGGTTTAAGTACGAGTACGTATCCACAGGGACGGAAAAAAACAACCAGGAATTAACTAAATTTAATGATTAAAATAAATAAATAAATAAAATGCAATTGTGCGAGATTTGGATTAATGGAAAAATTAAAATGCGAAAAAGCAATAAATATAAAAGTCTCTTTCTAATTAATGATGTAAGGGAACAATGATTAATTCTGGGGTAATCAGATTTCAGGTTGATTATGCTTAATCACATGTAAATTATTTAATTGAGCAACACTGATCAATGTTAAATTTTTTGCGATCTCGCGGCATATAGTACAATAACTTAGGGAATCAAATCGATCTCTCATGCAACAAGTATCTAGATGACAATTTGGTGTGATCCTTTCCCCGAATGTTGTGGGGTAAATATGACTAAGATGTTATCAATTTAAACCGGGAAAACTATCAAATAAGCCCCCGTACTATACCGAAAAAGTCGATTAAGTCCTCGTACTTTACAAACACTCAATTAAGTCCTCGAACTATTAAAAAACGTTCAATTAAGCCCTTTCGGTCGGTAAGTAACCGGTTTCCCGGTTAAATGTAACCCGTTTGCCGGCCGCCGCCGTTGGTGGGGTTCGAGCACATCGTCTCCGCCGTCTCCCTTTAACCGGGGCTAGTGTGAGCCCTAATTGACTTTTTCAAAATAGTACGGGGGCTTATTTTGATAGTTGGGAAAACTATCAAATAAGCCCCCGTACTATACCAAAAAAGTCAATTATGCCCTCATACTTTACAAACACCCAATTAAGTCCTCGAACTATTAAAAAACGTTCAATTAAGCCCTTTCGGTCGGTAAGTAACCGGTTTCCCGGTTAAATGTAACCCGTTTCCCGGCAGCCACCGATGCTAGGGTTCGAGCACATCGTCGCCGTCGTCGCCGTTTAACCGAGAAACCGGTTACTTATCGACCAAAAGGACTTAATTGAAAGTTTTTTAATAGTTCGAGGACTTAATTGAGTGTTTGTAAAGTACGAGGGCCTAATTGACTTTTTCGACATAGTTCGGGGGCTTATTTGATAGTTTTCCCTTGATAGTTTTGCCATTTAAACCTATGTTTAAAAAACCGACCCGACCCGGCCGGGTTGACCCGGAACCCGGTGACCCGGACAAAAATCCGGTTTGGTTTCTTCAAAACCCGAGAATGGTCAAAAACCGGAAAAACCCGACTGACCCGAAAAAAACCGATCCGGACCCGACCCAAGAAACCCGAAAAACCCGGGAAAACCCGGTTTTCGGTCTTTTCCAAAAAAAAAAGTAATTTCTTTTTTAATTTTAATGCATTTTTTAAACCAATAAAATTGCAATTTCAATTCCCTAAAAAGAAAAACTTTGTAATATATTTATATATTTATTTAAGAATGAAAATCATGTCAAATTATAATATAAATGTACAATACAAATAAAAATATATAATGACAGTGTATATAATTATAAGTTTATTATTATTATTATATAGACGTATAATCGTTGACCGGTTTTCCGGCTTTGACCGGGTTGACCCTCTGGGTCCGGGTTGACCCGTGACCCAGTCACATGACCGGGTCGCTCACCGGTCCGGTTTTTACAACATAGATTTAAACCCATTCTTCCAAAATAAAGTGTAACAAACAAAACAAAGGACTAAAATGCAATCACCCCCGGGCTAGTGTGCGGCCGCTTGCCGCTGCTCGTATCAACTATCTTACAGGTCTGTTTCCTGCAGCACCGCAAACTGCTTCCACTTTCTAATCCCTCGGCCACTCCACACAAGTCACACTCCCAGAATTCCATCTTGCTTTGATGAATCCGTCGAACAGCAGAAGCAACGGTTGCGCAGAAGAAGATTCCAATCACGAAAAAGATGAAACTTTCGTTCAAATTTATGGCCCACAGGTTTCTCCATCTTCTCCCCTGGCCTCTGCCGCATATTTTTGTGGGAGGTAGTCGAACATATATCTGTTTAGGTTTTCTCATCTCATGCCTATGCTTCTGAACTCATATTAGAAGAAGCGACGTTTTTCCTTTTGGTGCGCTATGGGTGGAATTCATATGTTTATGGGCATAGTGTCACAGTTAAGTGGAGGTTAAGAAGTTAACTTTCGCGGAGGGAAAGCTGTTCCCGAACTCTTTAACTCAGTTCATTGCTATTATGTCTGCTGAAGCGATCTGAGCACTAACAACATAGGTAAAACAATTCGCTTGGGAATGGGATAGGCAAATTTTAAATTCAAAGTAAAAACTGGACAGGAAGTGGTATAAGAATTCTGCGACCTGTGTCCTCAGCTCCTTGCATATACATAGCTTAACGGTTTAGCATTTTGAGCTTGAATGCTTATTCTTACACAAAACCTGGGAGTGCATAAGAAGATGGTAGCTTTATGTATTGTGCATAAGAATTTATCTGCTTGTATAAAGTTATAAACAGTAACAAAGATGAAAGATCAGAGCTTTAGCCAGCGAAATACTGAGCTGTACACTGTCTTTCTTGCTTCCCTCTGTCCATAGGAAAACATGACTGATGAGGTGTTCAACTCCATAGAATTAGTGTGCTATAGAAATGTTAGAGCTTCAAATGCTCTTTCTTTTCCCTGGCAATCTTCTCCACATTTATCTAAATGAAATATGCATGCTGTACTGCAAACCTTCTAGTGGCTATGAATCCTTAACATTTGTTTATGAACAGGATGTTAGAATGGTGTGTTCATTTCTGGATGCAAGAAGGAATAGTTATCCGTTAAACTGATAATTTCATTAAAAGTTCTTTTCGTGCAAGAAGAGACATCCTAAATCATTTATTTTATAAACTGTTTATAATAATGGCCCTCAAGTTTGCCATTTACTCCAGGGTAGAGCAGAAGTCGTTTTCAAGCAGCCAGAAGCAAACTCAACATTGAATTTGCAAGTATGGTTTCACGGCTATGCAGAATATTGAAATATGTTTTGCCATTTCTTTTAAATGAATTAACCGTATTTGGTTTGCTCACCAAGGAAGTGCAAGGCCTTGCCACCTGGGTGCTTGCTGAAGGTTTCATGCCATCATGGGTTTTTATCAAAGTAATGAAATTGTGATTCCTTTATATACCGTTCATTCAATATATGTATTGTTGTTTTTCCTGCATACATACTTGAATCACAATGAAAGGGACTAATTTATCTTGGTTGTGAAGGGATATGAGGAATGAGATACTTGTGAATGATAGTACCAGCTTTCTTTCAGTATACTATGCTTATAGTTGTTATTGCTCTCTGCTAGATATCAGTGCAGACAAATAAAGCACAACTTGTTGTGTGTTATTACTTATTAGACCCAAGTTTAAGTGTTTGCTACAATAAGGTTTGGCACCGTGTTTAACGGAAAAGTTTTAGGGGTGATGAATAGTTTAGAAAAAGTAGGAGAGAGGGTGGAAAAGTATGAAAGAGGAGATTAAAAGTAGGAAAAATAAGGGTAATTGAGTATTTTTAAAGGGAAAACTTACCAAAAAAGGGAAAGTGTAACAAAAGCTATAATGCATCCCAAAAAGGAAAGTGTAGCAAACATTTCAATATGGAGGGAGTATGTAATTGGACCTATATCATTGTGATACTAGCTTTTACATATGTTGGTAAATAGGTAATGAGTTATTTTACTCCCTCCGGCCCTTAAAACTTTGCCAAAATTTTCCTTTTTTAGTTGTTCTACTAACTTTGCCACTTTCCCTTTTTGGTAAAGAATTTGTGGTTCCTGATAATTCTCTCTCTTCTGCACAAACCTCAAATCTGGAAAAGTTTTAAGGGACGGAGGGAGTATAATTTTAACTTTATGCCTTAGCTATGTTCTAGGAGTAAAAAACTGAAGTATATATTATTTGTTGGGCAAATGATAGCTAAAAAGTCATCCAACTATAAGGGGTTTCAATACAATTATAAATAGTAGATGTATGTTCAATAATATGTAAAAATTGCTTCTCCAATAAACAGGATTCTTGAAGATTCTAAGCGAGCAAAAACATCTTCTCCTTACCTTGTAAATTGAAAAGGATATATAATCACAAAGTAGGGTTCATGATGCAGGTTTGTGTATGTATGCAACTACACAAATAAATGCTCATAAGTTTTGTATTACAATATTTTCTTAATGCAGTTAATTGTTAAAGATATTTTGTACAATTGTACATAAATATGTTTTTGACATATGAGTCATAAGGTTAGGCTATGTTTAATGGGCAAATGCTACATGCTGACTGCTAGCTATGTTCTTACGTGTTACTATCGCTTTTTATGGTTCCCTGTAAATTTGCATCACAATGATATATCATCTCATGAGAGGTTAACACCTCTAATTCTATCTCTACTTTCTGCAGAACAAGCCTTTGATTCCAAAAGTAGTTATGCTGTATGTGCCTGGGCTTGATGCAGCGCTCTACTTGTCGCGATCTAGAAATCTCAAAGGTTTTAAACAATGTTGTGGCATTCCAAGAGCTGTTCTAGCTCTCAGGTGGCTTTTCAATATAATGAATATATGTGACAATTCCTTGCAAGTTTCAACTCTCGCCAATAGTATTTATTTATTAATGTATTTATTTATTTATTAATTTATTTATTTTACTCTATGGTAGCTGTGTATCAGATGGGACACAAACTATAGATGCACTCCTGACCTACAAAATGAAAAGAAAAAGGGATGATGCTGAACATGTCTCAAAAATGGTTGCTGAAACATCTAAACAAGGTGTACTTTGTAAAATAGTCATGTGTTTAGTAATTTCTTGGAAAAGGAATGTTTTACCTAGATGTTTGACATTTCTATGCCCTGGAGTAGGAAGGAAACAGTAATTCAACAAATGCATCTACACACGGTTATTTAATTTTTTTTAAACACAACCTTTGTTGAAAAAAAAACTGCAATAGATTCATCCAAAGTAGCGTGGGTTTTAGGACTTACTGTACTCTTAGCGTGATGAGGCTTTATTCAGTAAGGTGTGTTGGCTTACTTAAACATCGTTAGTCGAGTTTCATGAGTCGAATTATGTATGTTTTGAATCCATTTATTAGATGACACTGATCTCGGACTATAACATTAGGTGGCCTGCTGGAGTATTTGAGTGCCTTTTCATGAGGCTATGCTTGTTAACTAAGAAAGCAGTAAACAGTTAAACATGAGAAATATACATATTGGAGCCTGTAACGAACAATTTGATATGCAGTCGTAATTTACCACATATGACTCATACGATCATTGGTCTGATAATTTGATCATTGAAACAGTATTGATAAAGATAACTAGAAATACATGTTTGTAATAAACAAAAGTCGTTTGATCATGCCTACCCCCTCAGACCCCGTGAACCCCCATGAGAAACAGCCGTGTAACCAGGGATGTAACCCATGTGGCCATGTGTATGGAAGAGATCTGCCTAGTTAATGACATGGCTATGAAAACAAGCTGGTTGTCTAACTATCTTGCTGGACCTTTAATGGGATACATGTTTTTTGTTCATGCAGGGTGTACCGCTTCAAGCTCAGAGGTTTCATCTTTTCACGACCTTACGAAAAACATACCATTTCCTGTGACTTATTATACCCTTACTGCTAAGGAATTGGAAGATAACTCATACTGTTGTGATAAGCCAGGTGCTAAGGATCTCTAAATTGAATATTATGTAGTATTACCGCTGGGTTTATAGAGTAGTCAGTTCCTTACCTTATTTTTGCATAACAGACTATCGCTCAACACTTCCTGCTTCTTCAGGAACTCCTCCATATGAGATTTTAGCACTTGATTGTGAGATGGTAAGTCCAATCTAATTTATATGCTGTTTTCTTGTACTTTGTATTTCCTATGCATTAGATACAATTGCGTGTTATTCTTAAAATATGTGCACGGGTTATCTTGTTGAATCACCACATTGACTGTTTCTACATCCTTCCACGTTGAACCATATACAAGTAAGTCACATTCGGAATCTTTATTTCATAAAAAAGATTTCACTAGAGGAAGTACTTCGGACCCATAAATGGTTCAAAATGTAGCACAACTCATGAATTACACAGACTGAAATTTAGGGTTCCACTGTTTCAGTAGACAGGGGTTACGTTAGGTCAAAATGTTGGTTCCTACTTCCTAGATTACTAAACATTAAGTGTTTGTAATAACATATACGGAGTATAAATCTATGCATTAATGTGGATCAACACAAAAGTTTGCCCTGAAATCAGTTTCTTGACTAATAGAATATCACTTAGCTGAAGTGTTCAATAATATACGAGTATCTGATGCAGGCTAGCCTGTTCTTAGAAGCTCTTCACCTACTTACTTCAAATGCCAATCTTTCTTTTCAAGGATGATCCCAGTAAGATATTGCTGGAGCTGAATTATCTTAATTCCAAAGCTCATCCATAACTCCATCCAGAGCAATGTTTGAAAACGCATATCGCGTAACTGAGGCGGTTTCTTAGCATTTTTTTACACAAGTTTACATAAAAAATACAAATGATGTAACAGAAATAAAAATGGGTAATGGTATGCCCCACTAAAGAAATGGGTCTGCGTCTGGGTCGGAGGAGGATTAGCTACAGTCAAACCTTACCTCTACCCCAAGGAGTAGAGAAACTTTTTCCTTGAAGACCCTAAGCTAGCTAGTGGAAACTTGCGAGCCCAGTTCAGAAGATGATAAAACTTTAATAACTCACAGAACTTAAAAAAATTAAGATTTGAATCAGAAAAATGTAACCAAAGACGAAAGGTAGCAGTGAACAAGCAATTAGTATAATATAATAACATAAAACAACTTAAAGGGGACAGTAAAATAAAAAGAAGGTAAGAACATAGGTAAGCAAGCAAACTACTAGCTATTGCCCAAATCACACTTCTAACTAGAGGACCAAGAAGCCCCCTACCTCCAAACACGGTTTCTCTAGATCCATACAAGGAATCTACTACCCTTATTCAGCGTCTCCAAAGCACTTGAAAGGTCATATCCTCGATGTGGTTTAATGCTACTGTGTCCAGCCCCAGCTGCACTAAGATTCAGGCCACCTGAGAAAATAGACGGATGATGTAATACACTGACTTTTTGAAATGTCATGTTTTTTTTAGTTGTTAAGTTGTTAAGACTTGACATTTTTTAAAGCTTAAAAGATTAAATGTTGGTGTATTTCTCAACAACTTACCCTTTCTTTGTCTTGAAACCCTAAGCCTAGGTGTATTAGGCTGAGCCCATTCTGTGCAGTTAGTCTAGTTGCAGCTATTTCTACACCTTGACACCTTGTACAATCATTTGGGAACACACAATAAGAATAAAAGTAGTTTATTTCACACTTCATTTAAGCGTTGTTTTTTACTTTTATTCATTTTGTATTTTTCATATCCATCACTATTTATCAGGGCTAGTCGTATTATAGTAATTAGCTAAATTGGATTCATGTTATGTATCATGGAGCACCATTTTCTTTTCCATTGTGTGGATCCTTTTCTATTTGGTTGGAAGGGGTGGCTGATACTTACATAACAGTGATAGGACATATACATTATCCTTGAGAATATGGTACACCTTACCACTCTTATTTATTTTTACTTTAAATCTTTAAAAATTGACAGTGTATTACAAAAGAAGGATTTGAGCTCACTAGAGTCACACTGGTAGATTTTAAAGGGCAGGTATTGATGAATCCATCTATCCTGTTACTTATTCTGATACATATAAACATAGGGTAATTATTTATATTGCTTAACCGTTTCTTTCATGTGCATTCTCTCCTTTCCAATATTGCCGGTGAGTTGAAAGGCTCATACTCCAATACTCCACAAGAGTTTCTGTCTCAAATGAATATCTTGGTTTACCTTTACATGCCAGATGCCTCTTAAGTCTTAAAGTATAGGACCTGATTAGGCAATTTTGTTGCGTTAGTTTAAAAGATAATTATTTTAACAAAAGCAGAAAATGAACTACTCCCTCCGTCCCTTAAAACTTTGCCAACTTTCCTTTTTTGGATGTCCCACTAACTTTGCCACTTTCTCTTTTAAGTAAAGAATTTGTGGTTCCAGTTAATTCTCTCTCCTCTGTACAAACCTCAACCACACAGTTTTTACTTTATTAATCCCCGTGCCGGTCAAACTTAGCAAAGTTTTAAGGGACGGAGGTAGTATGATAAACTTCTGGGAAACTGGAAACTCTTTTAGGATGTTTGAAAAGCAAAACAAGATCCAATCTGATGGTTCAGTTTTTTTTTTCCCTTTGACCAAGGGTATGGATCTGAAAAGATTCGGTCCATTTAAAAGTACAAATATGCTATGGTTTCCAAATTATTCATCAATACCCTTACATTTGCAACAGTAACAGTACCTAAGTACGTAACACACATAACTACTTCTAGTTCTTTGCTCAGTTCATGTAAAAAATGCCGATGGAAAGGAGCATGACTTTTAGGTTGTTATGAATTCTATGGCCTAAAAGCACAGTTTTGAAAAGTACTAAGGCTATTCCTTTAGGCGTGCTTCGATGCTAAGAGCTGTAAAATCATCTTGAGCCTTCTATTTCTCTCTATCATGGAGAATCAAACACCACATTACCACACCCGGCCAGTGGCCACCCAGGTGAAGCGCACACCTTCAGGGTTATGCCTCTATTAATCTGCACAGACGAGACAGTTCACTTGTGACCCCCCCCCAGAGTTTGGTCCAACAAGGTTTACTATTCATTTTAAAATCTACGCTGATTTAAGTTAAGATTAAAAGGAGCTGAATCCAACTAGAATCCTAAAACATTAGATCTTTATTCTTTGCCTGATCTGCTCTCTACTAGAATGCCTTTTTGACTGTGCTCGACTCATCTTGTCTCTACTGGATTACTTGTTCATCCTTCTTCCTCTCTACTAAATTTTCTAATATACAAAGTTGTGCAGTGCCGTGAACCTTTTTGTTCCTCACTTCTACGTGCCCAATCATCTGTCAATTCTATACAAAATACAATAAAACTACTGGGCCATCTATCTTGCAAATCAAGATGTGGGCCATGTGGCCAATACTAGCTGATCTATTAAACCTTTACATGATTTCTGAAAAGCTTTTTGTTATCATGGAATTCTATAGTTTTGTTTAAGTAATGGGTTTTGTCAAAATTTGGCAGGTTGTATTAGATAAACTGGTTAAGCCACTAAATGAGATTACTGATTATAATACAAGGTATGTTCTTGAAAACCTTTTCTTCTTGTACATGTATATGTTTTTCTTCTGAGGATAATTTTCATTAGTTTACTTTTGAAATTAAGAAACTTCTTACATTCTATACTGTATTTCTTATAAAAACATACGATGGTCATATTCTATCCATTAGGAGTCTTTTGAGGTATTCAATGGCGCCACTGTATTTGTATCATGATGCTTATATTCCAGAAATTATGATTTTATTTCAGGTACAGTGGAATTACTCCTGAGATGATGAATGGGGTGACGACCACTCTTAAAGATATTCAGGTTCAGTGGCAGGGCCTTTTGCCGCATAATTATTTCTTGGTTCTCATTCGTTGTTGTAAAAGAAGCGTTCACATTACTGTAAACTTTTGTGTAATAGAGTTCCTTAACTTTTAGGCAGTTTGGCATAAAAACACCATGATTTCTATTTCATTCTCTTTGGGGGGTTAATAACCATTGCACATGTCTTCAGGAGGATTTTCTACAACTGGTCTATAAAGAGACTGTTCTGATTGGGCATTCCTTAGAGAATGATTTGTCAGCTCTAAAGATAGTTCACAATTTGGTAATTGACACTGCTGTATTGTACAAACACCCGAAAGGAAGATCATACAAAACTGCACTTCGTGTTCTGAGCAGGAAGTTTCTTGGAAGGGAGATCCAAGATTCTGTAAATGGGCACGATAGCGTTGAAGATGCAAGAGCTGCAATGGAACTGGCTCTGCTTAAGATTCAAAATGGTATGTTTTTTTTCTTATGCACAATGTACAAAATATGCAATCAAGTTGTGCCTAGTGTAACATGATATTTTACATTGTTATTGCAAAACTTGTGTAATGTATTACTCCTCCCTCCATGTCAGAATGTAAGATACATTTGGTGATTTGGGCTGAGCACGCGTTTTAGGAAAATAAAGGAGATAGTTGTTACTTTACAATTGTTTAACCTTCAAAAAGAAAAAAAAAGTAGTATGGGCCCACAAAATAGTAAGGCGTGAAATGATATACATAGTATAAATTGATAAATTCGGAAAGAAAAACTAAAAGCATAATGGAGTTCAAATTACAAGTGTTCATAGACAAAGAAAATTAATAATAGCTCTTTTGGGACTAAGGCTTGGATGTTGTTGTTGCTATGCAAATGTGCTTAAACTTGCCATTTGATAGTTGGAAAAACTTGGTCAGCCGCCTTGACAGTAGATGCTGAAACATTTTTTGTAACTTTTATTAGTTGCTAAAATCATATTGCTTTATCCGTGTACTTTCGTATTGAAGAAACCTAAGTTAATAATAGATGGAATGTGGACTAATTGATGCTGTGTTTCTATTGTACGAAGTATAAAGCATTGAGCTTTTGACAACTTGTAAATCCTTACCACATTTCCCCCCGGATAACGTAGCACTACATCGTTCGTTAATAGTTCCAACACTTTGACTTTTGCTATTAATGTATTAAACAATCACATTATAAAATATAATACCCACTCCATCCCAAAATGATACCCCATTGCGGATTTTTAGGTTTGACCAATGAAAAAGTTTACTTCTCCCCAACAATACCACAATTAGAATTAAAAGTTAAAATTTAGAAATTATGATAAAAGTTATATTGAATCGCAAAATTAAATTTGAATATGATAAAAACTGATGCACAAATTTAGGGATCAAAAGTGAAATGCGTTGACTAATGAATAGTAAATTGGTTAATTGGTACCATTGTTCTGGGACAGAGGTATTATTAAATTTGTCTCAATATAAATTTTCAAAAAAAACTGTCGAAGTTAATGGTAAAAAAGTTAATGTCTCAATGTAATGTTGTTAATGGTCAAAGTTATGGTTTTGAAAACTTGACTGTTAAGTGTTGCCACTAATAAAGAACGTAGGTAGTATTTATAACAAGACACATGCATAAAATTTTAGATTGTTAGGTACGTAAATATTTAACTATACAATCTATTGAACCTTATAAATAACAAAAATATGTTTCGCTTATTTCTAGATAGCTCTCCCCCAACTGGTTGGTTCTTAGCATATAACAATTCAATAGAGAGCATCTTTCATGGACACCAACAATCAAATAGAGAATTGCAATGTGAGAATTATTATGTCTTGTTTGGTATGAAATGAATGATA
Organism: Cuscuta epithymum; assembly: GCA_945859915.1. Classification (NCBI taxonomy): domain Eukaryota; kingdom Viridiplantae; phylum Streptophyta; class Magnoliopsida; order Solanales; family Convolvulaceae; genus Cuscuta; species Cuscuta epithymum. The sequence continues at coordinate 2,061,880 of CAMAPF010000029.1, forward strand.
TTGAAGTGCCACTCTCTCATGGACTGATCTTTTAGAAAATTGCATTATGAATTTCATTATAATTATTGTTTTGATAATCTGGAACTAGGACCTGATTTTGGTTCACCGCGATCAACTTTTATGCGGAAGAAACTCCTCACAGTTTTGAGTGACTCTGGAAAAACCTCTTCCATAATTGATAGTATATCCATAGTGAAGAAGTACGCCTCTGAGTCATCCCATTCCATTGCAGTGTCATCTGATGATGAAGCTCTTTCAAAAGCCAATAAAGAGGTAGGTAAATGAGGATTGCATCTTTTCAAAAGCTCTTACACTGCATATTTTATGTGTAATTTTTTCCTTTCCCTGTTTTGTTGCCTTTGCAGGTGAGAAATCGTAAGGTGCATTTCATTTGGACCCAGTTTTCCGAATTGGATTCCTACTTCAAGAAAGAATCAGATGATGCAGAGAAGCTGAATAGGAAGTTAGCACAGATGATATCACTGCTAACGTGTGAGAGCAAGAAGGCTTCAAACAAAAAAGGCATCAAATATGACATCACACCTGAATTGGAAACCATTCTGAACCGCATGGATACCAGGGTTAAAAACCTCTATGCCAATCTACCTCAAAATGCGATGCTTATTATTTGCACTGGTCATGGAAACACTGCAATTGTTCAACGGTAAATTTGAAATGATTCTTCTGATGAAATTGTGTATGGCTGCGTATAAATTTTTGTTGAATCTGATGAAAGAGAAGGAATATATATGCCGTGAACAATATATCGGAGAACAGTATGCTCCTCAACTTTCTTCAGGAAAAAATAAACACAAATAGTTGGGACTTGGGGGTATATATGTTCTATAATAGATAAATCAAGGGTATATTTGTTTCAACTTTGTGTTTAGTTGTCCCAATTTTTAAGGGGTGTACATGTTCTCTGTCATATAACTCAACAGTATATTGTTACTTATTCCAATCTGTAAAATATCAAACTGAATTATTCAGTGGGTGTCTTTGAGAATTTGCATCTGTGTGTAAGATATATATGGTGTAATATCTTAGGTTGAAGAATTGGAGAAAAAACATTGATGCTTTAGGAGATCTGATCGCTTAGGCTAGTTTTGTAAAATCAAGCTGATAAGCCATCTAAAATGATAGCTGATATGCTAGTTGATCTCATATTGTGTTGAGTAAAAATTAGCCAACAGACTAATTTAGAAATATATAATGATGTGTAGTGGAATTATAAATAATTTTTAGAAAAAGAGAGAGGTCGAGGTGGAAGTGTGGAACTACTCATAAAGAGTATTAAGTTATTTCGAAAACTACTCATAAGAAACTGATCGAGTAAGCAACCTTAGAAGTTTTATTAACTTCAACCTTAAAGAAGTTTAAAGAGGTTTTAGTATCTTAAAGCACACCAAACATAGACTTAGTGCTCTGACTGAACCCCTCAAGTGGCTGAATGCTAAGTGCTCCCAGAGCATCCCCCAGAAGGTCCAGAACCACTTCCAGGAGGATGGAATGCTGGATGGCTGCAGTCTTATAGAGTAGAACTATAGAAGCTTTTATTATGGAGTAAAACTTTTCATGTGGATTTGTGAATGTTGATTTGTGTTTGTTGAAATGCTGGGGCATAACTGCTACTCGTCTAATATAATAACAAGTTAACAACAGTAATTAGTAGTAAATAATCAGGTTTCCTGTTTTTTTTTTTGCATGTGCAGAGTGAGGAAGATGTTGGGTCAAACTGAAACTGCAATGAGCAGGGAGAAACTTGTCAAAGTGCTGGAAGACCTGCAGGCCCAAGCTGAGGTGGGGTTATGCTTTGTGGGTGTCAAACATTAATACTTGCACTAATGATGATGATGATCCATTCGTCCCCTCCTACACACATTGTACAGTTAGCAGTTTTGGTCATGGTTAATGCTCTTATGTTCCCCATTCAGGTTATGTAACAGCTCCCCCCATATAGGACAATTTCTTTATAGGGGCGTTTACTAATTAAATTAAAAAACTAGAAAACTGTAATACTTTGTAGTTTTTTATGGCTTGGAAAATAGAAAATATGTTTATTTCGTCTCTTTTCAAATTTGGAATAGATGACAGTTCACCAATGTCTTTTGTTTCAGTGTTTCACCATATAATTAGGAAATTTATTTTTAATGTTTTTCAAAATAGATAGCAGTTTTCTTAAGTTAAAACTTAAAACTATCATCCAAGATAACTCTGACTGCTGCGCATTCCATCACTGTTTCATGAGTATACCATGAGTTAAATTTGGATTATTGGGCGTTTTGGCATAAACATAATACTGAATTACTGATGTCATGTGTGAACTTTGATATCCCAAAGTTTTAGTTATGTATCATAATATCGTTTGTGTAATGTGTATAATCTCGAAATATTGAAAAGATATAAATATAGATTTTTAATACTAACTCCGTCCCATTTTTCGCATCTACTTTTGGTTTGACATAACTATTAATATAACTATTAATAAAGTGGTTGAAAAGTAAGAGCCCGTTTGGAGAACTCTGTTTTCGGCTTATCAGGCTTATCAGCCAGCTTTTTCACCAAACACGTAATTTTTACTTTCGCGCGCTGAATTGTGTAATAAGCCGAAAAAGTAAGGTTGAAGTTACTTTTCTGGCTGTATTGGCTGAAGTTACTGTAGAGGACCATTTTAGCTATTTTTACATATAATTTTTTCTTTAATTTATTAATAAAATATATTTTTAAAATATTTTTTTTCTTAAATCAGCAGAATCAGCCAAAACAGCCACTCCAGCCAGAATATCATAAATTTCAGCAGAATCAGCCAAAACAGCCGATTTTGGTGCTACCAAACGGGCTCTAAAAGTTATTGTTGCAATTTGAATATAATAAAGTGAAATGCTATGCATAACATATTTCTTTTCAAAAAAGAATGTGACACTTATTTTGGAAATAGTATGTCGAAACTTTTGAAAATAAGTATATGAAATAAAATTTAGCCATTTAGGCATATACCGTGCCATCATCTGCTTTTATTCACTTACCTCTCAGAGTCTCACTCTCACTTTGTTATGGTCCTTGTAGTGGGATTTAATTAACCAAAACTCATTAATATAAAAATTTAGCGTATTAACTTATGTGATTTAGAAAATGTGTTAAATAATTGTCCATGCACAAAATCTCATTTATGAATACATTTAATAACTCGAAAATCATTTTTCTTAATATTATATGTAGTAATTGAATATGTAAGTCTTTGTAAAAGATCTCTTTTATGCAAACATGTTAATCAATTTGACAATTAAATTTGTTCATAATTAAATACCGTGTATAAATTTATAACATGTGGGAACTTTTACTTTATCAATCAACTTTAAGTTAAAAGTCAGAAGCAATGTTGCCAACATTAAGAAGGGTAATCATATTCTAAAGGTATTATTTTATTCCAAACCTGCCCTCGCTGGCATATTCTATTCCAAACAATGTTGCCAACATCATCAACTCATAGCTGCAGCACGGCGGTCGCCTCGGAAGGACGGATTTCATATCTGACACAGTCGTCCTCAGTTAGCAGCAACTCATCGGCAATGGGAGAAGCGTCGGCTCTATGTGAATTGGTTAATTTTGAATGATTCAATTGATAATTACTTGATAAACTAGTTTTTTTTTGGGATGAGATAAACTAGTTTATTTTAAAAACATAAAAGTGACGCATTTCAAATATCCCAAAATAAAATGCTCATAGCTCATTAATGAGCACTCAATCAATATATATATGTATAAAAGAGGAACTTTTTAAGAGCATACAAAGCGCCACATAATCTTGCCATGTCATTTTATATATTAATTATTTAGTTATTTTCATATCTTCTATTTTTATTAACTAGATTCTATTTTTGATTGCATATTGATATGGAAACAAAAATTCGTAAAAAGTACTATATTTTTTTTGGTGTAAAAAAGTACTATATTAAACATGCTTTATATTAGACTAAGTTTATATATAATAGGTATTCTTAGCCAAAAATACGTTTTAATTTCTATAACAATTAAATGTTATAGTATATGTTTAGGCTTAGAATTATGTGTTAGAATTATACGTTTTAATTCCATTATAACCATTATATTAAATGTTATAGTATACGTCTATACATTTAGGCTTACAATTTAAAAAACATGCTCTATATTTAGACTTTTTTTACTTCATATATATTAAATTTCTATGAATATCCATCTTCATAAGATTATATTAAATGTTTAAAATCGGGTTCATAACAATTATATTTGCTCGAAATGCTTAGGTAGAAGATCAATTTAATTATTTTTCATATTATCTTTTCCTGGCTTCACAAATGAAATATATTTTACATATTTTTTCACGATTGAGGAGATTCCACCGATTCAGCTCATTCAGTCATAATTTAATCAATTTCAGTAAAATAAGTTAATTCAATTTATTTTCGTATTATCAAACAAGCTCTATATTAGATTAAGTTTATTTTTCTTTTAAATCACATTACATATGATCCGAAAGAACTCAAATTTCAAATTAGCTAAATTACATAGACTTGAAAGCTAGTCTGATGTATGGGAATAAGTTTACGTAGGCTTCACATATTTACAAATTAAATATATACGGTAAATGAGATTCACTTTAATTATGTAACTAATAGGTTATAGGCTCTACATATTTGCAAAAGACTTGGCATCGAGCCTGATACACGCACATTAAAATTATTGACTATACAGTCTATACACAAGAAGCTCGCTATGTGGATTATGGATAAGGGAACTTGTCTCAAGCTCATCCTGTGAGGGTATTTTCATTGAATTTGAGTCTGATATCAGAACAAGTCAAATCAAATTTAAACAGATCATATTAGAATAAATCAAACTTAAGCAGATCAGACCAGGTTAGATCACATTAAACCTTAACAATTTTAAAATACACAGAGATCAGATGCTTACGGTAATCATAAAACTTCAATCCAAACTTTGAAAACTCCTCTTCAAAGAGCAAATAGCTAGCGTATGATATATACCAAACATAGCATCCGGTGTATACGAATCGAATCGAGTCGAATAGTGAGATTTTGTATTTGTAATTGTTTAATTTTTCCGAATACGAATCCGAATTCGAATATGAAACGAATATTACTTTCGATTTGTATTTGTATATGTTTAACAATACGAATAATTAACGAATCATATACGAATATCGAATCGATTTGAGCATAAGTTAACTATTTGTCAAACATCACTTTAAAGTAATTTTTCTTATATTTTTTAAGTTATAAATGCATGCTATGACTTAATATGTGTTTTTAAAATTTACTTTGTAAAAGTACATTTTTCTTTAAAATTTAATGGATCGATGCATTTTTAGGTTGTGTACTAACACTAAAATATTAGAAATTATACATATAATGTGTGAAATAAGTTGATAATTGTATATATCATAGTCAAACGACTCTAATTTTATTCTTTGAATTGAATACATAATTATTTGTATTCCCATTTGAAAGATATTTGAAACAAAAATATGATTTGTATTCGTATTTATATTCTATATTTTCAAATTTAAATCATATTTTTTGAATCCAAATCACGAATCGAATTAAAATCATTTGCTTCCCTTACAGGCTTACAATCCTTACTCCATATGACACTTCTGATTTATTACAAATGAGCTTGAAATTTGTATACATAAATGTATATATGGACTATATTTTGAGTGTATAACTATCATTTAAAAGTTATTAGAGTATTATTACTATTACTATTCATATTATTATAAATATTATCACTATTATTAATCGACTATATTTGATTAATATTCGAATCGAATACATTGATATTCTTATTTGTATTTGATAACAATTCGAATCAAATTTAATATTTTTATTTGTATTTGTATTTGAAATTTTCGAATTCGAATAGTCTTATACAAATTCAAATCACGAACCGTGTATAAATTATTTGATTGGTTTAGAACCCTTAATTCCCACATTCCCACATAATTGGCAGTTGGCACAGCGTAGACACTCACTCGATAGACGGAGCATCCCTGCCAAAACCATTTCGAAGAGGCCGATTGCTTTCTATTTAAGACGTAGTAGTAAATTATAGTTTTTCTTCATGTGGATGTATGCATAATGCATGGTGATTATTGTCCTATTGAATGCTTTGTCATATATGCTACTCTATCATGAGTCCATTTGCTTAATCTATTGAAATTGATGAAGTTATGGCTGTAACGGCTAAATTGATTGAGTTGTTGAATTATGGAGGGACAATATATAAATTATAGAGTACATTTTATTAATAGAATAAACAAAAAATTATCTGAAAAATAATTTCAACCTTCCATATTTTTATTATCACACAATTCAACGCACAAAACCAAAAATTACGTGTTTGGTAAAAATGTTGGCGGGCAAGTCTAAGAAGCTCAAAAGAGCGGTTACCAAACATGTTCACTTTATAATTATAATAATAGTAATTATACTACTAATAATAGTAATAATAATCATGATCATAATAAGAGGTTTTTTCATGAATATTATTGAAATATATTTAATTGACAAAAATATTATGATAGTTACTATGCATAGTCATTTTCGTGATAGCCACTAAGTCATATTTCTAACCACTTTTTTTTACTTCAATCATATTTGTCATTATTTCTAATACTAATATGTTACCGCAGCTCCAGTACTTTGACTTCCTAATATATTACTACTTTATGTCAAATTTAAAAAAGTTAAGCAAAAAATAAGAGTAGAAAAGATGATGGTGGTGAAGATAGTGAAGATGGTAAATGTTGAGGTATATACGAAGGAGAGGGAAGAAAGTAAAGAGAGATTGAATGAAAGGAGAGAAAAGATGGGTAAAAAGATAGGTAAAAAGATGAATTTTTAAGGGGTCTATATAGTATATCCAAAAGGTGTACACAAAATTATTATTTGTGACGGGAAGAAGAGAATGTTACCCGAAATAGGACTAAAAAGATTTGAAAATTCTAAAATAGGATTGCCAGGTTTTTGTTCCCAAAATAGAATTAATTACTGCCGTGTTTTGGCAGTATCAGACTTCAAACATGACAGTATTTTCTAAATTTGACAGTAATTACTCCTATTTTGGGAATAAAAAACAAGACAGTCCTATTTTAGAATTTCTAAAATGTTTTAGTCCTATTTCGAGAGTTTTCCCCGGGAAGAATCAATATATATATATAAAAGAGGAACTTTTTAAGAGCATACGGCGCGCCACATAATTCTGCCATGTCATCATATATAATAATTATGTAGTATTTAAATAACGTTTTATACCTTCTATTTTTTATTACATTCTATTTTTTATTGCATATTGATATGGAAACAAATGAGATAGAATCCACCTTATTTGGTAATTTTTTAGAACTTATTACGGAGTATGTATCAATTACTCCCTCCGTATTTAAAAGTTCCCTACACTTTCCTTTTTGGGATGTATTTAAAAGTTCCTACACTTTCTCTTTTGGGTAAGTTCTTCCTTTAAATATACTCAATTACCCTTACTTTTTCTACTTTTTATCATCTATTTCCTACTTTTTCTATATTATTCATTATTCTTACTATTCTATTGAAAAAATAAATTATCCGTGATTTCCCCACCTAACAGATAAACCAACCAAATTCCTATTAATATTGTTCTTCAAAGTTATTTTATACACTTGGTGTAATATAAAGTTGTTTGATAATACTAAAGTTTAGTATTTTATTTTTGTAAAATAACTTTTTTGCATTGAGTAATGATCCATTTTTTACATTTTCAATATGACGAAATAATGAGTAAAATGTTAAAACTTAAAAATACTTATTTCATACCATGTTGAATGAGAAATAATAATAATAAAAAAATAGTGTTTTGAGATGCTTGATAAAGTAATTTAAAGTATGTGAGATAAATAAAAAAACTTTTTTGTGAATTCTATAAAATCGGGTTCATAACAATTATGTTTAATTAGTTGGGATGCTTATGTAGAAGTCCATTTTTTTAAATAAAAAAAAATAATTTTTTATTTTATTTTATTAATGATATATGTAGTATTTTTTTTTTTGCATAATTCGGGAGATTCCATTAATTCAGTCTAATCAGTTAGATTTAATTCATTACAGTAGAATCAGACAATTCAAGCCCGTGCGATGCACGGGCAGTATATAATTTAGCTAATTATAAATTTGATACTTTCATAATCATATATAATTTAATGTGATGCAAAAGTAAAATAAACTCGGTCTCATATAAAGCCATTTGATAATACTAAAATTGGTCGAATTGTCTGACTCTATCGTAATGAATTAAATCTAACTTATATGGAGTACTACGTATTACATATATAATTAATAAAATAAATTAAATTTTATAGGAAAAATATTTAAAATAGACTTCTACATATAAGCATCTCAACTAAACATAATTGTTATGAACTCGATTTTAAAGAATTCACACAAAAGGTTTTTAATTAATTTCACATCCTTTATATTACTTCATTAAGAATCTCAAAAACTATTGTTTTTAAATATTTCTGATTCAACTTGGTATGAAATAAGTATTTGTAAATTTTATTAGTAAGATCTTACATTTTATTCATTATTTCGTCACATTGAAAATCTAAAAAATGGACCATTTTTACAATTTACTCATTTAATTCGTCACATTGAAAACGTCATTAATAAGGATATGTTTAATTAGATTGACATTATCAGTTTTAATTTGGTCTGGAGTAATACAATGCGGGATATGTCTATTTTATGTATGTATAACTTTAACAATAACAACAACAACAATAACAATAATAATAATATAATAATAATAATAATTATTATTATTATTATTATTGTGATTGATGTTTAATCCGATCTTGTCTGAGACTTAAATTGGTCCAATTAAAAACTTCCTAAATGTATGAAGATTTCCTAATTTGGATTAGAAAGCTATTTCAAAAGTGAAGGAACATTTAAATTGCAGTTGTAAAAATAAAGGAGTTTTCGTTAAATGTTACTAATAAAAAGTTGTGGACAAAAATATTACTCTTAGCAAGTATTAGTGACTATAGTAATGTTTAAACTTTACATCATAGTAACTTACATGTAGTCACTAAGATGTAAATTTGAACATTAATATACTTACTAATACTTACTAAGTAATATTTTTGCCCATCACATTGTAAAGAGTAATATTAATGGAATTTTGTCAATAAAGAAACAACTAAACATATTTACTTTTTTAGTTGGGCTAAACGTATTTACTTGTGAAAAGATACATAAACATATAAACATTTATATGTATTATATGAATCCACATTACTCTAATATAAAATATTACTTGACCTAATCTAAAAGTGGAACGATTGAAGTAAAAAGAGTAATATTTATACACTTTAATATTTTAAAATATTACTTTTTAATACTACGTATATATTTATTGTAGGATAGAATCCACATCATAACAATTACTTATTTTCATGAAAAACTTACCAAGTAATGTGGATTATATCCTATAATATTTTCTTTCCATATCAATATGCAATAAAAAATAGAATGTAATACAAAAATAAAAGGTATAAAAAGGAATTAAGAAATTGTTATATATGATGACATGGTAGGATTAGGATAATAATTGTTCACAACCATGCCAACCACATCTGCAAGAACAATATTTAGTGGTATAAATTGATTATAGAAATATAACACCAATATAATATTTGTTCTTCAAAGTTATTTTATACACTTGGTGTAATATAAAGTCGTTTGATAATACTAAAGTTTAGTATTTTATTTTTGTAAAATAACTTTTTTGCATTGAGTAATGATCCATTTTTTGCATTTTCAATATGACGAAATAATGAGTAAAATGTTAAAACTTAAAAAATACTTATTTCATACCATGTTGAATGAGAAATAAAAAAATTAGTGTTTTGAGATGCTTGATAAAATAATTTAAAGTATGTGAGATAAATTAAAAAACATTTTTGTGAATTCTTTAAAATGCGGTTCATAATAATTATGTTTAATTAGTTGGGATGCTTATGTAGAAGTCCATTTTGAAAAAAAATATCAGATAATTTTTATTTTATTTTATTAATGATATATGTAGTATATTTTTTTTTACATAATTCGGGAGATTCCATTAATTCAGTCTAATCAGTTAGATTTAATTCATATCAGTAGAATCAGACAATTCAACTAATTTTAGTATATCAAACGGATTAATATTAGACCAAATTTATTTTGCTTTTGTATCACATTAAGGGCCCGTTTGGTAACATCAAAATCGAGTGAATCAGCTGATTCTGTTGAAATTTATGAAGTTCTGGCTAAAGTGACTGTATTAGCTGATTTTGCTGATTTATGTAAAAAAAATATATTTAAAATATACTTTATTAATTAAATAAAGAAAAAATTATATGAAACATAGATTAAATGGTCATGTACAGTAACTTCAACAATACATCCGAAAAAGTGACCTTAACCCTACATTTTTTTTATTATTACACAATTCAATGCGCGAAATCAAAATTTACATGTTTGGTGAAAAAGCTGACCGATAAACCTTATAACCCAAATAATGTGGTTATCAAATGAGCTCTAAATTATACTACGTATATGATTTCAAAAACAATCAATTTTACAATTAGCTAAATTATGTACTGCCCGTGCATCGCACGGGCTTGAAAACTAGTAATAATACTATAACGACGAACTTTCAAAAAATTACACTAAATGGCAGTCATATATCCTAGTGAGCATTGGACAGTTTTGGTAAATTAACCTCCCTATATTACGATTTAGGCACTGTTTTTTGTTTTTATAAAGGCTAAAAGGTCATATAGGTACATGAACTAACTTAAAGTGTTCAATTAGCTCCTTATATAGGAGGTTCTGCCCAGCCGTCGCCGATTGGGGAAGTTTCTGCTGGAATTTTTTTAGCATCTTCTTCATTAAGTCTAGTTTACTCATACCAAATTTAAGCTAAAAATTAAACCGGGAAGACAGTCAAATGATTTTTTGAAGATAACTGCGCAGTTAAACAGCGCAGTACATTTCGGAAAATCATTTGACTACCTTCCCGATTTAATTTTTAGCTGAAATTTGATATGGGTAAACTAGACTTAATGAAGAAGATGCTCAAAAAATTTCATCAATTTTTTTTACCGGGAACCCCCCAATTGGCGACGGTCGAGCAGAACCTCCTATATAAGGGGCTAATTGAACACTTTAAGTTAGTTCGTGTACCTATTTGACCCTTTAGCCTATTATAAAATAGGCTGAAGTCAAGTAGTCAACAACATTCCTATGTAACTTCTCAGGCCTTTACCTTTGGAGAATTAAGAGAAGTGATGATACTTTGGAGAATTAAGAGAAGTGATGATACTTTGGAGAATTAAGAGAAGTGATGATACTTTGGAGAATTAAGAGAATTATTATATCTTCATAATGTACAAAAATATAATATGATTAAATGATAGTGTTAGAGCATCTCCAATGGTATAATGTGCACGGTACACACGTGGCATGAGAGATAGCCACATAAATATTAGTAAATAAATTCTTTCTCTCCTTATTTTAATGATTTTATACAGATTTAGTAAGTTTTTCTCCACAATGTCAAGGAGGCCGTCTAAATATTGACATTGCAGTTGACATTGCAGGGAAAAACTTACCAAAATTGTATAAAATCATTCAAATAAGGAGAGAGATAACTTATTTGCTAATATTTATGTGGCTATCACTCATGCCACATGTGCACTGTGCACATTTTGGCATTGGAGATGCTCTTAATGACTCACAGCAGTCTAAACTGAATCAATCAGAATTTACTCCTGATCGGAGACTAGATCCTACACCCTCGATCCAGATCCCAAATCCACCTTAAAAACCTGTTCACATGAGCTAATCAATCTAAACGAACCAAATCATATCATTTCAACCCAGAACCACACCTGCATCACATACCAATCAAATTTATTTAATATCAAACCAGAATAAACCATAAAAGACTTAAAAAGTGACAGCTTTAACCATACATGAGCAAAAAATTCCAGTCGAATTGAACCGGGCCTAAATACAAGGGAATTAAGATAGCACAACCAGCACAAGGAAAATTTCACAAAGTAAGCCTTTTGCTATCCTAGCCTTTTCCAAAGACACTAAATTAGCACAACATTACCTAGATACGAAGCATCTCAAACAACGTTACATATGTACACATAAAAGTCATACACAGCATTCCGATCTTTCAATTATTAAGTCAGACGTAGTAGTAGCTTCCGATCACGTGACATTTTCATTTGGGAGACACAAGTCATGTTTTTTACTTCCATGCAGAAGAAACAATCAAGATCTTGTCTTCCCATCCAAAATGCAGTGCCCCTGAATCTTCCCTTACCTTGTACCTCTCGCTGTACTGCTTAATAAGCTTTCTAATCGAATCACTCACGTTCCTGCTGATAGGGCATGTCCTGAACCCGGCCATCATCATCCTGGCCCTCCATTTCCCAGCCACCTCATACCGCTCTATTCTTTCCTCGCCTTCACATGCAACGATGTTGATGATGTCACGTGCCAGGCAATGCCTTTCCACATTCATCCTCTCCTGGCTGTCCCTTGGAAGAGTTGCATCAAGTGATTCAAATACAGCGGAGTAATAGTCATATGCCTCTGCAAATCTGGGAAGAAAAGGGGAAGTGTTCGTGTTCACATCTTGCTCGACGACAGTCACTACCTTCGGGTTCAAGCCCTTCACCATCCTCAACAGCCGGTCCCGCTGGTTCACCGTCGACACACTCTCGTCTGGCATGTGATGTAGCTGGAAGGCAAAGTTGACTATGACTGTTTCGCCAGGCAGGCAGCCAAGTGTGGTGGGGGCGACTAATGCTGATTCGGATGGCACGGCCTGGAACTCAAATGGGATACTCAGATCTTCAGCTAGCTTTTCAAGCCTCAGTCCGATAAGACGGAGACCGCCAGTGGCCCGCTGAACTGATTCAGGGTGGTCAACCCCGGTCAACCTCAGATGAGGCATATTTCTCATGCCGGCAAGTGTTTGCAACAATGTGTAGTACTGACTTCCTTGGTTGATGTCAAAGTCTATAATATGGACTCTTCTTTCGCCAGCCAATGCCTCCAGAATTGCACCGTTTGCCGCCATAAACCCGAATCTAAAGCACGGGCAGACCTCAAAAAGGACTTGCATGGCGGAAAGCCGGTCATTGGAAGGAGGTGATTTACATTTCAGGGCTTTGTAGAGACCTTTTCCGGATGAATCGATGCGCGCTGCCAGAGCTTCTACCATGTAGGCAGCAATTCTTCCTGAAGGTTCTCCCTGGATGGATACCATCTGCCTGAGCTCATTTATCATTGCTGATGCTTTTTCTATATTCCCCTCTTGTATCGCATAAGCACAAGTGAAGAGCATCTTTCTAGGAGTTATTAATGGTCTATTATCCCCCCTATTGCTGCTGTTGATGATGCTGAGCTCAGAATCTGATGATAAAGATTCCTTGGGAGATTCCTTTTGCACGAAGCTCTCAACTTCCATACTAGTCCGAGTAAACTCATCATCATCGCCATTGTCGTCAAGAAGTGCTCTTTCCAGTTCTTGAAGCTTCAGTTTCACATTACCTTCATCAAAGTCTAGTGGAATGGGACTTTGGGTATATATGTACTCCGAACTATTGAAATTAATCCGAAAGGAGTTATTGCATTTCAGTGGGTCAACAATATCAGATGACATGGACGGGGAACTAAAGAAGTAGTTTGCATCATAACTTTCACTGCTGCAAGATTCGGATGCTGCATATGATGCTATTCCATGTATGTCTGGGTTGAATATGGACAAGCCGGAGGAGTTGTCATTGTGACTATTCGACAAATATATTTTATGGCTTCCATATGTCGTGGATGATCGTACTAAGGACATTGTTTGCTTCTTCACCACAAGCTTCCTTGGAAATTAGGCCAAGAATAACTCCTGGATGCACACAGAGATTAAAAAGACTATCAGACGATTTTCCACCATCATATAATAATCTAGTAGCCAAAAAAAGAGAGAATCAAAATCTGAATGCATCATATGCACAAAATCCGTGTGAAGATATATAAAGATATTTTTATAAATCTTAATCAGCAAAAAGAAAGAATTATGGAAGCACATTCTCCATGAAATTCAAACGCAGCGCTAAAAAATACAAGTATTCTGGCTCATTCTGCTGATATGCTGAATAAGCAGATTGATGCTACCAAACATGGACTAACAACTAAAGTAAGTGAAAAAATCATGACTTTAAGCTGTTGACAACTTCAACCATCCATCTTCATAGCAGTGGCAGAAGATGAGAAGCTTTGTTAAAAGGCTTCTTACCATGACCCATCACAAACTTAATTAATTTTCTAGTTTGCCAACAAGTATTTATATAATTAATACTTACAGGGTCTACCATAATGTTGACAACAATGAGTTGAGATCAGTTCCCACAGACCCACACATTACTCAGAAACTATACTTCAAAAGTTGCTTCACAGATAAATAGATAGATACACAAAGAAACACCCAATTGACCTTGTGCAATTAATTAACCATAGGAAACAAAAATGAAACAAGAATTTTAAGCATATAAAGAAACTGTACACCTCTCCTTATGAGACAGATAATCAAAGCAAAATCAACTACAATAATCTGCAATTACATGTGCAAATGGAGAGTATGAACTACAAAAACTATTTAGTAGGGGGGTCGGGGGACCAGGTTTTTTCTTCATATTTATGTATAAAGTATTGTATATATAACATATTATATTTATCAATACTCGGGCATATTTTCCATTAGAAAAAAAGGAAGATCCTGGAGACGATATGGCGGAGAAAAAGCAACTGATCCTTGGAAAAATTCCAAATTAAACAATTCAAGAAGATAACTGATCAAGCAGACAACTATTAAAAAGTACCCAGAAATGAAAACAGGATCTTGGGGAATCCCACAAAAAGCAAATGGAAAACATAGAACGAAAATAACCTGCAACTGATAATTGTTGTTATTATCTTTTAATGGATGAAAGAATTACCCTAGAACTTTCAAACTTGGATAGGATTAAGAAAAGGAGCACCTTGTTTTCCAACTAGCTGTCGCGGTTGATTGTTGACTTATTCTTAACATTATTACTACGTTTTGTTTTTCTATGATGAAATTGTTCCGTAGTTGGAGTATCATCATCACACTTGGGGCGTAGTCAATGGGTCTTCCGGTCCCACCACCACCATCTCTCGGCCGGGAAGCAAGATGATGAAGCTGCCAACTTGCCGCGTTCTTTTGTACCATTGTAAACGAAAGTAGATAAATTTCTACTCCATTTATCCATTTATTAAAGTACAAAGTGAGCAAATGCGACATTGTTGTTGTGGCTTGGATGGTAGGGTTAGCATGTTTTCACTCCCAGACCAGATCAGACCAGACTTAAACAGACCAGACCAGACCAGATCAGACTTAAACAGACCAGACCAGACCAGATCAGACTTAAACAGACCAGACCAGACCAGACTTCCGTAGTTATAAAATACACAAAGACCAAACGTTTACCAGACCAGACCAGACCAGTTCAGATCAGACCAGACCAGACTTAAACAGACCAGACCAGACCAGACCAGCAAATTTCATTCCAAAAGAAAACATCCTTATTTTGGGCTTATCTGGGTAATTGGCCGGGTTTGCGGTTAGGTCAAAGGTGGATCAACAAGTTTGGGCGGATTTTGACATATACGGGTTATCTATAACTGCCCCGGTGCTTGAAGCGGGTTGATATTGGCGGGTGTCATGGATTTGTCACACACCGGAAAGTTATAAAACAATACAGTACTATATGACTTTGGGCTACTCTTCCAATTAAGGAGGGATCCCAACAGTATATATGGCTTTGGACTACTCTTCCAAACTTGACAGTAATTACTCCTATTTTGGGAATAAAAAAACATGACAATTCTATTTTGGAATTTTCAAACTGTTTTAGTCTTATTTTGGGAACTTTCCCTAAAAAAAATAAGTAGTACTTCGTAAGTAATATGGAGTATTTTTAATTCCTATTATACCCTCCAAATAACCTGTACTTTTTTTTGGGAAGTCGGAGTCACTTACTTATACACAACAGCTTTGCCTTCATCAACGACGTTGGAAATCACAATCTCATTTAGGGAGTGTTTTTGTTTGCTTAAAAAAAGCACTTTGGAGCTTTTAGATTAAAAAAAGCAATCCTAAGTGTTTGGTAACCTCAAATTTGACTTAAAAAAAGTGATTTAAAGCCAAAATCTAAAAGCTACCCCAGCCCAGCTTTTAAACTGCTTCTTGGTTCATTGGTAAATAAATGGAACTTTGAGGATGGTTATTAAGTTATATATTTTGAGTAAACCCAGATTACCCTTCCCTCATCTATCTTGCTGTCAGACCTTGTTGCCTCTGGTACCGATTCTGTTCAACGAACCCCACCAGCCACCGCCATGCCCCCACCGGATTCCGGTGGTCAGTGGTTTGCAGGCGACGGCGTACAACAATACGGATACCATTATTTGCTACTCCGCCTCTTCAAAAACAAGGTGGACGATGCGGCTCACCCAAAATCCAAGTGGATTATTTGATGGGTTGACTTGGACGCCTCTTTTTTTGGACATGGACTCCATATTCCACTTGACTGGTACAAGTTGGGGTTCATGGAATAGAAGAGGAGCTCCTCATGGATTTCAAAGTGGTTGGACCAGAGAGAGAAGAGAAGCTCCCAAATTCATGTTTTTGTTTGATTTTAGGTCTTTGATTTTGGCAGCAGAATTTTGTTCGTGGGATGGAAGACAACTCGTTGGTGGAGATATAAAATGGACATTTTTGTCTTTAACAAAATATCTTATCAAAAATCACTTTTTTTAACAAACACTCCAACTTTTACATTTTAATTAAAATCACTTTTATTCCCAAACACTATCTACTTTTACAATAAATCACTTTTCCAATAATCACTTAAATAAAGGGAAAATGGAAACTAATAATCCAACCTTTTAGCGGTCTTCTTTCAATAATCCCACTTTTTGATTATTCATGAATAATCCAACGTTTGCACCTCATCTTCATTCACTGGTCCCTGACCGGTTGATGACTTGCTATTCCAAGCTATTTTCTTATCTTTGCAAATCATTATACCATAAATCTCATCTTTCACAAAGATAATATTTTGCAAAGATAAGAAAATAACTTGGAATAGCAGGTCATTAACCGATCAGGGACCAACGAATGAAGATGAGGTGCAAAGGTTGGATTATTCATGAATAATCAAAAGGTGGGATTATTGAAAGAAGACCACTAAAAGGTTGGATTATTAGTTTCCATTTTCCCTTAAATAAATCACTTTTGAAAAGCAAAGCAAACGCAAACACTCCCTTAATCTTCAGCCGGCAAACTGTCGAAATAGTGCACCAGATGGGATTGAAGATTCCATGGATATATCCATCCACCAAGAAATTGAAACGAAGAAAAATTCTTTGATTCAATTTGAAGCCGATTTCAACTGATTCTTGGTGAAATGAGACCGACGAAACCAACTACGATGCTACCTGATTTTGCGCAAAATCTCCCTTCTTCATTGCGCTGCATCGTCGCTTCCACGATAGGAGTATTGGGCATTACGCTTTGTTTATTGACCAAAGGTTTGATTAAAGCTAGATTATTTTTTTGCATGTCGTGTTTGATAACATTTTACAAGTTCTTCTTTTTATTTGAAAAACAACATTTTTATAGTAAATTTTTAATAATTTGGTTTGTTTTTATCTATTCCTAGTAGTCCCTTTTACTATAGAAACACATAAACTTGGTTGACACCCTTCTTGGTTATAGCTTGTTGCTGATTGTGCCGCTAAACGTATATTCCAAATATATAAACGTTAAGGCATGTGTAATATATTACAATGTTAAGAGCTAGGCTAATAAAAATTCATGCATCTCTATGCCTTCTAGTGAAATGAATGTTATAATATAATTTGGGCAGCCTCATTGCTATCATCATGGCACTTCCTTATCCTTCAACGTGTGGAAGATTGCTTTTGCTTCTCGTTTAGTTCAATGCCTTCTATTTTAGTTCATTTGTTCAACGTTAAACAAAGGGGAAGGGGGTAATTGCTCTCTTTTCAAATATTTTAAAGCTTTTTGCACAAAAAACAAAGTATAAGGGCATATGTACCCCTAGTTGACAACTTGAGGTGGGTTTTTGCCCCTTTTCCCTTGATTATTCTATTTAGAAGACCAGAACGATTGAAAGCTAAATTTGTTGCCACTGGTTCTCGCCTGTACGGTTAAATCTTCTAAAGAACAAAGGGAACTCAATGCTCTCCCTCGAACCCCAAAGTTGCTATTTCAGAAGATCAATAAAAACTAATAGCTTTGAAGTATGATGCTCCTGGGCGAGAACCTTCAATCAATCCAAATATACATCACTCGTAAGCCTAGTTAATCGAAAAACACACAAAATTAAGAAATGTGCACTGCACATCGAAGATTTATGCATAAATTAACCTTATTGTGGGGAGAAAGGCCGTAACCATTGTCGATGACCAGGAACGACTCCACGCCGTTGTCTCTAAGAGAAACCTTAACCAGCTCCTTGACGCTTTAGAGAGACGATTTTACCCGAGATTCGTCATTTTCATGTTCCTTATCTTTTTCTTGTCCCTCCATATTCTCTTTTTTAGCAAACAAAAACAACCCGTGAATCTCTGGCAGTTGTCAACAGTCACCACATTGTCTTACACAAATGAAATAACACAAAATATGGACAATGGATTTGGTAAACAAGACATGAAAGAAAACAATAAACATAAATACAAATGATAAAATTAATTAAACTAATAATAATAATAGTAAACACAATTATAAATGCAAGTGCATGCTATTTTGTTGCAGTATTTTGTATATTAATTTGTAAACAAAACAACAGATACTATTTGTAAATGACCTTTTTTATGCAGGTGAATGCAATTCTTGTTGCCTATATGTCCAGCATTTGGCCAGAAAAACTGGTAGACAAATAGGTAGGGATGAAAATCTTCCTTCTTAATTTCACATTATTCTTAGTTTTATAATTCGTAAAAAGTTAATCATTTACTCAATACATCAAATTACTTGGGTTATGAGTTTGTATGCATTTATGTATTGAAGTCATATACATAGTACTTTCCTCCGTTTTTTTAATCGCAACATGTTGAATTTTACATTATTCTCATATTCTATTACATTTTACGCTATTATTTTATGATTTGTTAAACTATTGTTCAATTCATCTAATTAAAAATTTGGGAAAAGGTGCAAATAGGCCCATGTACTAACCAAAAAAGGTCAAATAAGCCCTTATTTAGGAGGCTCTGTCCGGCCGTCATCATTTGGGATGGTTCCCGGTGGAATTTTTTGATGAAATTTTTTGAGCATCTTATTCATCAAGTCTAGTTTACTCATACAAAATTTTAGCTAAAACTTTAATCGGGAAGGCATTCAAATGAATTCGTGAAGATAACTGCGCTTCTAACTACACAGTTATTTTCACGAATTCATTTGAATGCCTTCCCGATTGAAGTTTTAGCTGAAATTTGGTATGAGCAAACTAGACTTAATGAATAAGATGCTAAAAAAATTTCATCAAAAAATTCCACCGGGAACCACCCCAAATGACGACGGCCGGACAGAGCCTCCTAAATAAGGGCTTATTTGACCTTTTTTGGTTAGTACATAGGCCTATTTGCACCCCTAAAAATTTTTAAAATCTGATTTTTAATTTTTTTTACTAATAGAGATTAAGATATAATTACGGTCAAATACGTACATTTATAAGTGTAAAATGTTGATAGTATATGGCATGGTGCAATTCAAAACGAGGTGCTTCTCCGATACATTGAAGGATAATGTTATCATGGTCCAATTGAATGTGTTAAACATGTGTTCTCCATGCTTATACACATTATAATCTGCACGGTGCAATTCCAAACTTGAACAGAATAGATAGAGCAATTAATGTATAATCAATCCTTAATCACTGAACGAGAAGAAAACAAAAATGATCGATGGAAGATGATCAATGTCTTATCCAATTTTGTTGGCTTGCGGCTCTGGCGTGCGTTAAAGACCGGAGAGTATTCTCGCAAGTAGCCAATGAAATGTCTATGTGTAGGGCAAAATAGATATTTGAAATAATTTTATTTAATTAAATTTAATTACTACGTATGTGACTATGATAAGCAAATTCATGACTGTTAATAAAATTACCCATATTGAAGGCTAAAATACTAATGAACCAATTCTTCTTTTGATCTTACAAGTATCCCAATTCCACAATTAATTCATATCTTTGACTTTAATCACTTTTGATACATAATTATTGTTTTTGCTCATGTATAGTCATTTCCCGGTGGTTAAAATGAGCGGATATGGATAAAAAATGGTCAAGAAAATAATACTCAAGTATAAAAAACGGACAAAGTGAAAGACATAAAACTCGTAAGACCAAACATAGAATTAGTAAAATAATACTCCATCCGTCCCGAATTATAAGATACTTTTCGGTTTACGATATTTGACCGACGATAAAGCTAACGGATCCTTGTCTGCACTCAAATTATTTTTAGAAAAAAATTACATATTCAGAAACTACATTAAAATCGCTACGAAATCTGCAAAAAGTAATTGAAATTGCATAAATTTTTAATATATAAAGTAAAAGATTAAAAGCGATTTGTGTTAATCGAGTGAATAATAAAAATATCTTATAAAATTATAAAATGGTATTCGTAGTCCGTAATACTGTTAGCCTATTAGGTATCTGCCAGCCCAAATGCCCAATAGCCATGTCCAAGAAAATTAGAGAAGAGGCTGAAGAGTAAGACCAGTGCGACTCCAGAACTCCTGCTCTTCAAGCAGCACGGCGATCCCGAATTCACGATACCCAATCGGCAACTGGGTCTGCAAGAGTGCAAGTGACAAACGGAAGGACGACGCCTCACGCCCGGACGCCCGGACGCCGTTACCGCGCTAAGCAGCCACCGTGCCACGCCTCCAGCCGCCTCCGGTCCTTCTGGCCTTCGCTCGCAGCCTTGCAGGGCTTGCTCAGTCGCTGACCTTGCTGAATACCTGAAGGTCTGGCCGCTGGGATACTACCTGGCTCTTGCTGACTGTGCTTACGAGTTACTACTGAACGGCTGAAGCAGTGAACCAGGTAAGGTTTCCGACTTTCTGTTTTATCTATTCAGTTATATATTGTTATTAAACTAGTGATCTTCTTAATTTTTATGTATTGTTAGTCTTCCTTGTAATTATGCAATTGAGTTGCTTATTTTAATTATTTTATTAGGCCTGAGTAACTTATAATCGATTTTAACCTATTAGATTGTTTTTTTATTTAATTAAGAAATCAGGTAGTTAAACTAATTATATTTAACACGCTAGAAGAATGTCTCTATATAAGCTCAAAGAATGTCTCTTTTTTTTAAGTAAAATGTATTTTATTAATGAATACTTTTAGTCTTACTATTATGTTCAATAGTAACTTTTTAACACATATTATCAATAATTTATCACTATAATCATCTTTATTTATGATCTATGTTGAAAAAGAAGGCTAAATTTTTGTTGTTGCACAGGGTACTCATTTTATCCAGACCCGTCCTGAATGGATAAGAGGAAAGGAATTCTGGTGAGCTCTAAAGCAGAGCTTAAGCGGAGGGAAAAGGAGCAGAAGAAATCTAAGTCAGGAGGGTTTGAATCGCTGGGGCTTAGCCCTAATGTCTTTAGAGGAGTCAAGCGTAAGGGTTATAGAGTCCCCACACCAATTCAGCGGAAGACCATGCCACTCATCCTTTCTGGGAATGACGTTGTTGCCATGGCTCGGACTGGGTCTGGAAAAACGGCTGCATTTCTGGTCCCCATGATTGAAAAGCTCCAGCAGCACGTGCCCCAGGCTGGAATTAGAGCTCTCATACTTTCGCCCACCCGAGATTTGGCGCTTCAGACTCTCAAGTTCACCAAAGAGCTTGGTCGCTTTACAGGTCGCTTTTCTCCTTTGATATTTTGTTTTTGGGGTAGACAAGAGTTCTTGATCTCATAATCATTGTTTTAGCCTTTTCTTTTAGTTTAGCTTATGACATGTGATGGCTCAGTTCACTTCTCACTTTCAAGTGCTTATTTGAATTGCATCGTTTTTTGTTTGTACCATAATGCAGATCTTCGTGTCAGCTTATTAGTTGGTGGTGATAGTATGGAAAGCCAATTTGAAGAGTTGGCACAAAGTCCAGATATTATAATTGCAACTCCAGGAAGACTTATGCATCATTTATCAGAGGTAGATGATTTGTCACTGCGCACGGTGGAATATGTAGTTTTCGATGAAGCCGATTGCCTATTTAGCATGGGTTTTGCTGA
The DNA here is from genome assembly GCA_945859915.1 of Cuscuta epithymum. Taxonomy (NCBI): domain Eukaryota; kingdom Viridiplantae; phylum Streptophyta; class Magnoliopsida; order Solanales; family Convolvulaceae; genus Cuscuta; species Cuscuta epithymum. Next base: position 2,084,335 of record CAMAPF010000029.1, read on the forward strand.
GCAATTGCATACAGTTCTCAACCATCTAAGTGAGAATCGTCAAACTTTACTTTTCAGTGCAACTTTGCCAAGTGCCCTTGCTGAGTTTGCCAAGGCTGGTCTTCGAGACCCCCAGCTTGTGAGGCTTGATTTGGAGACTAAGATAAGTCCTGACTTGAAGCTTACATTTTTTACTCTAAGACAGGAAGAGAAACATGCTGCTGTGTTATACCTGATTAGAGAACAAATTAAGTCTGACGAGCAGACATTAATTTTTGTTGCCACCCAGTACCATTTAGAGTTCCTAAACATTCTCTTGAGAGATGAAGGTATTGATGCTTCTGTTTGTTATGGAAAAATGGATCAAGATGCCCGCAAAATCCACGTTTCAAAGTTTAGGGCAAGAAAGACAATGCTTCTCATTGTGACTGATATCGCAGCCAGGGGTATTGATATCCCTTTGCTTGATAATGTCATTAACTTTGATTTCCCTTGCAAACCTAAACTCTTTATCCACCGAGTCGGTCGAGTTGCACGGGCTGGCCGAACTGGTGCTGCCTATTCTTTTGTCACGCCGGAAGACATGCCCTACTTATTAGATCTTCATCTCTTTCTCTCGAAACCAATCAAGGCTGCTCCCTCTGAGGAAGAAGTTTTATTGGACATCGATGGAGTCATGTCCAGAATGGATCAAGCCATTGCGAATGGAGAAACTGTGTATGGACGTTTCCCCCAAACAGCATTAGATCTCCTCTCAGATAGAGTTAGAGAGATCATTGAGTCATCTACTGAGCTGCTTTCTCTACAAAAACCATGCAAGAATTCATTTCGTATTTACTCAAAGACAAAAGCAAAGCCTTCTAGGGAATCTGTTAAGAGAGCAAAAGAACTTCCTCGTGAAGGATTGCATCCACTTTTCAAGCATGTTCTGGGTGGTACTGAGTTAACAGCATTAGCCTTTTCTGAACGTCTAAAAACCTTCAGGTGAATCTAACATTAGTTTACTTCTTTTGACTATTTGTGAAACATGTTTTTGTTCATTTCATTTTTAACATGTTTCTTTGGTTTAGACCGAAGCAAACCATCCTGGAAGCTGAAGGTGAAGCCGCTAAGTCTAAACATCAAGTAATGGTTCTCTTTCATTTAATTGTTACTCGATTTTTTTAAATATGATATGGTGTATGTTTGACTATGTTATATTGGACTATGTTTCATCTACATCCAATTTAGATCTCTCTTTGTGGGGGGGGGGGGGGGGGTCATGATATTTTGCTACAAAATCTAAAACTATGTTTGGATAAATGTGAACTTCATTGTTTGCAAGGAGACATAAATTTCGAAAAGCCTTATGTTTATTGTTTAAGGTTAGGCTACTGAAGGTTATAATGAATTCAAGAAATTGACTAAATTGAAGCCACACTCTGTAATTGAATTTAGTAATGCATATTGTATTATATGTTTCCATTTCATGCCTGATCTCAGTAATAGTTAAAACTGTTATCTATTATGTTTAATTGACAAGTGGAATTGCAGGGTAATCATTGGGTTGATGTGATGAAGATGAAAAGAGCTGTCCATGAGGAAGTCATAAATAAAGTTCGCCAACAGCGCCTGAGTGATCATTTGTCTTTGACAAAGCTTTATGTAATGGTTTCATCTCTTTGTCTTATGAAAAGGGCTTTTGTGTAACAGACCTATTTACAGGTTCAAGTCTTGCTCCTTGGGAGCAGCCTCTTGTCAGAATGAAAAGGAAAGGCTTGCTCCTTGTACACCCTTGTGGTGGGATCCTTCCCCAGACCCTCTCCTTACGGCGACGCCAGTGTGCACTGGGCTGCCTTTATACAAGGGCTTTTCATACGTTTTTATGCTGCTTGTTTCTTTCTAAGGCTGATCATTCATCATTGTTCTCCCATTCTGTTATTTTTCTCCATGTTTCATGTCATCACCTCAAAATTTCAAATGGTTGGTTTTTAGTGATTTTGCTGTGTTAAACTTGATTAAATGTTTGCTATATTTTAGGATGATACTGATGACTGCATATCCACCCAAGTCAAGGAGAAACAAGGTCATTGTCACTGTTTACCTTCTTTACATTGAAATTCATATATGAACCTGATTAAGGGCTTTATTGTAAATGCACTTCTCAGATTATGGGTGATAGAGTACTCTCTTAGTTTTGGATATCTCTCAGGAGAATTATGAATTGGTTAGTCATTTGTATTTGTGGAACAAAAAAGAATGGGGTGGGGGGAGGTTGGTTGATGAGCATTATTTTATACCGAGGAACTACATCTTGCATTTCCGCTTTGTTTGGTTCTTCAGTTGAATAAATCTGTTCCCTTGTCTCTTTTTAGTTTTGATTACTTCAATAGCTAGAATTCCTAGAAATATACAACGGATTTTTTTTGGGGCTAATAGAACCTTTCATAAAAAAAAATTCAAACAATAATGGTGTAGCTTTCTGAGGGGAGATAGGGGTGGGAAAAACCGAATCGAAACCCGGAAACCGGCCCTGAACCGACCCGAATTATAATCCCGGTCCGAGTTTTTTCTTTTTAACCGGCCCGAATTAAAAAAAACCGGACCGAACCGAAAATTTTGGGCTCATTAACGGGCCTTAAAATCTATAACCCGGCCCGGACCGAAAAAACCCGAAACAATTAATTTTAATATAAAATTAATATAGTATATGAATATAAATAAAATATTTCCTAATATATGATTATAATCACGGTGGATAAAAAAAGATTTAGTAACTTTTAGTGACTAAAAATATGTTGAATTTGTTTAGCGTAATGATGACCATGAGAATATATTTATAGCAACTCTAGTAACGTTTTGATTTATAAAATTTATTTCGTAATATTTTTAAGAAACCTATATTATTTATATATATAAATCTTACATAAAATATTAAGATAATTATCTTCTTAAAATTTGAATTGTTGGTGATTTTGGAGACTAATATTTGTGTTATTAATTTGCAGTTTGTATTTTTGATTAATTTTATTTGAAAATAAGTGTTAAAATATAAAAGAACAATGACATATTTCACGGCCGGGCTTTAACCGGTCCAACCCGAACCCGGACCGAACCCGGGCTACCAAAAACCCGACTCGGACCGAATATAACAGGGTTTGTTCCGGTCCTTAATTTTCATAACCCGAGACCTTCCGGGTAATTTCCGGGTTTAGCAAAAACCCGACCCAGACCGGACCGATCCCACCCCTAAGGGGAGATACAGTTGTTCCGGATCTACTAAAATCCTTCTCTTTTTTGTTGGTTGTTTATTTATAAGTTTTTTGTGTATAATCAAGGTAAGCTTCAGCAACTACAATGCAGAATTGCAGAGTAAGATTTTGATGCATGAATATCTTCCTGTTTTGATTTTTTTTTACTTGATTTTATTATGACAGTTTCCGGATCTAAAAGAAAGGCCAAGAGCTTCAAAGATGACGAGTTCTTCATAAGTTCTGTTCCAACAAATCAGGTACGGAGTGTGATTTTAGATATACATGTAACTGGTATGTGCTGGATCTCTCTCTCTGTTTGTTGTTTTGTTTGGAGCACTGATGTTCATTGATCCAACTCATGTCCCCGTTTCAGCATTTTGAGGCTGGACTATCTGTGAGATCCAAGCAAGGATTTGAATCCAATAGGTATTTCTATCCAAACATGCATGCATGTTTTAATCACCGGACAAAATTTGATACTTTCATAATAGATCATTTTATCATAATTCGAGGCGCTTAAGTAACATTTGATGTGGACTAGGTTGGATGCTGCTGTACTAGATTTAGTAGCTGATGACAAAGATGGGATGCATAAGCAAAAAACTACATACCATTGGGACAAGGTACAGTCAAAGTTTTGAACTGTCTGCATGTTTTGTAGCTAGTATGTTTTTTTAACACTTTTTGTTTTTTGTTTTCAGAGGAGTAAAAAATACATCAAGCTGAATAATGGGGATCGTGTGACTGCTAGTGGAAAGGTTACTAACTTTTTTTTTCATTTGACTGCCAATTTTGTATCTCTGAGTGTACAATCAGTGTCACATTTCCATTTCATTGGATCTTTTGCTATTTGTCTTGAATTTTTGCATAACGTTTTAAAATGTTGTGTTACACGTGGACAGATCAAGACAGAGGGAGGTGAAAAGGTAAGAGCCAACAAAACTGGGATATACAAAAAATGGAAAGATGGACACAAGAACATTTCTCTCAAAAGAGACAACATGGAAAGTTCTGTTGGAGAATCAACAAGTTCAGCTGGTACGTTATTATGTTTGTACTTTGTACTTTTCTGGAATGGAACTACTGCATGGTCTTATAGTCTTGGGGGTATTATTTGTAATGAGATCCACCAGATATTTGGGTGCTGTGTTTCTCCCGAAGGCAGGCAATCCTTCTGGACGGTTTTATATGAGTTGTGATGATTGTCTGAAAGTTCTGTCAGCATTAGAAGTTGTGTTTTGTTAGGACTTGATAAAACGTACAATCTTTCTTTCTATTTTTAACTTCTCAATGCTAGTATTTTGGAACCCCAGATCATCATTTATCTGTTTGAACAATAGGTGGTGCTTTGGGAAGAGTTCAAGGTGGCCATGCTAAGTTCCAACATGGAAGGAAGCGTCAATCGATACCCAATGCACATCTTCGGTCAGAAATCAAAGACCGTGAACAAGTTCGGAAGGAGAGGGAGAGGAAGGCCAACCGAAAAGCTCACTTGAAGACTAAATCCTCCAGCAAGAATAACAAGGGGAAGAAGTTCAAAAGAGGCGGAGGGGGCAAGAAGAACGGGAAAGCTAAATAGTTTTGATGTTGCATGCTTTTCATTTTGAGCCAACCCCCCACCCCCCACTGAAAGTAACTGGTCTCCAAATTTTGAGCTATATTGAACTAACTAATGTAATACTCCCCAAGTCTCATTTAAAGTGAGTGAGATTTTTTTTTTGGCTAAGGAGATTCTTGGATAACTGGTACTTTTATTTTATAAATGTTTGTTAGTTTAGAAAGAATGACGGGAATATTATTACCCGAGTTTCGGTAGACAAAAATATGCCCAGGATTTCATTTTGACATAAAAGAGACTTAACTAAAGTTAAAAGTCTGATTTGTCCTTAAGCCTAGAGGATTAGCCTATAACTACATCTTCCTCCCACCCATATCTACAGTAGCTTCTCCTTCGTGGCTGATAGCTCCGGATGTGGCTCCATCTTCCTAACCAGCGCTGCCTCCACGCCCATAGTCCCATCTCCATTATCGCCGCCGCCGTTGTCTACTTCACCGCCGTCTGCCACCCAACACTTTTCTTCTTCTACTCTTTCTTTCTAATGGAGAACAGGTTCAGATTCTCCCGGGCTAACCTTATTTAGATCTAGATCTAGGAAAATCTGAAAGGAGATGAAATCAGGGGAGGAAAAATGGAAAATCACTCCAGGCGGCAACGAATTTGAGCAGCGGCGACCGGAGGAGGAGACGACTGCTACAACTTGGTTGATGGCCAGGGTTTTTGGGTAGGGTGGGCGGCAGGGTTGGCCTCTTGGATGGGGCTGGGTTGTTGGGTCTGGGGAGCTGGCGGCTGTGGAGAGGGGGCTGTGCTGGTTGGGCTGCTGGTGGGAGGTTGTTGGAAGATTGCACGTGACGGTGGGGGCTAGAGAGTGGGGGTCTGGGTGATGTAGGGATCTGAGTGACAGGGGGTCTGGGTGAGGCAGGCGTTGGGGTGTGGTGTTGCCGGTGGTAGTCGGAGGTGTCGGTGGCCGGTGTGATGGTGGGCAGTGGTATCGGGTAACTACAAAAGGTCAAATTTGGCCATTATTATCGGTGAAATTGAATAATTATAACTGATTAGTCGGTTATTGTAACCGGCAGGTCGAGTAACTGTAACTAACTAGTCAGGTAATTGTAACTGGCGGGTCGGGGTAATAGTAACTAATCAATCGAGTAATTGTAACTGACGAGTCGGATAATTGTAACTGGCGGGTCGAGTAATTGTAACTAATCAGTCGGGTAATTGTAACGGATGGGTCGGGATAATTGTAACTGATCAGTCGAGTAATTGTAACTGGCGGGTCGGATAATTGTAACTCACAGGTCGAGTAACTGTAACAAATCAGTCGGGTAATTGTAACTGGCGGTTCGGGGTAACTGTAACTGATCAGTCGAGTAATTGTAACTGGTAGGTCTAATAATTGCAACGGGTTGGTCCGATAATTGAAACTGATTAATTGGGTAGCTGTAACTGATCGAATTGGGTTGGTCCGATAATTGTAACTGGTTAAATAAATAATTGTAACTGATCGGATCAGGTAACAATAATTAATCGAATAAAAGTTGTAACTAGTTGGATGTGCAATTGTAATTTATCGGATCAAGTAATGGTAAATGGTCATCTTTTGTTTTTTATTTATCGTAATGGTCATCTTCTTAGTATAATTGAGGAATAATATAAAGAGAAAATTGGGTGCATATACACAATTTAATATGTGTCTTTAAGTTAATATCATGACTTATCAAAAATAAACTAAATAGCCTTTAGGTAAATCCATGGGCATATACTCCCGTAGAAAACCGCAACTTTCTTCCATGATCATAAAAGATCAACACCATTCATTCGTAGTCCTCAACTATATCCATGTCGCAAATAACATAACCCTCTAAAATCTAAATCCATTGCAAAGATAAAAAAAATCCACTCTCAAATCTTTGTTCTGCTATTACAATTTCCGACATGAATTTGTCAAATTTCAAGTTGGTTGAGATCTTCGGCATAGTAGTGAATTGAACATCTACTACAATACCATCAGCCTATCATATGAGAAGCAAAAAAAACAAAATTTATGCCTTTTAATTTGAATCGGATAGGATGATTTGTTGTCAGGCAATGATTAAGTGGAATTCTAGTGCTCTTTAAAAAAATTACACGTATTTTTCTTGTGCGTAGTAGAGGAGAAGTGTGGTCTTGTTTCTACATTATTCCCTCAACTTGAATGAGTTGAATCTGGCCATTAAGAAGAAAAGGGATGAATGATAGATCGATTTCTACACGGCATGCATTTATACTTTTATTGGCTTTATATTATAAACAAAAGTGTTATATACTTCATTAAATAAAATTGATGCTACTAACTTCATGCGTCCTATTTTTTATGGTTATATAGCCATTTCCCCCTAATATAAAAATCAAATAAATAATTTGTGTTCATTGCCTAGGAAACACGCGCAAGTAGAGCTGTAGAGAATTGGAGATAGGCTTCGTATTTAGCTTACCGCCTAATGACTACGCAGCCTGGCAGGGCAAATTTGGCATATTAATTCTAACTTTCTAAATGGGACACGCGCACGTTCACATTGCTGGTAATTATTAAAACTGGTCTTATATATGTACAAATCATTTTAATTGGTATTATTCATGACCTAACCCCGTATGTTTATATCAAGATGAAATTGATATCAATAGTTTACATTTATGCAATTAAAAAAATCATTCATATTAAATATGTTTATAACAACAACAACAAGAATTTTAAGTCGTTGAAATGTTATGTGAGTTTTATAAATTTTTAAAAGATATTTTCGAAAATGTGAATTGTTTATTGGTGTACTAATCTGAAATATCTTTTACAATGTAAAATTATTAGAAAGATTTAACTTAACGTGGATTTTTTACAATCAGTACCCATGTGTCCCATATTTTTTTTTTATCAAAGTAAACTGAGACTTTTCAAGTTGAACCCCATTTTTAGCCATTATAGACTTTGCGATCACATTTCTGAAATAATTATTCAATCGTTTGCAGTTTGCACCCAAAAGTTATACGGAGTAATATATTATGAAAACGGGGCGTGAAAACCAATCTAAAATAAAAACTCGGTGTAAAAGTTAATTTTAGAATGAAAGTATTAATTACACAAGTTTAGCTAAAGTATGGGGTGGCAAATGGCAATGTGCACAGGCCTACTTCCCAATTTCCTTTTTGCAAAGTTAGCATTGAAATCTAAATTGTTCGCATTTAAGAGCATCTCCAATGGGATGCTTTTAACAGTAAAAAAAATGGAGCCACGTAATGTCCTGTGAAAGTGTTTCAGTTTTTTGCTCCAATGCTCTCTTTATTCCGATATGTCATGCTGAATTGTCAAAATTTAATGTTAACACTTTCAAACCCACTTTCTGATTCTAAACAGCTAGTTATACAGCCTGGGTAAGCTTAATCGTAAAATCGCAATACATGTTGGGGTTCGAGTTAATGAAATTCTGGGTTTCTCATTTATTAAATTTGGATTAAATATATCCACTTGTACATAACAGTTACACAATAACGTGATGCATTGCGGAGCTTTTTAATGCTTTACCAATTTAAGTTTTGACATTGTTCCTACATGGATAAACATTCCATACATATATTGCCATGTGTCACAAATTTCTCAATGTTAAAAGCATCCCATTGAAGATGCTCTAGCATAAACTAAAAAGCTCTATTGAAAATTTGCAATGCCAAAATAAAATTTAAATACGGAGTATGAAACAATGAAGAATCATTTTTTCTATATTGCATGGGATACGAAGAGTACAAGAATCAATTTCTATATTTTATTTAAGAACTTCTATGATAAATACTTATGGTAATGCGCAAGGTTATACGTAATTCGAACTTGAATACATTCATTTGTTCGCGACTTTAATTTGGTTATCAATTTCTCTTTAGTATTAATTCAAATACATACCACATGTTTATCATATTATATGCAATTTCTTTAAATGGATTTTTTCCTGTTTCTCTTTTAATAATTTAGGATGATTTATCGAATTGGGTACCCATTTTATATAGCCTAACAATTATTCAGATTGTCACCATTTTTCTTTTCTTTTCTTAATTTTCATCTTTCTTAAGATTTGATTTATGCATTGTAGTAGACATTTTAATGTAATTTTTAACAATGAAAATTTATAAACCACAATTCATGTCACTACCAAAAATAACAAATTTGGCCCGAACTTGGTACAGATTCATCAAAATTCGAAAGGGTTTTGACATGAATACATTAAATCCGTGTCAATGCCATTTTGTCACGGTTATTTAGCATCTAGCGGTGTCAAAAATGTGTCATGATCAATGTCAAACTCAATCAATACATGTTAATTCTTTGTCAATATTGCTATTTTTTTTAATAGAATATAACACTTATAAATTATACCTATGAAGAATATAGAAAAAGGGCACTAATTTGTCTAAAAAATTATATGCACTTAATATAAATTCTAGTAATTTTAACTGAAGCAATAACTCAAATGCAAATCCCCTCACGCGCACACGACATGACGACATTCTCACTTTGATAGTGGTCAAGAATACGTCCAACTCGGTGTTTTGTATGGAGTATTCATTAATTAGCATCATACTCAAAAATTAGTACCAAGTTACATCGTATAAAAATGTAATTTTCCCGAACTGAACTTTATATTTATGGTTAATTAGTTTTAACCATCAAATGGATGTGATTAAAGTGATTTAATTCATAATCGGTACTGATTAGCACAATAACCGAAAGGTTGAAGTGATCTAATCACCAAAATAGATGTTGGTCGGACCGTCGGAGTAGCTAGAATCCTCGAGTCCACTCTCAAAAAAAAAAAAAAGAATCTAGAGTCCTTTCACGGGCACACGATTGGAATAGCGTGCAGCCTGTACCAATGCTATAAATAGAAAAGGCGAAATTCACAAGCTAGACTAATTCACAATTAATGCCCGTTTTGTGGTAACCTTAGTTTCCCTTTTTCGTTCACCACTCTTCATCTCGGCCTCTTGGGTAACACTTCTATCTTACAACCCAGATATAATTGCATAAGGCGGAAATAACATTGAGATTAAATGAGTATTAGATTTTCACCCCCACAAGAAGAGTGAGGAAGAGAAAAGTGAGAGTAGTGGTGAATTGGGAGTATTAAACATACATTAATTTGAATTGATCCTAATTTATTCTTATGAACACCATTGTTAATTTGGATTATTTTTATAAACCCTTTTGATGGGGATTGTTATTATATAATCACTGCAAGTAGGAATTATTTTTATCAACTTACTAACTTGCACTTACATTTAGGATGTTACTATCTATCAAACATTTAATCTAGCGTATTGACTTGATCAAATCTCTAAAGTTGTGTTCATCTTGAATTGAATTGAAATTTCCCCATCTTGTTTGATCTAAACTAATCTTCACTAATATGATCTTATAAAAGTTTGTTTTATGTGCTTTCTTACTGTCTTCGTTCTAGAGTAAGGTTCTCGTCAACAATTTATCTAGTCAATCCAAATTGTTCTTTATTCTTTTACTACCAAATCTGAGTGTTTTCTTTTTACTTTTTAAAACTATTAATGTGGATTCAATATGCAAACTTTATTAATTTATTTTGTAAAAAAATCTTATAATTGATAGAAATCGATAACTTTATGAACAGTTAAACACTGTAAATTGAAAACGAGAACCTTACTCTCACATGAAGTGATGGAGGGAGTATTTTGAAAGTGAAACTATTCCGGAATTGAAGACATTGTAAAAGTGCAAGATAACCTTTTCTAGGCGGCTAATACACATTGTTTCGAGAACATGATTTCTCAAGAGCACCCTGCGGGTATCCGTTTTAATTTATGTCGTACACGATCGAGCAAATGGAAAACTTCCCTCTTTAACTAAAGTTCAAGTAGAAGGGATATGATTTTTGCCATAAATATTAGTGACAAAGTTACCATAGAACACTTCCAATATAAGAATCTAGGTGGGAAATGCATTTGTAGACTGCACGTTTTATGACTTGTAGCCTCCTACTGATCTAGTATACATGAGATTATTAAGTAATACTCGTATATGTAAATTTGTCCTAATTAGATAGAGTTTTTTCTAAAGTATTATTTAATTAGAGCAGTAAAATGTGATTATATTTATTGTGTATAACTTCATGATCACTAGTGTAAAATTGAACATTACTACCCTAAAAATTACTTTGTACTATTATCATCACTTTATATAAGTGATCACATTTTTGCCTTTTACCTAAATTTTATCATATACGTAGTACTACATGTCATTATTTCTAATCAATCTACATTATTTGATTTCATTATACTCCGTGTGTTTATTTATTATGTATACATTATTTCTCATTAGATTTACTCATTTACATTACTTGATTTCAGCAATTTAAATTGATGTTTGATTTTAACCGAGTAAGAGATGAATGTAAATAGATAACTCTGAATTCACTATGCTAAGTATCTTGATCTCCTTGTCCGTCATAGTCATAGGCGGAGCTAGGGGTGGGCCAACCTAGGCCCTGGCCCACCCCAAATTTTAAAAATGGCTTAATTTTTAAGGTAAAAATTTTTGTGTAATTATTTTTCTAGAAATATTCTTTGTATCGGCCCAGGGCACTGTTCCGGCCCAATGCCCTGCCTCCGCCCCTGGTCATAGTGTCTCCAGGATTAATTCTCCACGCTTTATTCGTATAACAGGGTCGTGATGATGTTGACCCAACGAGACGTTTTTCATGACTCCTAGTGAATAAGAATTTAGAACCACCCTCTTACGGTTACGTGAAAGACTACCTATATCAATAAACTATTTTGAATTAGAAGTTCTAAAGAACTAATAAAATAATATTAGTACAAAATGAATTGTTATACAATTCAATAATATACAAGTACGTAGTATCATCTATATTGATATTGTACATGAATATGTATCATACTATTCTCATCTCTGATTACTTAAACCTCGAATTATATTTTACAATTGTAGAAGAATCCAATTGACGTCGTCATTAGCCGATTTTTTCAATAGAAGGCGCCTCTTCAACACAACCTTTCGGTTATGAAACCGCCGGGAACAGCCCATGAAGGTTACTAGGCGTCATTTCAAAAGCGAGAATTCATGGCCAGGAACAGTCCATTAATATTGTTCTTAGTATTTGTATTCCTAAGCGAAAAGTCTTCGAATAAAAAAACAGATTTGAATACGAATACAAATCTATTCTACTTGCTCGAATTCGAATCGACGTTTTTGAATTCGAATCACGAATCGAATCAAAATTATTCGGTTCAATTACAACCCTACCCCAAACGGCTCTGAATGAGCCAATAGGAAAAAGAGGAAAACAATAGCCATTAGACCGGAGCCGGACAGGGACCAGCCCATTATTCAAATCCGAGACCGGCGCCAGTGGGGCACGATTCTGGCACTGATCCTATAACCGAACAGCCTGTTTTGGTTCCTATCTGGGCTTGACCTTTCCGGGACGGTAGACCTGGTCTATCCTACTTATGGGGAGTGGTCATGTTTTTACCATTAAAGAGAATAGTAGCATTGTTTTATCATTCGTAAAATAATAAATGCATAATTAATTAATAGCACCAAGGGTCTATTAGCAGAACGATAATGTCCATCAACCAAGAGTAAACTCAAGTTGTTCGTTCCTACAAGAGACTAGCAGCTATACACATATAAACATTCTTTGGAACCCGCCAGTAATCAGTAAGTTATACTCCATGAGCCGTATGAGGAAACACTGTGTGAGCTCGGTGTGCTTGGACCGCACACGCACAGTGCACAGAAGTCAGATTCAAACAGCCGCTAATGATGAGGGAATGACGGCCCGGGCAGGTGTGGAGGGCAGGTGAGGAGTCACAAACTGCCTGAACTGCTGGCGGGGTGAGGGCCGTGCACTGGCTGATGTTCAGATTCATAAGCCCCTCCTCCCCCGCGTTCTTTCTGCCGCTCTTCTTCTTTTTCATGGATGGCCAAATCTCGTGCTTGTGAGCGAGAGAGTACATGGCCCTGTCGGTTATGTTCTGGCAGTAGTAGAGGCCGAGTGATCTGAGGTGAGGGCAGTTATTTGCGAGTGCAATCACACTCTCATCTGTTATTAGGACACATCCACACAAGTCAAGCGCCCTCAGGTCAGGGCAACCGTATGCCAGGCTCATCACGCCTTCGTCGCTAATCTCATCACACCACCCCAAGTTCACCGACCGCAGCCGGTTGCAGAAATACCCAATTGCCTGAGCAAAAAAGGAAGTAATTTATAAGAATCAAGGCATTAATGGGTATGTAGGTAATAGTCCACTCAAAACACCTTTCAGAGATGCTCGACACATCTCCTCTAGCCAAATATTCTTAGCTGGTGTCATAAAGCAACTTCAAATGGGGCATCCTACAGAACTATGAAAGTATGTTACATTGCTCTAATTCCCCACCCACAAGGAATCTACCCAGAAGATTGAGGTTTTGTGGTAGAGTTTATCCCAATAAGCTAAATATGAAAGAAACCAACATATAACATCTTAGGAGGGTTTTCTTGTAAAATTTGATTGCTTTTTCATACAGAACTTCCAAGTCATAACATCGTATTAGGGTGGAACACAATTGATCAAATCTGCGGCCATAATGTAAGCCCTTACGAAAAATGGATACGAAAAACACACAATCCGGACGAGGTGTCAGTTCGTGAAGGTATATATTGGGTCCAGTATGTTCCCTTATGAGTAAAAATAATTAACATTACATGATCCCGATGAAAGGGTGTGTCAAGTGTTTGTCTTTCATTAGCACAAATATGTAGTATAACATTTTGGTATACCTCTCCTGTGATGTTACGTTTATATGTAGATTTGGCATTTGATAATATGATTAATATCATAATACCAATGCAACATATAAAAGAAAAAAGGATGAGACTTGCAGATATGGGATAACCATACCTTGAGGGCCTTATCAGTAGCACCCCTAACACAGCCACAGAGATTAAAGACCTCAAGCTTCCTACAATGCTCAGAAAGGTATGCAATGGCACTGTCATTGAAAGCCGAGCACCCGCTTATGTTTAGCTTTGTGAGGTTAGGGCAGCCTTGGGCAAGAGCATATAGGGAGCGGTCCGTCAGCTTAAAGCTCTTGCTGAGATCCAAGTCCTGCAATTCATGACAACAGTTTGAAATCGCCTCAACCGCATTATCTTGAAGTTGAGGGAAACCTTGTCGAAGAACCAGAACCCTCAGGTTTGTGAACTTGCACACTAGTGATAGTACCAACTGGTTCATCTTCTTTTTGCACCTGTTCATAAACATGTATCAATAATCTAATACATACACTGATGCACATATATATACACATAAAGCTAGAACATGTTTGAACCATTATATAAACATAACATCAGAGGAGAGGTATACCAAAATGTTATGCTACATATTTGTGCTAATGAAAGACAAACACTTGACACACCCTTTCATCGGGATCTGGTAATGTTAATTATTTTTACTCATAAGGGAATATACACTGATGCACATATATACACATAAAGCTTAAACATGTTTGGTTTGGTCGCTGGCTCACTCTCCCATACGGGAGGGCTTACCCCAGGCTCCCCAGCCCCCTCCCCTGACCCCTGAGGTAAAAAAAGAAAAGCTTAAACATGTTGGGTTGTCCTAAATGGATCACATAAGAGTATGGGTAATTCTGAGGGGGAGGGGACCTTATCTGGCTCTATTGTGCAGCCGAATTACTTATGTGCCACCATCATCACCATTCAGTATCATTCATTTTCATAGCGGGACCTGCCCACTGTAGGAATGAAGGGTGATGGATGAACCCTACTCACAAGAGAACCTTTTACAAGGGTGGGGAATTTTGATTCTTAATTATGACAGAGTCATAGTACAGTCAATTTATTCCATCTGCTCTTTTGGAATATATTGATTCATAACAAGAATTCCTAGTTTCATTTGCAAAGAAAGTAAAATAAAAGGAATTTATATACCCACTTTTAAAAAATACAAAAAAGGCAGAAACTTGATAGAAAAGAGAAAATTCAATGAAAAAATCATACCAAGAAAGGGAAAGCTGGGTAAGACCCCAAGAAATGGCATCTCTCCAGCCAGTGCAAACACCAGAAGCCACAATAACGGTACGATCATCCAGCAGAGATACAATCCTCAACAGCAACTCCGCCGGTATGTCCTTCCACTCCTTGATCATTTCTTCCCCTCCTCCTCTTCCTCCATAACAGCTATTGCTGCTAACCATCAACTTGTTAAAAAACAAGTCCTCAACTCCCATTTCTGAAACTCTTCTTCTTTTTCTTCCTTCCTCTTAAACCACAAAGGCCAGGAGACCTTTATACTCACGATCCCATTTAATTTCAGCTATCAATTGCAAAACCGCAGTGATGGAAAGCAGAGTTACACAGATAACGACAGATAGAAAGAGATAAGCTTCAACCTTCAATACCAAATTATTATATTCAATGAATTTCAGGACATACACGAATACAGAAGTTTCTAGAGAGAGAATAGAAATAAAAATTGAATCTTTGAGAGTTCAAAGTGATTTGCTGAGCTATGCATATTATAATATATATCAAAAACACATCCTAGAGAATATAAATTATCTCAATAAATAAGAAAATTAAGACACAAACTTCAACCTGAAGGACATAAAGTTAACATCCCGAAGTTATTCCTTGAAATTTGCAGCTGAATTCCTGCCAGAGATATTTTATTGTGCTGATTATTACGGAGTATTTAAATAAAAAGGATAGGAGAAGAAACGTACGGGGATATAAATAGAGCAGCGATTTCCCGGACACGTTTCAACAGAAATTGAAAAAAAGGAGGAAGTAAAGCAGGACATTGGGGTTCCACGCGGAACATCATAGAGCTTGTAATCGGACGGTCCTACAGTACACATCGATAGAAGGTCCAGGTAAGAAGATTGATTTTAAAACGGCTCAAATTGAGACGAAAATGCACTTAAAGTTATAATCCCTCCGTCTCGTTTGAATGTTCCCGGTTTGACCTACACACATATTAAGGAAATTGACTTACCAGGGGATAAATTTTACTGTTTTGACACTGTTTGGCACTGTTTGGCACTGTTTTGCACTGTTTGACACTGTTTTGATGTATGATAACTTTCTATTTAGGGAAATGAGAACTTCTTTTTGGGACATCCAAAAAAGGAAAGCGGGAACATTCCAACGGGACGGAGGGAGTAAAATGTTTTCTTTTGTATTGAAAATTGTTAGATTTGGTCTCATCTGATCTGGTCTGATCTAGTTTGAACTAGTCTGGTCTGATAAATATCTAATTTATATGTATTTTATAACTGTCAAGTCTAATTTGGATTGATCTGATCTATTTACATCTGGTCTGATACTAAAAACAATAAAAAAGAAAACATCCCGAAATAGGATTAAATACGTATTCTTCTTTAACTAATGATTAATTTAATTCTATTAAAAAGAATAAAAGAAGGTAAATTTTATGACATCCTCAATGTACAATATTCTATACACATGGATCAATAAAAATATTATAATTTGATAATTTAAATATAAATAAACGTTGCGATAATGATTTAAATCAATTAAATGAATAATAGACACGATGAAAATAATTTGAATGATAACACTATAACGTCCTTTTTGATAAATGTTTGCATTTCTAAAACTATCTATCGTGTTTATACACATGAAGTACTTCAATTCATCCATTTTTTTTAATTATTTCTGCCTACTTTCATACAGAGGTTTTTTAATCCTCGGTGAGTAAGCCACCAATCGGTAGCTAGGGTAAATGCCGAGAAATATTCCAGAGTTTTATTAATTAAATGTTAAATACAAAATGAGAGAAGGACCTCTCAAGAAAGGCATACCTTTCTTAAATACATCAATAGCAACATTAAAGAGAAAGATTAAAGCAAGAGACAAATACATTACTTCCTAAAAAAAGGAACTCCTGAAGCATCATATTTAAGAGTTGGATAGTATAAATAATGTGGTAAAAATTAAAAAGTCCAAGAATAGACTATGGAGGTGTTTAGTTAGCGACGTTCCAGCCGAAAAATGACGGTTTGACCACTTTTAACATTTTAAATAAGTGATAAAGCTGTTTGCTAAATATCTGTTCGGAACTAGCATTTTTGGACGGAAACGCTAAAATGAAAACGTTGTCAATAGGAGATTTTTTGGTTGGTATTTTGAAAAATGGCGTTTCTTACTAATATTATGGCTTAACAACTAAATTATCAAACATTTTATCACAACCCGCCAATTTATTCCGCAAGTCAAACCCGCTGATTGAATTTGTTATTGACAACCCGCTAACAAAACTCACTATTCGCTAACCGCTTAATGCCAAATACACCCTATATCACGGATATAGTGAAGACAGAAAAAGTGTGCCATAGCAAATCACTTCGTATAAATTAATCCAAATTTACAACAATTACAAGTGATAACAAAACATTTCAACGGAACAAAGAAAAAACAGATTGAAAAACATTTTCAACGGAACAAAGAATAAACAGATTGAGTTTAAGACCAAGTGCTTGCTTGGAAATTGCTGTTTTCTATATTTTTACAGTAAATAGTTAAAGTTAATGTTATTTTTTTATTGAATTCGTTAAATTTGCATTTAAGTGACTATAAGACTATACTACAAAATTATATTTTTGTAATTAAGTTTGATTTCAGAAACATTTTTTAGAATATCTCTATTACTACCTCCGTACGCGTCCCGTTGGGATATGATGTTCCCACTTTCCTTTTTTAGATGTCCCAAAAAGAAGTTCTCATTTCCCTATATGGAAAGTTATCCTAAATCAAAACAGTGTCAAACAGTGTCCAAACAATGTCAAAACAGTGTCAAAATTTTATTAAAAAAAAACAATGTCAAAACAGTAAAATTTATCTCTGGTAAGTTTATTTTCTTAATATGTGTGTAGGTCAAACCGGGAACATCCCAACGGGACGGAAGGAGTATTTAATAATATTCCCTCTGTCCCATTTATATTGTCCTGTTTTACCTTTTCGGGAAGTCCCACTTAAATTGTCTCATACCATATTTGGCAAAGTTTGTGTGGCTCTAAATCATTCTTACTTTATTCTTGCTTTATCAATTAATATTAATCATAAAAACTCACTTTTCTTAATAATTGTGCCACCCTCTTCCGTCCCAATATAAACGGGACGGAGGTAGTACTACGTAATAGTTATATCATCATTCAAAACAGTAATTAAGAGTCTTATTTAGGGAATCAAAGACTTAAATTCCTACTCATATTTACAGTATGATTTTTAGCCATTTTTAATCCTGGACAATTCCTCAAAAAAATAAAGAACGGGGCTTGATATCTCGACCATGGACTCATTGCTTGTTAAGAGTATACGTAGGCAAATTCATTACAAATGTAAACCATTTAAAAATAAAATTGTTATGAATTTATTTAATAATGCCACATAATAAAATTTCTAATTCAAAAAAAAAAATATGGAGCAATAAAAAGGAGTCATACACCTCTCAAAACGGACCAATTCGGAACGGGACGGATCTACCACCACTACTTGACCAGACATGAATTTATGGCCATTACTCCTGCTAGCGCGATGAGCTTGGATATTATAAGGAGTTTTGGGAAGTGTTTGCAATTGCTTCTGCTTAAAAAAGCACTTTTGGAGATGTAAGGACAAAGTGATTAGTAGTAAAAATTGATACTATTTGATAAAAAAGTGATTTTGAAAAGTAAAAGTTGGTAGTGTTTGGTAAAATAAGTGTTTTTTGTGCAATATAAAAGGAAAAAACACTTTTCACACGCAAGCCGAGAAAAAGTAAAAATTGGTAACACTACAAGAAACTTTGTCTATAATGAGAGGGGAGCCCGTAGTTAAAACATACAATCCCGTCATAAAATGTGTTTAATGACGGGATATCTACTGTCACCCTCCGTCACTACTGCTTCCGCGGTTAAAGATATATAGTGACAGTATAATGTTCCTGTCATTGATAAGTAAGTGATGAGAGTACATTTACCCTCATTAAAAAGGATCACTTATAACAGGGAATCCCGTCATTAATACACCTAATTATTATTTAATATATTATTTTTATGACAAAGCATTGTCATTATTACAACTATTTAATGACAATTTCTTTCATTGGTCATTGCTGTTATAGGATATACTTTAGTGATAGAAAATCCTGTTATTACACAAAATTATTTTCGTTATTGAAAGTGACTTTTTATAACATATACTACATACAAATTATTATTATTAAGAAAAAACACTACCTTTACATATACTTGAGGCCTTACCCCAAGAGCATAAATGCTTAAGAAAATACGTAGTACACTAAAGATTACTCAATCTTGTTGAACATTACACTTTAGAGTATTCAGGCATCTACTAAAATAGCTATCATGAATTTCTTTTCAGAGCTGCTTCAAATCTTTATAATCCACCACTGTCACACTATTCAGACTTTGAGCTAATAGGTTGCTGCTTGGTTAATCTGTTTGTGAATAAGACACAAACAAGTGTGCTCAATATGTTTGCTTCACTCCAGGGGTTTGATATTTGATTTTGTAAATGCAAAGAGTTGATATCCACTTCTATATTCCTTTATCCCAACCTGTGAACCAAGAAACTGTAATATGAGATCACATACCCCAACATATATGCAATATTGAGGACTTGCACTATATATATAAAAACAGGCTTCCAGATACATCCGTCACACCTTAAACTCTATAGTCATAATTGTTTTAGTAACAGGCCACTTTAAATCTTGGGCAATTACCCATTGATGGATACTTTTATAGTTTCACTCAAACCATTGTAGTCTTACAAAATTTACATTCAACATAGACCTCCAGGGCTTTGTATTTCCATGATGTAAACATAGGCTACAGGGCTTCTTCACCATATAAAAACAATATTCGAATTTCATTCCTACAACATGTTGGAACACAAAACTACAATTCTATGTAGTAATATAAGGCGAGCTGTTTAAAAAGCATTAAAACACATAATGACAGTCCCACAATTTGAACAGTCCATGGTCATATATTATGATCATGGATACCTAGTACTTTGACATTTCTAAATTCTGGATATAAGGTGCCAGCTATAATAATAGAAAATCAACTATATTTATATAATGAACTGAAGCAAACAAAGACATAAACAATCAATATACATATCAACAACCTGTGGGCATAAGTTCAATGTATCGAATAAACTGACAAAGAACTATCCTCATTGAAATCATATTCTTTAAGTTTCCTTTCCTGAAAGTACATAACTAGAGTGTGAAACGAGATACTATCTTCTAAAGAGACAAATAGTAATCGTCAGAAAAATTAACAACATAGTAATTAATAAAGGTTTACCAATTGTTGTACCTCCCAAACAATGACAAGCATGAGAAAGAGCACTATTCAAGTCACCTGCAATATGAAATGTTATAAACTAATGAAATATACTTATACACACAAATATACAACATGAATCAAAATGAATAATCGTACTTTCCTTTAAATAATTAATGTAATTTTGAACTTCTGGACCTAATAATGTTGATTGTATCTCACTGTTTTGTTTCCTAAAGGTGTAAATAAGATCAAAATATAAATAATAAATTTAAAGAATTGTATACAATTATTACTTAGTGGGAAAAATTCATCCTATTTGTCAACAAAAGTGAGGATACAAACAGCACTACCAAAGTTTAGCCTGTTTGCATGCAATTGGGTCAACATACCAGGTGCTAACAAAGTAATAATTTATGCAGCTTCTTGTGTCTCTTTTTTACCTCTTTTGTCCATAACTGCCCTCAAAGAATCAAATCTACAAAAATAAGCCAACTAATAAGAAGCTAAGTCTAGAAAATCAGAGATTTAATAGGTTTAATAACTGCAATAGAGTGCTGTAAAACTGTAAATATATAGCCTTTACACATACGGGCAAAGAAAGTGTGATAGATCAGTAAGAAAAAGTCATCTACACGAAACTTCTCAAATTCTTTTAATTTTCTTCAATCAAGAAAAAAGACATGTACAAATCAAATTAAATTGAAATCACTAGTCTATAGTTGAGCAATATATAGCAGATTATCTAATTTCATACAAAAAAATGCCCGAATTCACATCACATACATACGAATCTCAAGCAAATGCATATGTACAAATTAAAGTACTCTTGATAACAGAGTCCGTAGAGAGAGATTTTGACAACGCAAGGAAACCACATACAAAACCTTTATTTACAAAATATTGATGTAAGAATAGATCGATTTAAAACAGGTTATGTTACCAAAATAAACTTGGTAATTCAATGATAAGTTCTAAGCAAAACCGAAGAGAGTTAGGCTTCGTAGCCGTAGTGTGGGGAGGCTTAAAGTGAGCGAATCGTCAGAATGCTTCGTAGCAGAGGTGCAGTCGGAAGGTGGAAGAAAGCGATGAACTTTTAGAGACAAAATCGACGCAGAGGCGGCAGAGCTCTTCAAACGATTAGATCCAAAGCAAGAATCGTTTTGTTAGAGGTCGGATTTGATATCTCAACAATCAACATAGAGGTTTTTCACTTTGCCGCTGAAATTTTAGTTCTCCATATAGGGTTTTCTACGTTGAGACTTATAATTTGGGGAGGTTTTTTTCACTTTGCCGCTGCTTAAAAAATTGGAGGTGTCGTGAAATCACAAATAGTGAGGGTACTCCCATTTTCACTCATCAGTTATGAGGGTAGCGCTTAGAAAATAAGCACCAAAAAAACAAATTCCTCATTTAATGAAAAAGTTTTAGTTACCGGAGCTTTCCCCTCATAAATGCTTAAAAAAACTGCTATTAATGAGAGTTTTTTTTTACAGTCACTAATTTTTGTAGCTAAAAATGACTTTTCTTGTAGTGTAACGTTTGGTAAATAAGTGTTTTTTTAAGCCAAAAGCTGAGAAGTGTTTTTTTAACCAGTTGCAAACACTCCCCCGGCATGCCCCATGTATGGTAATGGTCCATACACGAATCTATATTACCGGTCCGAAAATGTTTTTCTCTTTTGTTTTTTGTGTGGGCTCAGACACACACACACACACACACACACATATACACCAATATTCTTCCGGACAGGAGCCCCGTCCGGCCTCCTCCATTTGGGGGCTTTCCCGGTGGTATTTTTTGTTCAAGT
Organism: Cuscuta epithymum; assembly: GCA_945859915.1. Lineage (NCBI taxonomy): Eukaryota > Viridiplantae > Streptophyta > Magnoliopsida > Solanales > Convolvulaceae > Cuscuta > Cuscuta epithymum. The sequence continues at coordinate 2,106,318 of CAMAPF010000029.1, forward strand.
TGTTTGTGTATGTTCCTCATCAAGTCTAGTTCATCCATACCAAATTTCAGCAAAAAATTCAATCGGGAAGGTCGTCAAATGATGTTTGCAAGTTAACTGGTCCGGAATATGTATTTTCCGGACCAGTTAACTTTCAAAAATCATTTGACGACCTTCCCGATTGAATTTGTTTCTCAAATTTGGTATGGATGAACTAGACTTGATTAGGAACATACACAAAAAATATGAGCAAAAAATACCACCGGGAAGGCCCCTAAATGGAGGAGGCCGGACGGGGCTCCTGTCCGGAATTTCCGGACAGGAATAGCTCTCTCTATATATATTTATATATACTCCGTATATGACAAAATGCTCCGAATTGCTTAAAACAGAAAGAAATGATATTAAATTATACGGAATAATTCTTTTGTTTCTTGGCCAAATTAATTTTCGGGCCGGCCAGCTAATTTATGAGGTAAATTAAAGGTAATCTTTGAGAAAAAAACTCTCAAATTCAATTATTTAATGACTTTGAAGTCAAAACTTCCTTACTCCCACTAGCTAGAGATTGGAGAGAATTTAAATACGAACCGGTGGGCATAGCTCAACTGGTAACGAGGGAGTGCCACAAGGGTTAGGTCTCGGGTTCGAATCCCAGCAACTGCGATGGGGGTTACTATGCTGAAAAATACATAGGGCCTCTGCAAGTACCGGGGACAGAGTCCCACTCTCTATCTGTCAGATTGTGATTATAGTCCAATTTACATCCTCCCATCGTGCCGTCCGGTCGGTGTTGGGGGCCTCAGGGATGGGGTGTCATCCTTTTTTTAGAGAATTTAAATACGAAGTGTGATAAAATTAGATCACTCACACATGTATTTCATATATGGAGTATTACGATTAAGATATATATAGTTGATCGTTCTTTGTTTTAAATTGAAGTTTAATACGAAGATGAAAATAATGTTACTCCGTATTTGACCAGTCACATTCTTGTCTTCTTAACCTTGCAATTGTTAGTTATACGAAGTACGATAGTATGTGTTATCGAATATTAATTTTCTTTTTTGAAAAAAACAAAAAAACACTCATTTATTAGTAATAATGAAAGTAAACATAGACAAAACAAAGCAATTACTGATAGCAACCCTGGAGTGAGACATAAAACGAACTAGTCGCGGAAAAATACGGACAATGATAGACTACTATTCAAACGGAATCATTGTACTTGCTACTAAAACAAAGAGCTAAAAAACTAGAGTTCATAAACTGAAAAAACACAAAAGAATCACAAATTCTTATTTTATCAGCCCCAACAAGGGAGAAGAGGTTTGACCTACCTCCCCCAAAACAAACCGATTATTAAATTTTTAGTTTCATGCTCTCAACAATGTAATAAAGACAATAAATAAGGTTGAAGTTAATTTTCGGTCAAAATTTATTTGATCAGATTATTACATATAAACATATGTTGTCACTTAATCTTCCTTTACAGTATGTACGTCCTAAATTTTCTCATTTGATTTATGTGACAAAATCAACAATTACAATTTCAAAATTTGAGTACGCATACATTCAACAAATTCAATTAACTCACTGTGACCAAGAACAGTGTACATAATTACATATATGGATGGCCGTGAAGATTATGCTAAATAACGTAACGTGGGATCGCAATTTGACATATGCAACTTTTGCAGTTTTGCGAGTAAATTTACGGAATATACCATATGCTTGTTTTGGAGCATATTCAAAATTTACTCATTTATGAAAGGGTGAATATATTATGATCAGCCAACTAATTCTAAGTGGCCATACTAAGGCGACTCTATGTTATACGAGTAGTATGTCTCATTTTTATGGTGAAATGTGGGAGAGGTTCCAGAGTAATTGAGAGGAAAGAAAAAGCACCATATTATACTATACAATATACTAAAGGCAAGGTGAAAACCAAAAGAAAGAATAATGGATGTACATTATTATACCATTTCCTTGAAGAGAGGTCCAAAAGGTTCCAACTTTATGTGTGCATAAAATCGAAGCCGTGCGATGTTCGTCACAATGAAAGAGACAGATCGGTCGTGCTTAAGATTTAGAGTGAATTCCCTAAATAGGACTAAAAAGTGGAAAAATTGCACAAATAGGATTACATTTTTTAAATTCCCTTAATAGGACTATTTATGTGTGTTTGGACAAATATACCCTTGTAACTTGTGAAATGTTTTAATTAATAATAAAATCATAAAAAATTAATAAAAATCGAAAAAAATACTAAAAATCGTAAAAAAAATAATAGAAAATTAATAAAAATATTTTTTTAAAAAATAAAAAAAAATATTTTTTTTTAAAAAAAATAAAAAATAAATAAAAAAAATCATAAAATTAAAAAAAACACATTACCACCCCTGCCACCCCCAACACCACCATCTCCCATCACCGGACAAAAATATGCCAACATTTTAAATAATGCCATAATGATGGCATAATCAATAAAAATGTTGGCATATTGAAGAGTAATTATGCCATCTTTTTGACATTTTCAGAAAAATATGGCATTTTTTTACCAAAAGTGGAAGAAATTTCACCAATCGAAGGTGGTGGTGCTGGGAGGCGGTGAGAAAGGTATCCATAATTTTTTTCATTTTTTATGGGTTTTTACTATTTTTTATTATTTTTTTAAAAAAATTAAAAAAATAAAAAATTAAATTTTTTATTTTATAAATGTTTTATAATTTTTTTTTAATTTTTTTACGTTTTTTAAATATTTTTTTGTGTTTTTTGTGATTTTATTATGAATTAAAGCATTTCATTATGAATTAATACTCTTAAGGGTATTTAGGGTAGAAAATCAATGTTTAGTCCTATTTAGGGAATTTTAAAAATAGTAGTCTTATTTGTGCTTTTTAGGAACTTTTTAGTCCTATTTAGGACAATTTCCGTAAGATTTAGTGGGCTATATTGGTACGCAAAGCATGTCACATTTCCATACCTTTAATACCCGGCCGGGGGAGAAAGGCCAAATGCACACCGAGGTTATTTAGGAAATTCAAATTAGACATAAAAGTTCGTTCCGTAATATCGCGAGATCAACTGTATTGGTTGATTCATCTCAAATTTATGAAGTTTTGGATGGAGTGATTGGATTGGTTGATTCTACTGATTTCTAAAAGATTATATTTAAAATATATTTTATTCATAAAATAAAGAAAAAATTATACTATCGTATGAAAAATAGCGAAAATGATCCTCTACATTAACTTCAATCAGTACAACCAGAAAATAGCTCTAACTTTACCTTTTCTACTAATACAACTCAGCGCGCGAAATTAAAAGTTACGTAGTACATGTTTACGAAAAAGTTGACTGATAATCTTGATAAATAAACCAAAAAACCGGATTACCAAACGGACTTTAGGCTTTTAAGTGGATCAAATAGACGTGAAATCCACCCTTTTATAACACATTAAGACATTCATCAAGTGGGTAAATAAATATTATTAATAATGGAACTTTAATTCTGTCAATTTTTAAAATGTAAACGAAGAAAGGGAGTTCATCCTCCAATCTCCATCCCTAATATAGATTCTCCTAATCTGATTATATAATCATCTCTCTCTCTCTCCATATTCAACTATTCAACTCTCAAAAAGAAATATTCAATTACTCAAAAGGGACAAATGGATATAGAGGTCGTTTGGTAACCTTTTTTTCGGCTTATCAGACTTATCAGCCAACTTTTTCACCAAACACGTAACTTTTACTTTCGCGCGCTGAATTGTGTAATAAGCAGAAAAAGTAAGGTTAGAGTTACTTTTCTTGCTGTATTGGCTGAAGTTACTGTAGATGACCATTTTAGCTATTTTTACATATAATTTTTATTTTATTTTATTAATAGAATATATTTTAAAAATAATTTTTACTTAGATCAGCAGAAACAGCCAAAGCAGCCACTTCAGCCAGAACTTCATAAATTTCAGCAGAATCAGCCAAAACAGCCGATTTTCGTGCTACCAAACGGGCTCATAAGTGCTTAGGAGTACCAAAACTCAACCAAAACTCACACCCAAAGGAAGATGAGAACAAAATTGACTATCCAAAGGTCAAATAAGGACATCTATTATTTTTAACAAAAATTCCTTTTGTACACGTTTTTGTACCCATCAGTACACGCATGTGTCTGTGAGAGTTTTTTTTGTCTGTGAAGTGCGGTCCACAGACAAAAGCTGGTTTGTTTTGTCTGTGAAATTTTCCACAGACAAAACAAGCGAACTTATGTCTGTGGACCGCGCTTCACAGACAAAAAAAAACTCTCACAGACACATGCGTGTACTGATGGGTACAAAAACGTGTACACCAAGAATGGTTGTATTTTTAATCCATCATATAGGTCCCTCTACCCAAAAAGTATCACATAAATACCTCTACTTCAAAAAAATCAGCCAACCTCATCAAATTACCGGAAGACACCCTTTACCAGCCGGTTAGTGCTTTTGATTTTCTATTTGCTTTTCTTTTTCTGATTTACTTTGTTCTCCATTCTAGTCCTCCATATTATTACCCTCGTTTTGCTGTAAAAGAATTCTTCCGTTTCAATTCCTGGTTTCTTCTTTATAATTTCTTGGTCTTCACTCTTAATAAGTTTTTTGGTGACGTAGCAGAGTCCAGGTTCCGCCGGCTAGTCCCATGTGCGGCTGCCGCCGATTAGCGATGTCGGTGTAATATTTTCCAGCGAGGCGGCAAACGGATGTTTTTCTGATTTTCTCCAATCTGCCGTTGTTCCTTCCACCCTTTTCTTTGTTTTCCTTCTGTTATGCTCTTTTTCTTCCTTCATTTCGTTTCTTGTTTTTTCAGGCTCTATACTGTGTATTAGGGTTTGAAATAGCGGCCCAGTATATAGCGGTCACGGTAGGGGCCGCCACTGCTACGGTCTGCTTTTGATGTGTGATTTCCAATTCACGGGAAAAATCCGCTACGCCGCCCGCTACGCCGTCCGCTACGCCGCCCGCTACAGCCAGTTATTGGCATTTCTGGCAGTACGTCACGAACTGATTGATGTGTAAATGTATAAATGTTGTGTAAATGATGTGAAAAAGTATGTAAATTATGGAGTGAAACTCTAAATGAAATGTACATCTATCCACGACATACATTATGGTAGCAAATATTAATAAATATGTAAATTATAATCATTATAGCCGAATTAATTATTAATAAGGATGATTTAACTTTAATATCGGTTGATGAAAAAAATGTTGACTTAACAAAACAATTTGGAACGAAAGTGATATTATTATGGATTATGCAAATGAAATTGGAAATGGAACGCAAATATGTATTATTATTAATTTGGAAGTGGATTAACGTAAACTGTTGTATTCATTTTTTTTAATATACTGTTTAATAAGGACACTATCTTACTTTTATTGGTTTATGGACCTTATGGTGCATTTAACTAAATTTAAATTATAATATTTATATTGTTTAGTTTTTTTTCAATAATAACGTAAAATTGTTTTTTAATTTACTTTATTAAAACATGGTAAAACATTAAAATTACTCCGTACCATCATTTTAAATATATGCTATGCACAATTGAAAATATTTCACGTCGCTGCAACCGCTCCTGTCGGCTACAGGCCGCTACCACGATGACTGCTACCGCTACCGCTGCTGCTACGACTATTTAAAACCCTGCTGTGTATACTTTCGTAAATGTTCTTTATAGATATTTAATGGAGTAAATTGAAGTAGTTTTATCATTAATGCTCTTGGGTTTCCTTCTTTCTTTTGCGTAGTAATTAGAATTTTAAGGGAAAAAGGGTCAATAGGCCCTCGAACTTACATAAAAAGGTCAAATAAACCCTTAAATAAGAGGCTCTGTCCGACCGTCGCCATTTGGGGTGGTTCCCGGTGGAAGTTTTTGATGAAATTTTTTGAGCATTTTATTCATTAAGTCTAGTTCACTCATACCAAATTTGAGCTAAAACTTCAATCTGGAAGGCATTCAAATGAATTTTTGAATATAACTGCGCAGTTAAGAATGCAATTATTAATATAGTATATTATTAATAAAATAAAAATTATATGAAAAATAACTAAAATATATGTTCTATATTAATAATTTGAGTCAATTCAGTCAAAAGGGTATCTCCAATGTTACTCATTTTAATAATTGCAAAACATTGTATGTGGAACCAACTAAAGTTGAATGCTTGATTAAAAAGTTGACTTATAAAACACATAACCGGAAAATCAAGCTAACATATGGGCTATTAGGATGTTTTCTTTTGGTCCGGATGGGTTTTGGTCCCAAACCAGACCACATCAAAGCAGACTTGACTTAAACAGACCACACTATACCAGATTCAAACAGTTCGTAGTAGACTATATCAAACTTTCATAGTTAGTTATAAAATACACAAAATTCAAATATTTATTAATAGATGAGACTAAACCAACAAATTTTAGTCTAAAAGAACATCCGTAGTATATACACTACAAAAAACACGGGATTAACAGGGATTTTGGCACGAATTTGGCACGAATTTTGGTAAGGATATGCCAAATCCGTGCCAAAAATACTTTGGCACGAGCTTAAACGTACGCGTGTCTTATTGACCCTTATGCGTACCATGTACGTATTGATGAATCATCATAATGTCAAAAAAAAACTGAATTTGTATACGCAGTAAATAAACTGAATTTTCCTATCACTACCATCGAGCATTACATTATCTAAGACTTAAATATGCACTGCCAGTCTGCCATAAGAAATAATTCACATGCATATATAAATTTAGATCATCCTCACTTCTTATAGGAATGTATGACCTTTTTCACTAGAATGGAATTGAAGAAGCCTATAAATATATTTTCATTTATTACCATGATTACATTTTCTATGCTATTCTACTGATTAACACTATTACAGTAACATTATCTTCTTCTTGTTTTACCTGGGATCAGGAGGACGGGAGCGAGGGGAGTCTGACTGTCTGAGGTAAACATGGCTAAAACTTCGTGGAGATCCACTATGAGAGAGTGAATCAGTGACATGTTAAAAAACTTCATTTCAAACCTTCTCTATATCATGATTTCCATCTCTTCAAGGCTTTTTTTACTCTTAAAATTGCATTTATTTTTCAATTTCTCTATTGTATTCATTATTACCTTGCACTTTTTCGTATAAACCGAGTACATCTAAATTCTAAAATACAACAAAATTGGTTACGTTACAGCTACAATACAAGCAAATTAAAGGATTATTGTTATATACGAAGTATGTATTTAAAAACACCAAATATATTGCAATCTTGACTACTTTGCTTCGTTCTTCGCTAGCACGCACTAATCAGAGACGGGCGATGAGGAAGCTAAGACGGATTAAGGCACAAGAGCCATAATTACATCCACAAACATGCTAGTGCTAAGCTAGCTAGTATACGATTATTCTTTCTCATCCGTCTGGACCGTCTCATAATCTTTTTTCAATTTTTTCCTCTCTCATTCGTTTCATTACAATGTGCATATTTGAAAATATATATTCGTTTCACATATTGATTTAATATCAAACACATAACTTTACTTTTAATTGTAAAATCATGTCTCTTCTTTACTACTCCCTCCGTATTACATACTTCGTATATCTTCCCACTTCCAGAGTGGGTGAGAATGTGAGATTATGAATAATGAAAGGATATACTTCGTATAAATTATTGAGCGTGTGATGAGAAGATAATGAAATAGTGTGACGGATTGAAGGATAAATCTAAAAAAAATAGTTGTAATAGTGTATTATTTTTAAAATTATTGAGGGTATGATGAGAAGATTTAAAAATGGGAAGATATGAATATTACGGCTAAAAAGGGAAAGTGAGAAGAGTACGTAGTTCCTTAGGGAAAAGAAAAATGGGATCCGGCCAGTCCCGATTTTACTTGTGTATATAATTCTAAACCTATGTACGCAGCCCCTTCTCACCCTATTTAGCTTTTAAATGAATTACATCTCTTTTGAAATACTTCTAAAGTTCTAAATCCTTCAAATTGAAAAAATTTGAGCAAACTGTGACCAAATTGGCCAGTCTAAGTCCAAAAAATTACAGTCGCGGCTAGTCATCGTGAATTATCCTTGGGGCCGGTCCCATAACCGAGCTGCTTCACCCAATCTCGGTCCAATGTCAAGCATCGACCAGTTTCAGGGTAGAGACCGTGTCCGTGATGTAATATTATTGATAAGGTATACGGACTCAGACTCATGACCCACATACTCATCAATACATAAGCATCCCAGAATCAATTGGGTCTACCCCTCGATTGCCCAGTTTCCTCGGTCAGACGAGGGCCCATACCAACAAAGGCAGTCATAAACAACAAAATCTGACTACATCTATCTTGGATGGAAAACGGTCCATACAACCCCCTCGCCTTGCCACGTCCTTTCGGCTTAGTCTTGAAAGAAGCTCACTCAAGGCAAAGGGGCATTGCGGACAATGTCCAAACACCTCGTCCACTACCCACTAGGAGTGTCATACGTCACTTTATGTCGGATGAGTCATCTACCCATAGACTAGCTTGCACATGTAGGTGAATTTAATACGTCTATGATTTATTTTCAATCTCATTTGTTATATATTAAATGTATGTATTTCCCTCTTTATACTTTTACCTTTCCATTTTTTCTCTAGATACATACAAAGTACATGACCTTTAATTTGAGGGTGGTAGACATTATTCTGTCTTTTAATTTCCACTTGCGGTATAAATATTACTTATTTTCAATATATTGATGGAACTTATTATGAGTAGTCATCGTGTACGTTTTTGTGTGTCTTACTTGGCATTCCATTATAGAGGTGAGACATAGTGAGTTCCTTGGCTCCTTGCGACCTAGCTAGCTAGACAAGCAAAACCTTAACCCTAAATTGATGCGGTGATTAGTGGATGAATCATTCGAGATTGACGTCTACATACATTCTTCAAGTTCGATCGGGTGCGGTCGGGCCCTATTATATTTATTAGCATCACATCATATGTGCTGGTAGGTGCATGATTATCTGCTGACAATCGATCAGGCAAAGAGCTTACTCATCGTCATACGAAACATCCATCGGTCGTCCATACTATATTGGGCAATTTTAGATGATAATAATCTTACTACTATGTTATTGTATTTTTTACTCCGTATTTGTTAGAAGAAAAAAACATGTATTTTTCTTAATAAGTCCTTTATTCTTTGTAATTAGGCTGTTTAATTAATTAACCCTGTTAAAGATCAAAGTGTTTAGGGTTTTCAAGTGTTGTATTATTCCATGATTAGAGGAGTATTTAAATACAAAGAGGTTGGGCTTATTGGTGTTTACAAGGAGTCTAAATTATACCCAATAAGCCAAGAGAATATTACAAATAAATACAAAGATACTTTCCCTTAATACCCCCGGCAAGCTCATGGAGATTGATCAACATGGAGCTTGGAACGAAGAGAAGTAAAGCGTGAGTTTCCAACAGCTTTGGTGAAAATGTCAGCAATCTGGTCCAGAGTAGGAACATGACGAACAATAAGAGAGCCATCCGCAACTTGTTCGCGAACAAAATGATAGTCAATTTTAATGTGCTTGGAGCGTTGATGAAACACAGGATTGGCAACCATGTAGGTGGCACTAAGATTATCACATAAGAGAATGGGTGGGATGTTGAGTGGAGCCTGTAATTCCCGCAAAAGCTGCTGAATCCAAATGAGTTCAGTGGATGTGAATGCAATGGCTCGATATTCAGCCTCGGTACTGGATTTGGCGACAACATGCTGTTTCTTGGACGCCCAACTGATAAGATTACCACCATAATAAATAGCAAAGCCATGTTGTGAGCGACAATCATCAATATCAGAAGCCCAACCTGCATCAGAGAAAGCAACAAGACGATTATCTGTGCAAGGCCGTAGGTGGAGACCGGTGGAGATGGTGCCTTTGAGGTAACGAAGGATTCGCTTGACTGCTTGCCAATGAATGTCTGTAGGAGCATGCATGAACTGACACACACGGTTAACAACATAAGATATCTCGGGCCGTGTGATAGTGACATATTGGAGAGCTCCAACAACACTACGGTAAAGATTAGGCTCAGCCATAGGATCACCAGAATTTGAGAGTCGAGAGCCTGGCTCGGCAGGTGATACAATCGGACGAGCGTCATGCATTTTGCTACGCAAGAGAAGCTCAGTGATGTATTTCTGTTGACTCAGAAAAATAGAGGAAGTGGAGCGCTTTAGCTCTATGCCCAGAAAATAATGAAGATCTCCCAAGTCACGTAGTGTAAAGGCATCATTAAGTGCAGTCACAAAAGTATCAATCTCTGTAGAATGAGAACCACTGATAATTAAGTCATCCACATAAATTAAGACATAGAGAGTGGTACCGTTGTGACGGCGTATGAACAATGAAGTGTCAGATTTGCATGCAACGAAGTGATGGTGATGAAGAAACTGGCGGAGTTTTTGAAACCAAGCACGAGGGGCCTGTTTAAGACCATAGAGAGCTTTCCGCAACAGACAAACATGTGTAGGGCGAGCACGATCTATGAAACCTGGAGGTTGTGTCATGTAAACAGTTTCAGAGAGATCACCATTAAGAAAAGCATTAGCAATATCAACCTGTCGTAATTTCCACCCAAAGGATAAAGCCAAGGAGAGCACAAGACGAATGGTGGTAGGTTTAATAACCGGACTGAAGGTGTCTGAGTAGTCAACACCCTCCTCCTGATTAAACCCCTTAGCAACCAGGCGTGCTTTATAACGTTCAATAGTGCCATCAGCATGCTTCTTTACCCTGTACACCCACTTACAACCAACAATATTAGAGTTACGAGGAGGTAAGACAAGATCCCAAGTCCCATTTTTAATTAGAGCATCATACTCTACTTGCATCACATGCTGCCATTCAGGATATTTGGGTGCTTGAAGAAAGGTCTGTGGCTCAAAGGGTATAGACGAGGGTATAGAAAGTGGATGTTTAGTGGAGAGGAGAGATTTGGGTTTAAGATGGTTTGTTTTGAAACGAGTGATCATGGGATGGGTGGAGGTATCAACAGGTCGGTAATAAGTAGGGATCATGGAAGAAGAGGGTGAGGAGGACATACCTGAGTGTTGCGCAGAATCCGAGGACTGAGCCGTTGCACCGGAGCTTGAAGAGGAATCTGTAGTTGGTGCGGTGCTGTTTGGTTGGGAATGGCCGGTTACCCGGTCGGGTGAGGGAGATACCCGATCGGGTGAGGGAACCAGGAAGTGGTGTAGGTCAGGCGAGGGAGGTACCCGGACGGGTGATGAAGATACTCGATCGGGCTGGTCAGGCAGTGAGTTAGAGGGGGTAAACAGAGGAGAAGAAGGTGTGGAGGCTAGCTGTAATGGTTGAGGGAATACGGTTTGGGTGGAGGAGAGGGGGGTAAGGGAAGCAGGGTGAGCATGGGAGGGATATGGGAAGGACGTCTCATCAAACATGACATGCCTAACAATATAGATGCGGTTAGTGGGAACATGAAAACATTGATAGCCCTTGTGTTTGGAGCTATAACCAACAAAAATGCAAGGAGAGGACCTAAACTCAAGTTTGTTAGCATTATAGGGTCGTAAAAGAGGATAACAAAGACAACCAAAAGACTTTAAAAGGGAGTAGTCAGGAGGTTTGCCATATAAAGATTCAAAGGGTGATTTGTCTTGTAAAATGGGTGTAAGAGTGCGGTTGTGTAAATAAACACTAGTGTGAAACGCATGTTCCCAAAAGGAGGAAGGCATATGTGCATGAGCAAGCAAGGCCAAGCCTTTTTCAACAATCGTCCTATGACGACGCTCAGCCGCTCCATTTTGGGATTGCGTGTGAGGGCAAGAAAGACGATGGAGAATACCCTGGGTTTGTAGGTAAGCAGAAAGTGATCTATATTCTCCACCCCAGTCGGACTGGAGTTGTTTAATTTTAGAGTTAAATTGGGTGGCAATCATGGCCTGAAAAAGTTGAAAAGTGGAAAGAACTTGTGACTTTTGATGTAAAAAATAAATCCATACAAACTTTGTGCAATCATCAACAAAAATAACAAAATACTTATTGCCATTAAAGGAATTCACCGGGGCTGGGCCCCACACATCAGAATAAATCAAATCAAAAGGATGCAAACTAGATGAGTGAGTACTAGTTAGGGAAAGTCGATGACTTTTCCCTAATTGACAAGATTCACAAATTGAAGATAATTTATTTGAAGAAATAGGTAAATTAAATCTAGAAACTAATCGACGCAAAACAGACTCATGTGGATGTCCAAAACGGTGATGCCAAGTTTGGAGAGACGTCTTTTCACCGAGGTAAATGCGAGGAGAGGGAGATGTAGTATGGGGTGTTTGAAGGTGATACAGTCCATTTTCAACGCGTCCGGTGAGTAACGTCCGTCCTTGGAGATCCTTCACAAAGCAACAGGTAGGAAAAAATATCATATAAGCATTATTATCACGGGTGAGTTGAGAAACACTGAGTAAGTTCTTTTTTATGCCCGGGACAAATAAAATATTATTAAGATGAACAGGAGCATGTGATGCTTGTAAAGTAGAATGACCTAAACTAGTTATGGGCAGAGTCATACCATTACCAACTTGTAACCCTTCATTACCAGTGTAATTGGAATGAACAGAGAGATTACCAAAATCAGCTGTGACATGATTTGTTGCGCCAGAATCAAAACACCACGGGTCAAGTAGAGTTGAAGGAGGATTCTGAACCTGATAAGCTTGCTGGCCTGGTGGTAAAGGAATAGGATTGAGAGCTGGAGGAGCATGAGTGTTATAGACAGAACCCGACATGGAAGCTTGAGATTGCGGACCACGACGCGGCTGTCCACGGCGGGGCTGCTGCTGTCCACGACGAGAAGGTTGTCGTGGCTTGGTCTCAGGATAGGTGTCAAAATTTGCCCTGTGCCAACAATTGACGGCTTCATGACCTGGTTTTTGACAGATTTGGCAAATTGGGCGTGAACTGGATACAAAGTCACCCCTACTGTCTGTCAAACCCGACCGGGTTCCCCCTGCACCCGATCGGGTAGCTGCCAATGCAGTGGCAGTTAGGGAGCTAGTTCTCTCTGAATTCAGGCGGGCTTCCTCACGCAGCAGTAGACCAAGTAGATCATGAGAACTAATGAGTTCCGAATGCAAATTGAAGGCAGAACGAAAGGCCGAATATGATGCATCAAGGCCATTAAGAATACTTTCAACAAACTCCTCATCAGGAACAATATAATCACATTCAGCTAATGCATCAGAAAAGGACCGTTTCTTTTCAACATAATCCAAGATGGATAAATCACCTTTTGGAAATTGTTGGAGTTGTGTTTTGAGATGCATGAGTTGAGCACGATTTTGAGAATAAAACATGCGTGATAAAATATCCCACGCTTCATGGGTGGATGTAGCGCGTGCAACATGAACAAGTAATGGTGTAGTTAACATGGAACGGATCCAGAGAAGAATTAATTTGTCCTTCTTTCGCCATTCGAGATACGCTGGATTTGCAACCGGCGTTGAACTGGTGGAATCGGTAGGCTTGACCAATGGATTAGGCATGGCTTTAGAGGAGAGGAAATCATCAAGCTCGAAAGCTTCAAGAGCCGAGCGAACTGTGTGACGCCATAGCATGTAATTCGAACGATCCAAGAGAATATTAAGTTTTGGTAGATTGATAGAGATAGAGGTTGAACCGGAAGCCATATTGAGCGGGGTACCGGAAGTGTCGTCGGAGTCCCCGTTGGCTGTCATGGGTGCGGTCGAGGAGGCGGCCGCAGATCACCCCTGGGAAGCTGATACCATGTTAAAGATCAAAGTGTTTAGGGTTTTCAAGTGTTGTATTATTCCATGATTAGAGGAGTATTTAAATACAAAGAGGTTGGGCTTATTGGTGTTTACAAGGAGTCTAAATTATACCCAATAAGCCAAGAGAATATTACAAATAAATACAAAGATTTCCCTTAATAAACCCAAATATAATAACACATTCCTTCAAAAACAATGCTACATACTACCTCCATCTTATATCTTATCTTATCTTAAAATCTTATAATAGTCAATGAGAGTTAGGGCATTTAGGGAATGAAAAAAATGTTGGTGCAATCATTTAGATTAAAAGGGTGGTACATTATGTTTTACCATGTGTACTATATCTAAAGGAAGTAAACCTACCGGCTACCGTTTTATTTCCGTCAATTTCCCATCCCTTCCATCTCCCCATCCCCTCATCTCAGTCTCACCACCGGCTTCAAACCGTCCATTTTATTCTTTCTATCACCAGGTGCTCCCAACGGTGTCCTAACCTCACCAAGCTCCCAAGGAAATACCGTTTGACTAGAAATCTATACATGGCTCATGAAATGATCAAGATCGGTTTATTGAGTGTTACATCTGGTGTGAACCTTGTTTCCATTAGAAGAGCTTAGGAGAGGTGTTAAATTAAAAGAGCTGAGATCTCTTATATTTCCTTTTCTCCGACTCAGTGGCGGATCCAGGATAAAATTTAATTGGGGACGGAAAAATAAGAAAATAGAATAGAAAAAAAATCTTCCGATCTTTTTTTCTTTTCCCCGGTGGCGCCTGGGGGAGGGGGATGGGAGTCTGGAGTAATCAGAACTGAAACTCACTCCATTGAGTTTCGAACCCAAGACCACCCGTAAGGGACAGTAAGTCGGCGACCAGCTGGACTGGACGCTTCCTCACTTTCTTCCGTCCTATTTTATATGACTTGTACATACAAAACTATAAGCACCAATGATGGTAAGGGTGCATTAGGAATGAAAAAAGTGTTGGTGTAACAAAGAAGCAATAAAAGTTTGTTCAATTGATTGATCTTCAAAACCCACTTCTTCCGTTTCTTTCCGTTAAGTTGAAAACAAATCCAACGTTGCCTTTGTGGCCTCGTAACTCTTTAATTTCCATTGCCTTATCCTTTTCGGTTAACCATTTCTGTTGCCATTGTGGCTTTGTAACTCTTTAGGAGTTTAATCTCAACTCTAACATTTTAACCGATAAAAAGAATATTCCATTGGAATTAGCCAATTAGGCCGCAGGTGCTCCAAATGCCATTTTACAACCCGCAGGTAGGACTCCAATATACATTTTGACCATTATTATACCGTAGGATTTGTTTGACATAACTAGAAAAAATCTTTTCCTTGCAAAAAAAAAAAAAAAAACTAGCCGAAAAAACAAACGTTTTAAGCTTTATAATAATTGTTAGATTTTAATGATTAAAACGATTTGAAAAGAAAAGATTAAAAAAAAAAGATTATTAGCTATTTGATAAAAAGTTGACAATTTGATTTAATTAAGTTTAAGGTACAAGTTGTTCTGACTAATTAATGTTAAAAAACTACAGACTTTTCTCAAATGCTACTCAGTGTATTCGTTGATTTCTTTCTAAAAAAGATTTTTTATTCTGATAAAAACTCTTAAAAATTACTTTTGCAAATATACAACTAAAAACTTTTCAAAATTTTGTAAATTGTAAAAAAGCTAGAAGGTATTACTTATGCCTACTAAACATATATATGCTCGTAGTATATATTAATATTTACGACTGATAATGGCTTTTAAACTATAGCCATAAAACTTAGATAATTTTTAGGTTATTAGGATGTTTTTAATTGGATTGTAATTTTCTGTCACGATTTGGTTTGATCTGGTAGGATTGGGTCTGTTTAAATCTGGTCTTGTACTCTGGTCTGGTCTGGTGATGTTTGACTTATGTGTATTTTATAACTATTGAAGCTCGGTCTGATCTGGTCTGGTATGATCTGTTAAAGTCTAAACTGGTCTAATTAAATTTGATCTGGTGTATTCTGGTCTGATTTGGGACTGAAAGATCCTTATATATCAAAAGTTTTACGATTTTTGGTAGATCTTTTTCGCTTTTCTTGGGCCACACTTGCTCCTGTGTTTTCTCCCGAGCTAAATAGCAAATCAACTATTAGAAAAGTGGACCGGGTCAATTTTTATATACGATGTATGACTCCTCCAATATATAAGGTAGTTTTATAGTCGTCACAAGAACACCAATATCCAATAATAAATAATAAAATAAAATAATAATAAATAAAATCTTATACTTGTAAAGGCCAATGAAGGTTAGGGCATTTAAGGTATGAAAAATGTGTTGGTGAAACTTTATAGCAACAGTCACTACTAGAAAATTTTGCTTAGCCCACAAAAATCGTCCATACAAAGTTAAATTTGTAGCTAAATACCTCTTTTCCCCACAAATTTTATTTTTTGTCTGGATTATATTTTCCATACAAATATTTCTATTCATACAAAAGTTCTTTGTAGCTAGAAGTTTCCTTTCATTACAAAAAAATATTTTGTCTACTATACAATTTTCCCACAAAAATACTCTACATACAAATCGCAAGGCGTATGGAAAAATATCATTTCACAAAAAAATCATTAACTACACCATTAACATTTTATTACTTTTTTTTATTTCCGGAGAGATTTCTAATTGACGGATCGCAAGGCGTTTCAAGAAAATATATTCTAAAACTATTGTTTGTATAATTATAATGACAATATTTAACATATAAAAGTATACAATAGTCGTGTATCTAAAATTGTACTAATAAATAGAGAATTGTAAATCTCGTACAAGAAATTGTATACGTCTAATCAGTTTATAATAACTGCTCGTACGAGAAATTGTAGAGTATACGCCTAATTAATTTATACGTCTAATAATTAAGGATGTTTTCTTTTGGATTGAAATTTGCTGGTCTGGTCTGGCCTGATCTGGTTTGGTTTGGTGAACGTATGGTCTCTGTGTATTTTATAACTATGGAAGTCTGGTCTGGTCTGATCTGGTTTGATTTGATCTGGTCTGGGACTGAAAACAGTTCAAATGAAAACATCTTAAATAGTTAAATAAAAAGATAGGCTAAATCTTTCTAAAAAAATAGGCTAAATGACAGCCTTAACCGCCTTCACATAGAAATTGAAATTTAAAACCGTAAATAGCCGCGAGATGTATTGTTTTAGGAAAATTTAAGTTTTTCCATTTCCCTCGCACTTTCTGGAATTTAGACCTAAAGTATAAACTAAAATAAAACCATTCGTACGACCATACATACCGCGTATATTTTTCCCTAGCCGCACACAGTTGCTGTCATTCGGAATCGTATTTCCTTCTTCCTCAGTTCAGGTTCAGGTATTATTCATCTTCTCAATCTACTACGATGTATCATCACGAAGTTTTTCCTTTGAAGAAAATAAAGCAATTCTAAATTTCCAATTCGGATTTATCATGAGTCGATTTGAACCCTTCATTCTCTTCTAAGGGATTTGTTAATGTCCTAATGATTTGAAATCTTTATGCATCCAGTGTTTAATTTTCTGTTTTTTGTTAAATTAATGCCCCACTTCTTTAAAACGTATTACGCATGTGAATTTTTAAATCTGGTCTTTTGATTCTTGTTTGGAAAACTATGCACCCAAGGTGTTTGACAATAATCCTAAACCAAAACCAGGCCCATATAATATCAATAAGGTATATATGTGTCATGTGTAGTGCATACCATATAATTCTTCATATTGAGTGATGCTACTTTGTGCTATTGATAGGAATATGTAAATACTAAATACTACATTGCAGAAAATGGTAGTTGAGTGGTAATGTAATAAAGTTAGATAATACGAAGTATAAATTATTTAAAGGCATGTAGTAGCTATAGAAAGATCAGAACATGTATAATAAGGTGAATTGTTGTGTGCTCTGTCCTATTATAACTTTATTACGAGCGAGTAACAAATTGGTAGAGAGAAACCATTTCTTATTTACTTTGACTATTTTTTATTACTTCCTACCTAATGAAGCATAGTATCTACTTTTTCCTTTTCTCAGATGGAGTATATGAGTGCCAAATGCTTATTTTTTTTCTAACCAATTTTTGTCTTTTATTGTTCTCTTGACTGTCAGAAAGTTCAATACTACGTATATTTACATTCTCCAAATACTTGCCGAACCGAAACCGAATTGCCCACCCCTACTTGACATTAAGAAGAAGTAAGAGAACCAGGTTCAACTTCTACAGCAAAGACAAAAGGCTCAGCTTAAGAAAAATATCCAACTTACAGTGCATTGAAACCCAAGCAAGAAATGACATCCTAATCAGCTGCACATATTATGCATGAACAAACTGGAAAGTGAGTTTCTCATGCCCCGTTTTCTAATCTTATTAGGAACTGGCACTTTTATCTTCTTTTATATTCAACATTGAAAAAGTTGGTCCATGTTAAAAGATTGTCCCAAGGTTTATTTGTTCAAATTGTGCTATATGTTATTGCTAGAATAGCGTGATATTATTCAATTTGTAGGGGTTCAAGGTTGATTTTGCATTGCTAGATCACCTCCAACACTTGTGGCAATGTCCTGGAGAGTTCATCCACTTATTTCACTGAAACCATACCAAGGAAATTGGACAATGGAAGTTTGTGTTACTAGAAACCATACATTGTTTAGTTTCTATGCTGTTGCAGGTAGCTGATATGTTGTTTTTTGACATATATTCATATTGTAATTGCATGTTACTATACTATCAATTGTTTATATGTGTTTATTGAGTAAATACTTAGTCCATTGAAATCTGAAATTTCTTTGCAGGCAGCTAAAGAAAGAGGGAAGGAGGAATGAATTGGAGAGGCATAAACTTCTATATACGAATCAACGCTAAAATTGGTGACTATTCCTCCCTTTCTTCGTATCTTTGAATATATTAAAGTCATACATGACAAAGTTAATATATATTTCAGGTTCTTTCAAGAAATACAGAGGCTGCAATGACTACCAAGAGGCTTAAAGAATTGCTTGAAGCACGGAAGTCCTCAGCTCGGGAAAAGAAATATAGAGGATCAAGGCTATGGCTACCAAGACCTTATCTCTTGTCACGTTTAGTTATTTACTTTTTAATGCCATGCATTAGCTGAAACATTTGAGATACATTCTGTAGCTAGTCAAGGAATTGGTGTATGACGAATTGGGGGTCGATGATATGGATTAATGTTTTTAATGTTACTTAGTTTGATATAGAGTTGTACGTTAAACTTTATAATGCACATCCTTTGTTTGAAATTTATCTTACAAAGTTGAGTATGTTCCAGATCTATAATTGTGGAAACATTTAGTTGTGGTTTCAGAAATGTTCCCACAAATTATAGGTCCTACAAATGATTTTTTGTAGCAACCAATATCTTTAGACTACAAAATAGTCTCCTAGAAAATCATTTGTGACCTTAGGCCTTCAAATAGCTCTACAAAGTAGTGAAAAAGACATTCTTGCTTTCAATTACTTTCTACAAATTAAAAACATATTTGTAGAGAAAAATATATTTTATCTACAAAATTTTTTCCATACCACAAATTATTATTGGAAAAAGTATCTTGAGCCTACAAACAATGTTGAGGTAAAAGCATTTGGAAGACAAATTATATTTGTCTAGAAAAGTTTTGTATGCATAAACTTTTGTAGACAAAGTTATGAATTTTGTCGGGTTATATCTTTCGCTTCGATGATTTCCCTACAAACTTAGCCACAAATTTTTTTTGTCTAGAAAACGTTCTACCTACAAAATACGATATTTCCCTACAAATAGTCTTTGTATGGAAACCCTAAAAATGTAGTAGTGAGTGTTGGAGCAGTTAGTTTTTGAAAACGGATATGAACAAGAGAGGCTTAACTAAATGAGTCAGCCTTGGGGTTATTATTTATAGTTTGTGTTTTTGCACTTATTATACTTTGGTTATTACACCTTATTACAACTTAACATCTCCCCTTAATGCCAAAGTGAATCAAAACAACACAACAAACATCAAATATACACAAACTATCTAAAGCCTAACTACTTGCGGAGCTTTCCTGAAACTTTCAAAGCTAGTAGTCTTCAAGGCCTTAGTCGACCCATCTGCTATTTGGACTTCTGTACTGCAATGCTTCAAGTTGATCTTGCCATTTTGACTTGATCTCTAAGAAAATGAAACTGAGTTTCAATATGTTTACTCCTCCCATGAGAAACAGGATTCTTAGACAGATCAATAGCTGATTTGTTGTCAACAAATAAATCAATTTCTGAAACAAACTCCTGATTCAGTTCTTCCAACAACCTAACTGAAATAACCAAATACCTTGACAGGCTGCATAACATGCAGCTACATACCCTGCTTCACACGTGGATAGTGCAACTACATCCTGCTTAGTTGAACACCAAGATATAGGAGTGTTTTCAAGAAATAAAACAAATCCCATAGTACTTCTTCTGTCAGTCTTGTCCCCACACCAGTCTGAGTCAGAGTATGATACTAGATGCAGTTTCTTTATCTCTTTTGCACAATCTCTACCTGCTTGAGAAAACAACACACCATAATCTGCTGTACCTTTTAGATACCTGAGTACCCTTTTTGCAGCTACTAGATGAGACTGTCTAGGGTCTGCCGTAAACATGCTAACCAGACCCACCCCAAACAAGATATCAGGTCTGCTATGACATAAGAACCTCAAACAACCAACCAACTACCTAAACAATGTTGCATCAACTCTGGATTCTTGTTCACAGTTATCCAGTTTCAAATGTACTTCTACTGGGGTATCTACTGCATTGCAAGATGCAAAATTAAACCTCTTCAGAACTTCTGACAAATACCTCCTTTGATTTATCAGAATCCCATGTTTAGTGTGAGTGAATTCAATTCCAAGAAAGAAAGTCAGCTCACCTAAATCAGTCATTTCAAACTCATTCTTCAGTTTGGTCTTGATTGCAGATATCTCAAACATGTTTTTACCAGTTACTAGCAAATCATCTACATAAAGACAGATTAGTACAATGGCATCAGGATTTGTACCACTCACATACACTCCATGCTCTACAGTACATTTCCGAAAACCAATGCTAGTCAGAAAGGAATCCATTCTCTTGTTCCAAGCCCTAGGAGCTTGTTTTAGGCCATATAAAGCCTTTTTCAATCTCAGAACTTGATGCTCATGTCCTTTCACTACAAAACCTGGAGGCTGTTTGATGAAACGGTTAGCAACACAAGAGGGGGGGGGGGGGGGTGAATTGTGTGTGTGGAACCGTGACAGTTTTTCGCCCAGTTCTAGTGCGGGGTATAGGAAATGCGAAATAGTAAAGTGCACAAGGATTTAACGAGGAAAAATCCCTTGGCTCAAAGGGATTAAAAAACCTCGACCTCCCTCGGAGGAATTTTAACAACTTCAATAAAAAGCCTTTGAATGATTACAAGGGAAACTCTCCTAGTCTACCCTTGAGCCACCCCAACTCTATCATCTATAGGAAGAGTTACGCTTCTCTACCTTGCGGGTAGAGAGCCTCTCAGCTTTACAACAAAGCTTTCACTCACACAAATCAACCCGAGGAGGCTGCTCTTAGCCAATCCTCAAAACCCCATTACAATATAAAGAAGGGAAAGAAGAAACTATATCTAGAACTCCGAGTGAGCTGTTTCAGGTGCCTTGAGCTTTAGTAATTCTTTTATGAATATATCTCTCAATGTCTATCTTGGTCAAGCACACCCTCTTCTCTTGATCTTCCGTCATATATATAGCTTCATGAAAGACGTCCGTTGGCTCCTCTTTCCTTGATTGAATTCTTGGACTTGCCTTGATATTTTGAATTGCTTTCCTTACATAATATATCCCATATCCAAGCACAATATAGAAGGCAACCAAATTAAGACATCCAAAATATCATAATTGTATATTCGTTAGTAGCATATCAATCACACACCAAGTACAACTCATTTAAATCTCGTGAAATTAATTAAGGAGGGGAAAATTCAGGTTGCTAATATTCACTAAGAAAGTAAGCTTCGGTCAATTAAAAAGGTAGGGAATTTTTCATTAATAAACGTAAGCATGCAACGGCCATAATATGAATTCCCCATTTAAATCAATTTCCTTTGATAAGTGGAAGTACTCAAAAAAGGAAAACTTTCCATTTAATATTTCACCTAATGATGATCCCTTTTTAAATCAAGCAGGGAGTACGGATCATGCTATGTGCACCTTCATGACAAGGAATAATTAACATAGTGGAGCAAGAAAATAAATTATTATCTTACCATAATAAGATTGCAACGGCCCATTCTTACTTACACTACTCATAATAGTTTATTCAAGAATGAGTACTTATGGTAAGCAAAACATCCATTGATAGCCGTAATATTAACACATTTAATAGCTTAGGCAAGAAAACTTATTCTAGTAATCATTAATAGTATGGCCCACCATTATAAGGTAATAAGATTATTTCCATAAAATATATGTGACAATAATTTCAATAAGGCCTCTAATCACATTTTCAACTTTGGGCACGTAAAACAACATATACTATATCCATGCAAGCAAGTATTTAATTAGCTAAAATAGCTTAGAACGGTTCTATCCAAGAAACATTATATCCACCTGCATGGTTAGTCAACAACACAATAATAATGTCCATTTGATCCTGAGGATAAATCTGTCCTTTGTTCCTTAAAGAACTAGGAGCGGTTTTGTCTGCTGTTCCACCTGCATGGTTAGTTATCAACAAAACATATATGTCCATTGTAGGAGTTCCGGGTTCAGGTCTACGGCTTATCTTCCTTTCCTGCAATCACTTATAGACCAAAAATAACACTAGTTGTTTGTCATCAACAAAACAATATGTTCCAACACTGTTCTATAAAGACTGTTTCTTCTAGTGAACCATTTAGGAAGGCAGATTTGACATCTAAATGCCACAATGTCCATCCCCGGAGATTAGCTATAGCCACTATCAATTTGATAGTCTCAAACCTTGCTACAGAGCAAATACATCAGAATAATCCACCCCAGGTTTCTGCATGAAGTCCTTTGCTACCAACCTCGCTTTATATTTAGCCACAGTTCCATCAGCATGGGTCTTGATTTTATAAACCCATTTAACTGCTATAGGTTTCTTACCCACTGGAAGGTCAGTCAACTCCCATACCTTATTCTTTTCAATAGCTTTCAGCTCTTCTTTCATAGCTTCTACCCAGACTTTATCAGAAATTGCTTCTTCAAAACTCACAGAGTCCATATTTGCCAGTAAAGCCAGATAAATTGGATCTCCATCTTCATTGACCTCAGAATCAGTCATTATATGATAGTCCTGAAATCTGTTTGGCAATCTTCTATTTCTGAGAGGGCTGTGTACTCCTGCTTCATTTGTGCCACTAGCTTGACCAGATGTACTAGCCTCCATATTTCCATCTTCCTCCCAATTGGGTTCAAGCTTGACATGTGGTGCCTGTGTCACCTCATTTTCAAACTCCCAACATTTCATTTCATCAAAAACAACATTGACGTCCACTTTGTCGTGGTGTGCACTCAAAATAATAATACAATACAACAATTATACGTAGTATAATGAAGGTTCGAATCCACAGGGAAAGGAATACTTCTCTCTTTATAAACTAGTAACAAGGGGGGGGGGGTTAGATTGAGTAAATGAACTTAAATTATATTTAAACACGAAGATGAACGAGTTATGTGGTTTAATTAATAAGAAGAAGACTTGGCTTTGCTTTTATTCACTTAATGAAATGTTCGTCGATCCCGGTTATATCTGTAACTATCTTCCTCTCGAATACTCAATCGAGGAGTATATCCAGTTCATCGAGGGTAGTTATTAATAACGAGATGCGTTCATTAATAAAACTTACTATCAAGTCAATATAGAACAAACGCCGTATATTAACTTGATAGTAGCAATAAACTTAAGATGAAAACGATTGAGATTGATAACCTCAACACAAGCGGTTTATTGGTTTAATCAATATAATTAATTCCTCTTGGCTTATTAACCATGAGAAGCATGCATTAACAACCCAAGTTTACTACCATTGAAAGAACCGAATTAATACCAAGCGTATTAATCGATTGATTCTAGTAATAATTAATATATGAAACAAAACTAATTGATCCTTTAGGCAATGCTCAAATATTAATATGGAATATGAATAGGGAGTAATTAATATTCAAGGAAGAAGATTAAAGAAAATAACTCACAACTTACAAATCATTAAGCTTCAAAGTAGCAAAATCAAGATGGAAGAGTTTAGCTCCTCATTTGGAGACTAAACATGAAGAAAATATAAAGAAATAACTTGTCTAAACTGAGCTTAGAAGTATATAGGAATTGGTCATTTATTGTGGAGGAAATGGGGTGTATTTATAGGATTTTTAGGCCTGCAGGGTCGTGTACCCGATCGAGTATGTAGGGTACTCGACCGGGCCTTCAGTTGCTTCGCGGAAGCTGGAAAAACATGGACATACCCGATCGAGTATGTCGGCTACCCGATCGGGTATGGACACTCGATCGTGGTCAAAATCTCCCCTGCATATTGCCTTGTTCCCGGGTTGATCGGATTTGATTTTTCAGCGACTTACCCGATCGAGTATAGGGCATACTCGACCGGGTACAATACCAAAAATCAAGATCTTCATTTTTGCTTGGAGTTTTTGCACCTTCCTTCCACTTGTGATGTTCACCAATGGTCCCTAGAGTGGTCTTGGACCTGTTTGAGCTCAGCACAAACCTAATCTAAACAATTTACAAACATTTACAAACTAAACTATTACACCAAAAGTGTGTAATTTCTAGAGTAACAATCACTCAAAACTAATCAAAAACACAAATGTAAATATGGAAATAACATGAATGTCAACAAAGAATTCTATTCAAATAACTCTAATTCAATATTTTTATAAAGAAATTAAATAATGACAAAATAAGATATATTCCATCCGTCCCATTTCACATGTCTTACTTTCTTTTTTGGTTTGTTCCAAAATAAGTGTTATCTTCCCATTTTGAATAGAAAAATTGTGCCAAAACCAAATGAGACACGTAAAATGGGACGGATGTAGTATTAGATACTTCGAGTTATTTTTATGTTTTTTTCCTTGTAAAATATGAAATAAGTTCTAGCTTTTTTGTGGTTTTGTAATTTTTTTTATTTTGTTTTTAAATTGTATTCTTCAGCTGCTGTAAATATTAACCTGTCAAGTGTGGCCATATCAAGATAAATGTGCAATAAGTATTTTTTTCAAGAAAAAGTGCATTGGGCACTTATACAATCACGCATCGCGCGAGTAAAAACTAGTAATAACATAAAGAGGCCGATTGAAACCATTGTTTTTCAGCTTATCAGGCTTATCAGCAAACTTTTTCACCAAACACGTAACTTTTGCTTTCACGCGCTGAAATGTGTAATTAGCAGAAAAAGTAAGGTTGAAGTTACTTTTCTGGCTGTATTGGCTGAAGTTACTGTATATGACCATTTCAGCTATTTTTACATATAATTTTTTCTTTATTTTATTAATAAAATATATTTTAAGAATATTTTTTCCTTAAATCAGCAGAATCAGCTAATGCAGCCACTTCAGCAAGAACTTCATAAATTTCAGCAATATCAACCAAATCAGCCGATTTCCGTGCTACCAAACGGGCTCAAAGATCTTCCCGCTTTCAAAGTGGGTGAAATTATGAATAGTTAAAGGAGACACTCGTACAAATTATTGAAGAACAGGGCCGTTTTTTTAGCATGTTCATTAGGTTTGACGGAACAGGGCCTCACTTTGCATGGGGCCCCAATATTCATAAGATGCTAGTAGTAGTATTTTTAGATCACTAATATTAATTAATTATAGAATGTAATGGTGTATACTATCATATATGAATATGGGCCGCAGGTTGCAGCTAAACTCACACTCCACTACTCCTTATAACAATGCCCTCATAAATTAAAATCATTTACAAAAAATGTAGAGATTAATTATTTGAAAGGGAAAGTTATAGCATGTAATTCTTTAATTCCATTATTTAATGAGTATTCAATTGATTTGAGTATAAAAAGAATTTACATCGAGCATCTTTTATAGTTTTTTATATTAACGTAGGACCTCAAATTTGCATTTTGAACAGGGGCCTCCAAATTCATTAGACGGCCCTGTTGAAGAAGACATGATTAGATGATATATAATGAAGTAGTGCGATAGAATGAAGGATAAATAAATCCCTAAATAATATGGAGTAAGTGTATAGCGTACTTTTTCAAAATTATTGAGAGTATGATGAGAGGATTTAGAAATGAGAACATTATATACTACGTAGTTACGATTGGAAAACGAAAGTGTGGGAAAATCTTTTTGATACAGATGAAATATTTGCTAAGATTTGAGTTTCATCGTAAAGGATGAGTAACTGATGGTTTTAATATGGTGCTTTCTTACTTCATATTTTACCGTGTAGGACTTTAACATTTTATTATTCCCTTCTTTGAACCCATTTGTTGGAATAATTGAGAGTATTTCAAATGAATAAATTATCTAATAATATTATTTTATTAATAAATTCAATATATTAAAAAAAAAAGATAAATTTATTGAATGATTATTGAGTTCTCCAAATAATAACGGTAAGCACTAATTATATCTATTTACTTTGGAAAGTATACAAACGTGAACATTCAATATTCTATATTATTAGTGTTTAATCTTTTAAACGTTGAAAGCCCATAAAGTAGTACTGCACAAATTAAAGTTATGGGATATGAGCCGTTGCTCTTTGCTGTGATATTCAACATTAATCTTAATCAATATTTTGAACGTTAGTTTTTAATGCTAACGTTTCACCTGAGCATCAACACTCAACTTTTGCTTTGATAATAACAGTATATATATGTACATGTGTGTGTTTGGCTAAGTAGGAAGTTGAATTGGCTAGACAAAATTTGTTTTGAGTTGATTATTATTTTTAGTCGAACATCCCCTAAAATATTATAACGCTGCTAGATTAATATTATTTTCTATTCTCGTTGTTCTGTTGCCGGCGTAAGCCGAAGAGCTCGTTTTATCTTGGGGAAAGGTTTTCGCTAGTCGGAAATACTTTCTTGAGGACAGCGTTTACGCGACTCGAGCTAGATTATTCTCTAACATTTTTTTCAGGTTTATCCGGCGAATTTCCTCCAAGAATCTCAAGAAAGTATTTGGCGTCGGATATGTCTGCACGTGTGATCTCACAAGGCGTTGTCGCTGCACTCATCACGGCCATGTTATGCTTGCATGTGTGGTGTGATTTAGACTGGTATTTGGATATATCTCTACGTATAATGCTTACTCTTTTTACTTTCCTACTTACAATAAGCCATACTTTAACACCAATTTTTTGAGAAAAATATTATTCCTTTATTTAGTGGTAAAATGACAACTATGAAAAACAACAACCCACTAAAATCAAGTTTAAACTTGGTTAGTAGTGATGATAATTTTATTGCGGTTGTTTCTCAAAGTTGTAAAATTAATGATGTGAATGAGTGGGTGGTAGACTCCGGGGCTACCAAGCATATTTGTAAAAACAAAAATGCTTTTACCTCCTATACCATTATAGGAGATGGTGAAGAGCTCGTGTACCTAGCGAACTCTAAAACTGTTAAGGTGCATGGAAAAGGGAAAGTTCTTAAACTCACATCGGGGAAAACTTTATCACTAAATGAGGTGCTTCATGTGCCCGAGATTCGGACTAATTTAGTTTCTGTTTATCTTTTGGGAAAAGTTGGGGTTAAAGTTTCTTTTGGTTGTGATAATTTTGTTATGACCAAAAATGATGTTATTGTGGGAAATGGCTATTGTAAGAAAGGACTATATATTCTTGGCATTTCTGAAATATTGCATGATAATGCTTTTGTCTATTTAGTTGATTCTTATTATGTGTGGCATGCTAGATTAGGACATGCAAGTAATTCTTATATTAAAATGCTAAATGATTGTGGTTTGATTTCTAGTAAAAATAAAATGACACTAGAAAAATGTGATGTTTGTGTTCAATCTAAACTAACCAAAAAATCTTGTCCCTCCACTTATAGGGAATCTGAATTGCTTAGTTTAATTCACACGGATTTAGGTGATTTGAAAAATACCATGACTAGAGGTGGTAAAAAATATTATGTCACATTTATAGATGATTTTTCTAGATACACTAAAGTTTATTTGCTTAAAAATAAAGATGAGGCTTTTGGTAAATTTTTAGTGTATAAATCCGAGGTAGAAAATCAATTAAATAAAAAGATTAAGAGAGTTACATCGGATAGAGGGGGTGAGTATATTTTATTTAATGATTTTTGTGAGAAAGAAGGGATAATCCATGAGGTCACTCCACCATATTCACCTGAATCTAATGGAATAGCTGAAAGAAAAAATAGGACACTAAAAGAGATGATGAATGCTCTTTTAATTAGTTCCGGTGCACCTGATAATCTTTGGGGGGAGGCTATTCTTTCTGCTTGTCACTTACATAATAGGATTCCTCGTAAGCACTATAAGAAAACCCCTTATGAATTGCGGAAAGGCTTTGCACCTAATTTGAAATATTTGAAAGTGTGGGGGTGTTTGGCTAAAGTCTTATTGCCTGATCCCAAGAAGAGGAAAATCGGTTCTAAGACTTCTGATTGCATGTTTATTGGTTATGCTGAATCTAGTGCCGCTTATAGATTTCTTGTTTTGAAAAGTGATGTGCTTGAATGTGATACAATTGTTGAAACAAAAAATGCTGAATTTTTTGAAAATGTGTTTCCTTTGAAACGTGAACACAAGACCGTTGCACCATATAGTGAGTATGATCCATTACAAGGAAATGAAACCTTTAATGATGAACCCTCTAGTGATAGTGAGCCATTAAAAGAAAATGACTCTTTTAATGATGAACCTTCTCTTTTGAGAAGAAGTAAGAGGCCAAGGATAGAAAAATCTTTTGGAAATGATTTTTATACATATCTTGTTAATGATGAACCTTTAACTTATTCACAAGCTATTTCTTCCAAAGAAGTTCCTTTTTGGCTTGAGGCCATACAAAACGAAATTGATTCTATCAAACAAAATAAAACTTGGATTTTAACCGATTTACCGAAAGGTTGCAAACCAATCGGATGCAAATGGATTTTTAAAAAGAAATTAAATCCGGATGGTTCAATTGAGAAATACAAAGCGAGGCTTGTGGCAAAAGGGTTTTCTCAAAAGCAAGATGTTGATTATTTTGACACATTTGCACCGGTAACACGTATTTCTTCTATACGAACTTTAATTGCCTTGGCTTCTATTCACAAACTTTTTGTCCATCAAATGGATGTTAAAACTGCGTTTTTAAATGGTGAGCTAGAGGAAGAAATTTATATGGTGCAACCGGAGGGTCATGTAGTTATTGGTCAGGAACACAAAGTGTGTAAGTTGATCAAATCTTTATATGGTTTGAAACAAGCTCCAAAACAATGGAATGAAAAATTTGATGAAGTGTTATTTGCTCATGGTTTTACCTCACTAGAAGTAGATAAGTGTGTATACACTAAATGTGAAAATGGTGTGTGCATTATTATTTGCTTATATGTGGATGATATGTTAATTTTTAGTAGCAACCTTGAGTTAATAATTGAGACAAAATCCTTTCTTGCTTCAAAATTTATTATGAAAGATTTGGGGGAAGCAAAAGTGATTTTGGGTATGAAAGTCATAAGGAAGGATGATGGTATTATACTATCTCAAGAGCATTATGCTGAAAAACTTCTAAAGAGGTTTGGACATTTCGATGTCAGCCCCGTGAGCACCTCTTATGACTCTCATACACATTTGAAAAAACATAGAGGTGATCTCGAGGCTCAATATGAGTATTCCCAAATCATTGGAAGTTTATTACACTTGATGAATTATACGAGGCCCGACGTAGCTTATGCTGTCGGAAGATTGAGTCGATATACTCATAATCCAAGTGGGGATCACTGGACCGCGTTGAGGCGGTTACTCAAATATTTGAGAGGTACCATTATTATGGTATATTTTATTGTGGATTACCCGCTGTACTAGAGGGATACAACGATGCTAACTGGGTCTCTGACTCAGATGAGATAAAATCCAATACTGGATATATATTCACCCTTGGAGGTGGTGCCATTACGTGGAAATCAACCAAACAAACTATAATTTCTAGATCCACTATGGAGTCCGAGCTTATTGCTTTGGAAGTAGCCTGTAGTGAAGCGGAGTGGTTGAAATCTTTCTTAGCAGAAATTCCGGTTGGTACAAAACCAATACCATCTGTGTCTATTCATTGTGATTGCAGAAGTGCAATAGATACTGCTAAGAAAATGTGTTATAATGGGAAGAATAGACACATTCGTTTAAGGCATAAAGTCATTAAACGATTATTGAAGAATGGAATTGTGTCCATTAATTTTGTGAGGTCACAAGGAAATTTAGCGGATCCTTTGACAAAAGCCCTAGGACGAAAAATTATAACCGAAACATCGAAGGAAATGGGACTAGTGTCACTTGAAACAAATGGGGATGGGAACCCAACTTGTGTGATTGGAGATCCCATGAAGCAAGTTCAAATGGGTAATAACAAGTCTTCCATTTAGTTCTGCTAGCCTAACTAAAATTGCCCATTTCCATGATGTGAGATATAGGCTAGAAACCGCATACTTTGAGAGGATGAGCTGAAAGCTCTTAATGATTATCATAGCCCTTACTTTTAGGGTGGTGTGCAAAAGCGGTACACACTTGATGATATCACCTATATGAGTGTGAGGTGGGGCCGCCTCTATGAAGCATGACAAAACTTCTCGAGCACTCATGTACACCAAGCACGCGCATGGCCTTACGGCGCACAACGGCGTAATAACGAGAAATTGTGCAAGGTGAGACACGATCGTTAAGACCCTGATTTACCAATAGTAGCTTGTTGGTTTCAAGAAACTATAGGTTTCACCACAAGCTCGGTTTATTAAGACTTAATCGTCTCGGTTTGGTTCAAGTCTAAGGACACCAAATTTAAAGTCTCATTCCTTTAATCCAGCAGAAATTTTCTAAACTGTTTTCAAAATTATTCATTTGAAATATGTGGGGGATTGTTGGAATAATTGGGAGTATTTCAAATGAATAAATTATCTAATAATATTATTTTATTAATAAATTCAATACAACAACATCCAAGCCTTAGTCCCAAACGATATTGGGGTCGGCTAACATGAATCGATACATGATATCATCCAAAAGAAAAGAAAGGAAACAAAGATAAAAAAGATAAGCTATTATAAAAAAGATAATATAAAATAGATGAATATACATATAAAAGATAAAATAAAAAGGATAAAGTAATGTTTATATATAAGGATAAAAATATAAAAGAAAAAGAAAAAGAAGAAGAAGAAGAAAAGAGGGGAAAAGATGATACAATATCACTCCACACGAATACCCGCCCTCCATTTCGCTCTTTCCAAAGCCATACTCTCATCCAATCCAAGAAGAAGCATATTGAGTTTTCCAAATAATAACGGTAAGCACTAATTATATCTATTTACTTTGGAAAGTATACAAACGTGAACATTCAATATTCTATATTATTAGTGTTTAATCTTTTAAACGTTGAAAGCCCATAAAGTAGTACTGCACAAATTAAAGTTATGGGATATGAGCCGTTGCTCTTTGCTGTGATTTTCAACATTAATCTTAATCAATATTTTGAACGTTAGTTTTTAATGCTAACGTTTCACCTGAGCATCAACACTCAACTTTTGCTTTGATAATAACAGTATATATATGTACATGTGTGTGTTCGGCTAAGTAGGAAGTTGAATTGGCTAGACAAAATTTGTTTTGAGTTGATTATTCTTTTTAGTCGAACATCCCCTAAAATATTATAATGCTGCTGGATTAATATTATTTTCTATTCTCGTTGTTCTGTTGCCGGCGTAAGCCGAAGAGCTCGTTTTATCTTGGGGAAAAGTTTTCGCTAGTCGGAAATACTTTCTTGAGGACAGCGTTTACGCGACTCGAGCTAGATTATTCTCTAACGTTTTTTTCAGGTTTATCCGGCGAATTTCCTCCAACACCATTTTCATTTCATTTTGTTCTTTTGGATATCACCTTTATCATATTCTATAACTTGTGGTTTTGCAATTTATTGAACTTTTAATGCAACTTTGAATATATATATTTTATAATTAGATTATTATACGATTTTATTAATCACAAAAAGATTTAATTTATTTAGAGTTTTTTCCCGAAATAATGCTAATCAAATAAATAATTTCCAAAATACTGTTGGGTTAAAAATAATTCCCAAAATACTGATGGGTTAACCGTGGTTAAGAAAAGCCGCCATTTGAAGTGGCGGCTCTTCTCTTACAGTACAAAAGCCGCCACTTCAAGTGGTGGCTCTTCTCTTACAGTACAAAAGCCGCCACTTTAAGTGGCGGCTCTTCTCTTACAGCACATTTTGTACATATATAAAACGATGTATGTTTCAAGAATTTTTTTAACTATCTTCCCGATTGAATTTTGAGCTCAAATTTTGTATGAATAAACTAGACTTGATGAAGAACATGATCAAAAACATTTCATCAAAAAATTCCACTCGGACGACCCTCTGATGGTGTTGTCTGCACGGTGGTTCCGGTTAGGACGTCGTGACAGGAATAGGACATTTTTATGAAATTTGAGGTGCTTCCGAGTTGATTTTGTTGATGACATTTGGTGATCATGTTCTTCCTAAAGTGTAGGTTATGTTCACCGAATTTCAGATTAAATTTAAATCATGAAGTTAGTTAAATTATTTATTGAAAAAACATGCATTTTTAGGCCTAATAAATTGTGCAAATTTTCAAAAAATTTGTTTAACTAACTTCCCAATTGAAAGGAACCAACTTCAGATTCGAGCTATCACCGCCATCATTATGCCCTTAACAAACAATTCTTTCTCTTCCACTTGCTAAATAAATATGAACTTTATTTGGGCAGTTTATGGCCATTGGAAACAGTTTCAACACTCGTATCAACTATTGCTCTAAGTTCCAATTGCAGAATCACAGTTTTGCGCAATTCACTTGAGCTCATGTTTGGAAGGCAACAGTAAATTCAAGTTCTGTAATCTAGAGAAGCATGTGTAATCCTACAACATACAAACTATTGATAGAAATGCTCAAAGTAATGTAAAATTGGAAATGCATATCATATATAACACATGCAGCTAAAACATGACTTATGGGCAAATTATCAACAAATATGAAACAATAAGAAATTATAAAATATTGCTTCCGTGAAATAACATACCAAACGATTTAGTTGCATAATTTCTAAAATTTTCTAGGCAAAAATTTTGTTCCATGCCTTCTGAAAATGTTCATGTAAAGTAGGTCTAAAAGTTGCAATTTTAGGGTTGGATTTGTTGATAAAATTTGGTGAGCATGTTCCCATGTAATGTAGATATGTCCACCAAATTTTAGATTGAAATTCAATCGGGAAGTTAGTTAAATAAATTTTCAAAAAATGCATAATTTTTTCGGCCTAAAAATGCAGCTTTTTTCAATAAATTATTTAACTAACTTCTTGATTTAATTTTAATCTGAAATTCGGTGGACATAACCTACACTTTAGGATGAACACGATCACCAAACTTTATCAAAAAACTTGACTCGAAAGCCCCTCCAATTTCATAAAAATGTCTCATTCCTGTCACAATGTCCTGACCGGAACCCCCGTGCGGACAACACCATCAGAGGGTCTTCCTGGTGAAATTTTTCGAGAAATATTCGGTTCACCTATGGCGTCCTTGGATAATATCATCATACTAAAATCCGAGATTCAATTAAGTTTTATCACTGGCTCATTGATAGCTGACAACTTTTAGAACACGTTTACTTCATTAAACGGTGGTGACAACTTTTAGAACACGTTTACTTCATTAAACGGTGTTTATTAAAACTCGCATTAATAAGCGGCGCATAATTAAGCAGTGTTGTAATAAGAACATGTTTACTTCAAAAGATTTAAAACACCCCTTTAACATTAAAATGTCCAAAATAACTCTATACATATATAGACACATAAACATTCGTGAACACAAGTACATAATATAATATGTGGAGGTACCCTAACCCCTACCCCACCCTACCATACCCCCACAACCTTAACCCCTACCTCTTCCTTACCCCTACTCTAACCACGACCTTACCCTCTGCCCCTATTCCCCTCGTAACCCTACCTATTAGGGGTGGGGTCGGGGTCGAGGTAGGGGCATGTGGTATGGGGTAAAGGGGTAGGGTAAGGGGGGGTTGGTTAGGGGTGGTAAGGGCTAGGGAGTTAAGGTAGGTGGGGGGATGGGGTCGAGGTAGGGGCAGGTGGATGGTAGGGGTAAAAGGGTGGGGTCGGAGTAGGGAAGAGGTACGGGGTGGGGTAAGTAGGGTAGGATGGGTAGGGGTCGGGTGGGATCGAGTTAGAGGAAGGTAGTAGGGGGTAAAGGGGTAGGGGTTAGGTAAGTGGCTGGGGCGGAATGGGTTGGGGGGTAGGTTGGGGGATGGGGTCAAGGTGGAGTAGTGATGGACCCGGGCCGGGCCGGTTCCGGTTCGGGCCCGGCCGGGCTTTTTTTGGGGAAGGGAGAACCGGCCCGGGTAGGCAGCGGTTCCGGGCCGGTTCCGGCATTTATTTATTGTTAGAAAATCATTATACTCATCAACAAAATCAACTCGGAAGCACCTCAAATTTCATAAAAATGTCTTATTCCTGTCACGACGTCCTGACCGGAACCCCCGTGCAGACAACACCATCATAGGGTCTTCCCAGTGGAATTGTTTGATGAAATGTTTTTTAGCATGTTCCTCATCAAGTCTAGTTTATTCATACAAAATTTGAGCTCAAAATTCAATCGGGAAGATAGTTAAAAAAAATTCTTGAAACATACTGCGTTTTATATATGTACAAATGTGCTGCAAGAGAAGAGCCGCCACTTGAAGTGGCGGCTTTAGTACTGTAAGAGAAGAGCCGCCACTGCAATTGGCGGCTTTTCTTAACCACGGTTAATCCAGCAGTATTTTGGAAATTATTTTTAACTCAACAATATTTTGGGAATTATTTATTTAATTAGTATTATTTCAAGGAAAAACTCATTTATTTATCATGAGTCCATATTAAAAATCTCCAATTGTAAATCAAATATTGTACTCTCACGATCATTGTGGTGCATTTAGGCGGTTAGGGGCTGTATGGTTGGGGGATTTCGGAGGGGAGGGAAGGGGAGGATTGATTTTTTATTTTATTAATTTATCTGAATTTTTTAGTTTTTAACTTCAAGTAACTATATAATTGGTTAAACCATGTATTTTTATACACTATTTTGTCTTTACTTTATTTGAATTTTTTTAAATGAAAAAAATATTTTAAATTTAAATATGACTCTTCCCCTCCCCTCCCCTCCGAAATCCCCCAACCATATTTTCAAAAGAACTCTTGTGCATAGTCTTGTTGTCAACTTTTGTAGTTTTACTAGATATACTGATATACTACGTATAATAAAGACTTAACCACTTCACTTTTTGTTTAAAAAACCAATATAAACCTTTATATTAAACCATTAATGAGACTATGAATATCTTCAAGAATATAAAAGTTCCAAATTCCGGAAGTCTATTCAAATAGCTAGAAAGTCTAGAAAAACTCATTGATTGAGTAAAATAGTTGCATGCTTTTGTAAAATGCTTAATGAAGCTTAAATGGACACATACTCCGTATAAATTAAGCATGGGTTCCGTAGTTAATCTATCTTATTCTGACTTATTTTAAAAATAACCCTGTTTGATACTTTGTCTCTAGCTAGCTAGTTTCCATACAGGGCCGGTCCTGTCCAGTTTTGGGTCTATGAGCGATATACTATTTTGGTCTTATTTCCAAGACAAACAGTAAATTATACTTACTTAAAGTAAAAAATTACGGAGTATAATAAAACCAGGAGAAATTACTCTAAATACGACTAAAAACGTTTGTATATTCCAAACGAAGATTATCATGTTTTTATTCTCTAAATAGAAATAATTAATGTCATATTTTGGCAATATCATATTTTACACATGGTAGTATTTTCCGAACATGACAATAATTACTCCTATTCAGAAAATAAACACATGACAATCCTATTTTAAAATTCTCAAAAAAAGATTACTCCTATTTCATGAATTCTCCCTACAACTATCTAATAAAGGTTATAAAATAAAAATGAAATTCACCTTCATATTATTTGAATTGCATATGTGGACAAAAGTAACAACACACGTATCACAAAAGAACATTGTGAAGTAAAATTGCTTTCTAATCAATTTTTTTCCAAGATCACATGTGCAATGTTTAAAATTGCTAATACATTTAGTTTTATGAGGCATAATAGATAATTGGGATGATGTTTGAGAATTGGGAGGCACCGGCAGCCCAAAGACAATAATATAAATGGGTAATTTTGTAATTGAAATAATAAAAAATCTTAAAGGCTAAAAAGATGTGAAGAGAGGGTGCTTTTCTTGATTCAACAACAAATGTGTTGACTTACCACCAACTCTATTTAACAATCAAAACTAAATTTATATTCTTTTTAAAGACTTGTCTAGCTTTGTTCAAGAGTTTTTACTTATGTTTTAAAATTCTCAAATTGTCAACAAAAATTACACATTAGGCCTAATTAATTAATTGAAATTATAAAAAAAGAAGAAGCCTACTCATATTACATATAAAGAAAAAAATTTGGGCCTAATTTTCTTTCTACTTTCTACTTTTTTTCGGGCCTAGGGCGGTCGCCCTGGCTGCCCTCCCCCCAGGACCGGCCATGTTTCCATAACAACTAACAACCCCCATATATGTATATGCATGTTCAATATAGGCATAAGTTATACTAACTCCGTCCCACTAATATTGGGACGGAAGAAGGTGGCATGGTTATTAACAAAAGTGAGTTTATGTGGTTGATATTAAATTGAAAAAGTAAATAATAAAGTAAGAGTGATTTAGAGCTACACAAACTTTACCAAATTTGGTATGAGACAATCTTAGTGGGACTTCCCGAAAAGATAAAATAGGACAATTTTAGCAGGACGGGGAGTATCCTTTTATAATGGATCGCATGTCTCTCCCTTGCTATTGTAGCAAGGTATGTTTGGCGCATTTTTAGAAGCATCCGATAAAAAATTCAACAATAAGAGATTTTGAGATCTATTTTTCACGTATCAAGAGGCATCTTTGTCATTCCACCTTCGTCCGTCAATTGTCGCAATTCGCAAAGCACTCTACCATAGTATAGTAGATATGTAGTATGTTTTTTATTGGACCGTAATTTGCTGATCTGATCTTATCTGATCTGAGATAAATTACAGTTCAAGTACAAATATGCGTAGTCCACCTTTTAATGATTAATTTTATACGCCATAGCATTTAAAAATTGTAAAAGTTTGTAGTTCACGTTGACTTTTTATGCAGCAACAATAACCAAATCAATGGTACTATGTGTAATGTATGTGATCTTTTGTAAATGAACTACTCATGAAAATGCTTGACACTAATAGAAATGTACTTTAATCGAACCAATTGACATTTCGAATAATAGTAATTACTCCAAACAGGAGTAAAGCTATGAAGAAAATTCAAAAAAAAAGACTTAGTTATGTTTTTATTCAAAAACT
The DNA here is from genome assembly GCA_945859915.1 of Cuscuta epithymum. Classification (NCBI taxonomy): domain Eukaryota; kingdom Viridiplantae; phylum Streptophyta; class Magnoliopsida; order Solanales; family Convolvulaceae; genus Cuscuta; species Cuscuta epithymum. The sequence goes on from CAMAPF010000029.1 coordinate 2,143,856, forward strand.
AGTATTATACCCGTGCGATGCACGGGACAAATATTTTAATATAATTTATGATATAGTACGTATTGAAATATATCAATGTAAAATATATTCCGTATTATTTTTAAGAGTATTAGAATACTTGAATGAGTAAAACTGTTCCAGATAAATGTTCTCATATCACTTGCTATTTTAGACGTCACATTTCATGGTTTTCATATCTATTTGAATAAATACCGAAAACTAATACTTAAACATCACATATTAAAAAAATACACTTATAACTTCACAATTATCACTGATGAACTCATTATATTATATACATACTCACATTACTTTGAAATATACTCGAATTATCTTGCTTAATTATTCTCTAATTGTGTTTTTTTTGAATGATAATTTTAAATTGGAACAAAGGTATTACTACTTAGGATATAGGAAGCGCATTAAGAGCATTTAAGATATCATTTATGAAGAGCATTTACTACAAAGAATTCAAGGGAAGAGGGATCATTTTTTTGCTCAAATATTAATTTAAGCTGAGGTTAGCTTAAATGATACTTCGTATATATAAGATTTAGAAATATAAACATACTTAAAAAAGAATCCTAAACTTATTTAGTTTTCTCTCATATTTTTCAGAGTAAAACTAATCCCAAGTCTTAGTTCATTTCTGGGTTGCAAACAGAAGCCCATATTTCTCATTTGTTGATCCTTGTGTCTTTACTTCATTTCAGATAAAATCTAAAGCCGGTGACGTCTGTGCTTCATAGGTGCACTGACCGAGATGAGTATTCTTCGCATTTGTTTTAGTTTGAAAGCATTGCTTCTAAAATCCAACTCTGAACATTGTTTAGTCTTCATGCTTATTTTTAAAAACTTTGAAACATTTCAAGTCCATAACTATACCAAATTTTTCTTGCCAAATCATCCAATTTCGGGGACTCTTTTACAATAATGTTCAGAATTATATTTTTGAAGCGATATGTTCTGGTTTAAGATATAAACGTTTATTTGTATTTGTAACAATAAAAGTTTCCCTTTCCATACCTGTTTTTAACCCTTTGCAATATTTTATCTATTAATATGTTAACACATCCAATCACTTGCTTAATTTACCACTCCGTATAATTTACCATGCATATTTTGGAAACAATCTAAGTTTACTCATCTTTCTTCTAAATCAGTTGAAGTAGCACTACTAATAAAAAATCAATTGAAAACTAAGGAATTGATTTTTTTGACATACTTGGATTGCATTCATGGTGCCTCTAGATTACGCCCCATATAATTGTACACTGGACAGCCATATGAACTGTTTACTCCCAGTTGTTTTTCAATTGTAAGAGTTTGTAGTTCACGTTGACTTTTTATGAAACGATCGATCAAATAGCAAATGCCGTCTGGGTTACCAGAGATGCAGCAACAATAACCAAATCAATGGTACTATGTGTAATGTATGTGATCTTTTGTAAATGAACTACTCATGAAAATGCTTGACACTAATAGAAATGTACTTTAATCGAACCAATTGACATTTCGAATAATAGTAATTACTCCAAACAGGAGTAAAGCTATGAAGAAAATTCAAAAAAAAAAGACTTAGTTATGTTTTTATTCAAAAATAGGACCATATTATCTATTAAAAACATACAAATTTTTTCATTTCATTATTACCCCTCCTTTAAATATGAGAAAAAGATGGTCAAAAGTCATAAGTAAATGTTTGATTCATAATAAATTCGAAAAAAATTCAAAAAATAGTAGAAAAATCATAAAAAAATCAATAAAATATTTATAAAATAAAATTTAAACATTTTTTTTATTTTTTAAAATTAATAAAAAATAGTAAAACACCATAAAAAATAAAAAAAAAAATGAATGTCTTTCCCACCGCCTGTACTGCCTCCCTGAACCACCACCTCCGACCGATGTAAAAAGTGCCATTTTTAAAAAACTATCAATTTGTTTCCCTGAAAATGCCAAAAAAATGGCATATTACTCTTTGAGAATGCCAACATTTTCATTGTTTTTGCCATAAATATGGCACTTCTAATGCAAGTGGCATTTTACCTCCCAGTGACCGGAGGTGGTGGTACTGCCTCACTGCACAACCACCTCCGACTGGTGCGAAAAATGCCATATTTTCAAAAAACTGCCATTTTTCCTGAAAATGCCAAAAAAATGGCATATTACTCTTTGAGAATGCCAATATTTTCATTGTTTATGCCATAAATATGACATTCGTAATGAATGTGGCATTTCCCCCCTAGTGACTAGAGGTGGGGGTGCTCGGGCGGCAGAGGCAGCAGTGTTTTTTTTTTTTTGCGTTTTTTATTTTTTTTTAACATTCAAAAAAAATTGAAAATTTTAAAATTATTATTACCTCCGTCCCAATAGACTTTGCACTAATTAAGTTAGGTGAGAAATAAGAATAGTAAAAATTAAGTGGTTGAAGATTGTGCAGAGGAGAGAAAAATCAACAGAACCACAAAATAGTTACTTTAATGGGAAAGTGGCAAAAATTTTTGGGACAACCAAAAAGAAAACTTGGCAAAGTCCAATGGGACGGAGGGAGTATTTAATTTTTTTGGGTAAATTTTTAGTATTTTTACGAATTTTTATTATTATTTTTATTTGATTATGAATTAAAACATTTCAATAGCTACAAGGGTATATTTGTCCAAGACACACATAATTAGTTCTATGAAAGCATAATTTATTTTTTGGTCCTATCTGTGCAAAGTGATTGACTTTTAGTCCTATTTTGATAATTAACCTTCGAGTAACCTTTTCCCAAAAGGTGTCATCGGCAGACGTAATAAAAGTTGTTACACATTTCACAACCTTTTTTGCAACTCTATTTTTCGTCAGATTTATTAGTTGATTTTTAACCAATTATTACGTATAATAATCCCTAGTTTTATCACCAATCACGTGATTTTTTATTTCACGTGCCGAATTGTGTATTGATTTATTAGTTCAACAAACTTCCAATTCCACCTCTGGACTTTTGCCCCTATAGGAATTTTGTCTCTAAAATCTAAAGCTTATCAATTATTAGTATAAAATAAATTAATTGAAATAAATATGGTCGGACTTTCATGCTTGATATCAACTTTTTTCAACGTCTATATTAAACGTACTAATGAGGCAAAAAATGTTGACCAATCACCATGGTCTGTCATAAAAAAAATTGTACATAACAGAACTAAAAAGTTATGTTTCCAAACCTTTAGCTCTGATACAATGATAAAACTATATTAGAAGAATAAACTAGATTAAAAGAAGTCAAAATCGATAGAAGAATAAAGCTCTTCGGTATATTAATATGGAGCATTTGAATGCATATATATGTATTATTACAAAGGAATGTGGGTTAACCATACTTGATTAAGACAATGTTAAATATGCATAGTACTATGGTGGATGCATAAGTATCTTTTGATAGAAGAATAAAGCTCTTCGGTATATTAATATGGAGCATTTGAATGCATATAATATGCATAAGACAATGTATTAAACTAGTTTATTTTTTCGCATCTTTTTTTCGCCGTTCATCTAAGACATATCTCAGTCTATCTCTTAGAATAAATATATAATTCAACTTTATGGTGGATGATTATATAAATTTTCGTGTATTAAGTGTGACCCATGTGTCACCCACCCATCGGCAGTCATGAATAGAATTTTGGAAGAAGCAACCGCTATCTTTCATAACGTGGATGACATCTATATGTTGTTAGAGTTCATCTAGTTTCTTATGCTTGTCCTGCAATATGCATATGTGATAGAATCTCAGCAGGGGCATCATGATTTTGTGGCTAGACCGTCAGGTTATATGTAGAAGGAAGGAGTGAACGACGTATACCATTGCCTGGAGTTTCCAATACTGAACCGTTTCATATTGTTTACAAATTATGTATTGCAAGAAATGTAATAAAGAAAAAAAATTGTTCTTGAGAGTGTAGATGATCAGTTTGCGACAGTATGACATTCCCTAGATGTTGTAGAGGGCGTTGAGGAAGACTAGGGGAGAAGCTGATGAGGAGGAGGGTGAAGCCAGGCAGCTGTGATGCCACAAGTTGTGTTATGAGAACCGGACTGGACCGGGCGGTTCTTTGACACCTCGAAAAATTTAAATAAAATAAAAATGAATGATTTTATTATTAAGATAAAATGATTTGAAAGTGACATTTTGTAAGAGATACTAGTTACATAGAATATTAAAAGTGGCCTTTTACCTATACAAAAGTATCTATTAATAATATGTGTACACAAATACATGAGACATCACACAAAAATAAAAGTGAGTTGACTTTTCAAATCAATATATACTTCGCATAATAATAAAACGATTGATAATATATAAATGTATTAACTGCAAATGTGACATGCCTAGATCTATACATGCACATATAAACATAATAATATACAACATATAATTATGTACCTAACAACGATACAAGTAGAATGTATAGTAATAATATGGTGGGTTGGTAATCACCCCGACAATTTTTATGGTGGGTCGGTAATCACCCCGACAATTTCTATGGTGGGTTGGTAATCCCCCCGACAATTTCTATGGTGGGTCGGTAATCACCCCGACGATTTCTATGGTGGGTCGGTAATCACCCCGACGATTTCTATGGTGGGCGGTAATCACCCCGACAATTTTTATGGTGGGTCGGTAATCACACCGACAATTTTTATGGTGGGTCGGTAATCACCCCGACAATTTTGTGGTTTAATTATATATTTTGGGGGGGTGGTATTTCTGGAAGGTTACATTTTTGGAAGGTTAAACACTTTTGGAAAACTATTTTGGTTATAGGTGTATTTTTGAAGACTTATATTCCTGGGAAATTATTAAATAGTTATAATTTTTGGAGACTTATGTTATGGGAAAATTTTATCTTTGGGAAGTTATATTTTGGTGTGATATATTCCTGGAAATCTATTTTGGGAAATTATATTATTTTACGGGGTTGGGTAGTACTTACTTAGCTCTAAAGCTAATTTTTGTTTCTTTTTCATTGTTTTGTTTTCTGCACTTTATTTGTGCAGGTAATGATGCTTATGTGGACTGATGATTGCATGGTCTTAAGAGTGGTTGAGATATGCCTTAGTCAAACCTAGTCAAGAATTATAATTCAATTATGTTAAACACTTGTTTTATTTTGTTTTGTTTTGTGATTGCCTGTGCATTCGGTTAAGAGATGACCGGATGTGGCGGTAACACCCATTTCCCATTTACTGTTATTTCCGCTGCAAAAACTTTTTTATCTATTTTGGATGAATAAATTAAGTTTATTATGAATAAATATATTATTTCAAGTATTATTTTGAGAGGGGAATTGGGGGTCTTACAGGTTCGACCCGGAACTCGGCCACCCGATCGTGGATCAGGTCCGATCGGTTGCAGACCCGCAATATGACGAAAAATCGGAAATAACCGGCAGCCCGCCATAACCCGGGACGGACCCGGACTGCTTGAAACTTGGTTAAACCGGGCGACGGGCGGCCCATTTGTGAAGGGGCTTCGTTAACCGGCACACCTTTTCTTCCAATGCCCTTTTACATGTAGGGTATGACAACGAATTAGGGAATGGATGGGACTTAGCCACCAAATGACCACGCTAGCTAGCTCAGTCAAATGGGTGCTAAAGACGCACAAAGGCGCGAAGTTGAAGGGCAAAGCGGTGAGATTGGCATTCTGTGCTTCGGTATACTACATTTGGAGAGCAAGGAACAAGGTTAGGTTTGATGAAGTGACGAAGAATGAGGAAGACATTGTTGCTAAGATCAAGATTGTGGTTTACAAGATACTCTTTAGTATTTATCCACAAGAGTTGATCAAGTTCTGAGGAGAAGGCCGCGACATGGATATTATGGATGCCGCGATATGGATAGATTGCTACATGACTGTTTGATGCCCCGAGGAATGGATATCTTGGATGCCGCGGCTTGGACACTCAGGACACCGTGGCATGGAGAATGGTTTTGGATTTTAGGGTGTATACATCGTGCAACACCTTTGTACTTTGTTTGATTTTTAGCCTTTGATCTGTGTGCGTGCATATGCAGCATCGATGTATTTTTGAACCTTTTGATGGGTCAGGTTTTATACCTGGTCATTTGGCAAAGAATAGATCGAATAAAAACCTACTTTCACTCTCACAATATGTGGGAGTGGGTGAGGTTTTAGGAGATCTAGGATATGTGATGTATAGTTTTTCTGGGTGTTAATATATATTTACATTTCATCCAAAAAAAAAAGTGAAGGGGCTTCGTTGATAAAAATTGGTCACCGGGTGGTTTCGCACATGGGTCTCTTGTATGCCATGCGCCCAATCATCCAGCTAGAGTACTAGTGCTTTTCTAATTGCTTTGTTTTTTGTTTATACTACGTACTCCCTCCGTCCCAGAAAATTCTTCCAACTTTCCTTTTTGGGACGTCCCAGAAAATTCTTCCAACTTCACCTTTTTGATTATTTGTGTGGCTCACATTCATTTCACCTTTTTCTTACACAACTACAACCACTCATTTCCACTTTATTCCCATTTTCTTAAACTCCGATCTAAGTCAAACTAGGAAGAATTTTCTGGGACGGAGGGAGTATATTTTATAGTTTGTAGTCCGTATAATATACCGTATCAATTTTGGTTGGCAGTTCCTATTTACAAGTTAGTTATCATAATAATTAACTTTTATTTGTTATTGCTATTATTAATAAACTAATATGCATTTTAAATATCCATTACATCTATCAATCTTGATTTTACTTTTTTATAAAACTAATAAATATTGTGTTCTCATATTTTTCATCTTCTTCCTTTTGAATTGTTTTGTACATTGGTACATCAATTTTTAATTTAATATTATAATCATTATTAATTTTGAATACAAGTTATTTTTTACCATACAACTTTAATCTAGTATACAATTTAATATATTATATATTTTATTTTTTTAATAAACATTGACCGGGTTGACCCGGCGTTCACCGGGCTGACCCTCCCGGGTCCGGGTTGACCCGTGACCCGGTCGCTTGCTCGGGTCGCCTTCCGGTCCGATTTTGACAACGCAGGCCACAAGTTGATATTCCTTTGGACTGTAGGGAATTTCATGTTATTATGGAAGTTATGCTTACTTTACTGTAACACCCCGCCCTGTAGGGCCCGATGTAGTTACTTATGAATGTCATCCAGATCTCTAGTATTGTCCTTACAAATCATCACTAGCCTTAAACACACACTATGTCGCTCCCTTAAAAGGAAATGCACTTTGTCCTGTCGCATGGTTGCTCTGATACCACCTGTAACACCCCACCCTATACGGCCCAAGGTAGTTATTCATGAATGTCATCTAAACCTCAAGTTCTGCCCTCACAAACCTCTAGTTGCATATGAATGTCATCCAGACCTCTAATGTTGTCCTTACAAAAAACCACTAGCATTAGACGCGCACTATGTCGCTCCCTTAAAAGGAATGCACTTTGTCTTGTTGCATGGTTGCTTTAATACCACCTGTAACACTCCACCATGTACGGCCCGAGAGGTAGTTACTCGTGAATGTCATCTAAACCTCTAGTACTGTCCTCACAAACCACCAGTAGCCTTAAACGCGCAATTTGTTCTCACTCGTGCGCGCCCTAAAAAACTTCTCAGTGGATCACCCATCCCAAAACTACTACCGTGCAAGCACGCTTAACTTGGAGTTCTTAGCTGATGAACTTCCTCAAAACGAGATGCACTTTGTTGGTCTAAGTAGTACTATTAATCCTTTTAAATTAATCTCAAATATTACATAGAGGGCCAACAGTAACAGCTCCATTAGCTAGGGATCAATTGGACACAGAAGTACGAGCAAGACTCGAGGCTAGGGATTATACACAGGCAGTTTCTTGTACTCTTCCGGACGTGGAATATTACTGCGGATCTCAACTAGAAGTCTGGGATTGTTGGATGGATTTTCAGGATATCCTAAACGTCTTTTTAGAAAGAAATGAAAACAAATATTTTTTAGGGATAATAAAACTTGTAGTATATACTATATATAAAGAAAAATATGTAAATGAAGAGTTACTCGAAAATTGCAAACAATTGAGGGCGCCTTATATATCGCTTGAATAACTTCTTTCCGGTCAACATTTCATAGAACATACATCCAACCGACCACATGTCACAGACACAAGAGTAATTGAGAAGACGATGTATATTTGGATGCAACCGAAATTTGTAAAAAAAAATGGCTCTTTTCATTGGAAAATATAGATTGAGACAAGTTTTTTTTTTTTTTTTTATCCCGGAAGGCAAACCACCAAAATCAGTGGGGTAAATGCCGGGGGACATTTACTAGACAAGTTTACATAATTAGTTAAAATCGACTAAATAAGTGACTTTCTGTTAGTTATAATTACCCATGCATATGTCAGTGCGAGCACACACATATATATAGTAAAATTGAAACAAAATTGTTTTATCCCGTGCACAGCACGGGTAAAGATACTAGTATAATAACAAACCATAAAAAAATATAAAAATAAATAAATAAAATATACAGGCCTCAACCACCACATCATCCTCCTTACAGTACCACCACCTCCGATTGCCGAAAAGAATGTCAAGTTGAAAAAAAATGTTACCACGACGGCAATTTGGAAAAGAACGGTGTCATTTCGATAGAAACTTGGCATTTTTTACACAAGATACGGTGTCAATGGCCTACATACTTTTAATATTTTTTCAGTATTTTTTTGTGATCTTTCACATAACACTAATAATGCACATGTAAGATTTAATTTTTTTTTGAAGACCGTGATGAAAGAGCTACTTTGCAACCGTACAAGCTAACACCTCAGTATATTCACGTAACATGATTTTTCAAATTAAACCCGTAATTTCTTTTTTATTATACATCAAATTTTAGTCAAAAATATTTACAAAAATCTAAAGATTCAATTGCTAGAGTTTTTTAAATTCAATTTTTTCGTAAGCACATCCGAGTGTTAAACTCCTCATTGAACTCATTTAAAAAGTTAAACATTGCATTGTAAAAAATTTGGAGTTTAATGTTTTTGTTGCTTTCAAGCCTTATCTTGAAAAAGTATTTAAAAAATGTATAAAGTAAGGGTAATTTGAGTTTGCACCCCATATTATAGTCTAAATTGGACTTTGCACTCCATTTTTAAAAATCTTTGTTTTTGCACCCCAACCCCATATGAAAACACAAAAATGCTCTCAATCAGGATTCAGAAATATGTTGAAGGCAACAAAATTGTTAATGGAGCGGCATTTTTGTCTTTTCAAATTGGGGTGCAAAAACAAAGATTTTTAAAAACGAGGTGCAAAGTTCAATTTGGACTATATGGGATGCAAACTCAAATTACACTATAAAGTAATCATGATATCTTAACTTTAACATTTGGATCTGCTTACCAAAAATTAGTTTAAAACACTAGCGATTTCATCTTCAGATTTTTTCAAAATGTTTTTGGCTAAAAGTTGATGTAGAATAAAAAAAAATGTAAGGATTTAATTAAAAAATTATTTTGGTTGATTATATTGACTATGCTAGATTGAAAACGTTTAGAATTGAGTTCATTGATGGTGCATTGTTGCAAGTAACATTTTCATTTCAATATTGAAACTACATATATCAAATATGGCTAAAGGGTCAAATAGGCCCTTGAACTGACTTAAAGTGTTCAATTAGCCCCTTATATAGGAGGTTCTGCCCGGCGGTCGCCAATTGGGGCGATTCCCGGTGGAATTTTTTGATGAAATTTTTTGAGCATCTTCTTCTTTAAGTGTAGTTTACCCATACCAAATTTCAGCTAAAAATACAACCGGGAAGACAGTCAAATGATTTTCCGAAATGTACTACGCTGTTTAACTGCGCAGTTATCTTCAAAAAATCATTTGACTACCTTCTCGTTTGAATTTTTAGCTGAAATTTGGTATGGATAAATTAGACTTAATGAAGAAGATGCTCAAAAAAATCATCAAAAAATTCCACCGGGAACCGTCCCAATTGGCGACCGCCGGGCAAAACTTCCTATATAAGGGGCTAATTGAATACTTTAAGTCAGATCAAGGGCCTATTTGACCCTTTAGCCTATCAAATATTGATATCATATGAAAGATTTTTGTTTTTATAAAATTTGATATATTATTTGTAAAAGTTAAAACAAAAATTTGAAAGTTATAGTGCAATAAAGAAAAAAGGAGATTTTTTATTTTACATTGGCTCACTAGTTTCCTATGATGCTCCTTTCCCGATTTCCCCTGCTTGCTTGACATTAGCTCGGGGCATGGGTTTCGGAATTTTGAGAAAGTCGTCAATTGGTTTGGCAATTTATATAACTATGGTTTATTTGAATACTCTTTTGGTAAATACTTAGATTCTAATCACGTAAATAAGTTTTTATTTAGCATTAATTTTGGGAAAAAACTCCAAATACACAGGCTAGTCATCTATCACAAGGAAAAAGTACATTAACTGGTCATATAACAAAACGGACAAATGCATTCATAATTTACAAAGTGGCCAGAACAAAGGTGTTCAATTTAACTATTTAAGGGTGGACATATCAGTTTTTTCAGTTGGAAATGAATTGGAAGAATGATTACTACAAAAAATCGTACTCCGTGCTATCTTTCAATTGGGTTGAATTTGATTCAATCCGGATCTGTTATTTTCTTTAAAATAGGAAGATTTTATGTTATTTTCTTTAAAATCGGAAGATTTTATGTTATATTCTTTAAAATAGGAAGATTTTATTGAATATCTTGATTTCAATTCAATTTTACTCGATTCAATTCGATTAATACGATTTGAAAGAAATGCTACCAAATTCGAACCAAATTGCATATGATTCGATTTCAATTTGGGATAACTCAATTTGATACCATTCAATTTGGTTGAACCAAACTAGGGCTGGACTCGGGCCCGGTTCGGGCCTGGGCCCGGCCGGGCCTCGGGCCAGAAAAGGGAGGCCCGAGCCCGAACCGCCGGTGGCCGGTCCCGGTCCCGGTTCCGGGCCAAACCGGGCCGGGCCGGGCCGGGCCGAACCGGCCCAATTATTTTTTTTTTTTTTTTGTTCTCCTATTTAATCCACTACCCCTCCCCCTCAACCCCAAACCATCCCAAACCACCTTAAATGGCCCAAAATACCTAATCCAACCTAAAACTTAAAAAAATTTCAAAAAAAAAAAATAAAATAAAATCCAACCCGGACCGGGCCCGAACCGGCCGGGCCGGTTCACCAAAACCTGGGCCCGAGCCCGAACCGCCCAGCAGCCGGGCCGGGCCGAACCGAACCGGTGGACCCACCGGGCCCCGGGCCGGGCCGGGCCAAACAGTAACCGGGCCGGGCCGCCCGGCCCGAGTCCAGCACTAAACCAAACCAATGTTCTCACCCCTAATTGAAATATTGAATCAATGCATTGTTAGTTGGGTGGGCAGACTGCAGACAGGCCTTGTTCCACAAAGCATTTGCTTGAGGAGAATGCCTACACACAAAATGCGAATAGGCGAATACTATTGTGCAAAAAACATCCACATTATGCAATAATAATGAACAAAATGTTTAGTGGTTTGGGATGTCAATTCAATTAACCTGCCCCCGTACTACTTTATGATCATTTTCCTAAACCTTGCAATACATGTCTTGCATGGCCTGGGCCCTGGGGTCAACTTTTGGATGGCCTGTTTCTATCTTGCTTATAAAAAACAGAGTTGTGGCCTCAGGTTTTAAAGAAAATGATTCACAAACAGCTTGTTGTAATTAATCCCAAAGTTTGGTTACTTGGGAAAGTGCAAATGATTAGTGAGCGACTGGGCACCCACTTCCAACATTTGCAGAATGGGAGAACAAGGTAGATGTTTACAAAACATCAAAAAGAGGAATGACCTATACATGAAGACGGATATGATAGTGTTTCAAAAGGCTTAATTTTATTCTGGCGCACAAAAAATATTTTGGACTGCCTGTTTGTGCCCATGGTTTCTCATAAACATGCATAATTACACATCCACAATTTAGAGTCAAAGCCGATTGACAGACCAATGTATTAAGACAATAAATTAAAGGCTGTTCTATTTAGAAGTTGATACACATAGTACACTTAGTTAAGTATCAATTTACATGCAATGTTGAAGATTCATAACAAAAATTATCTTGCTTAAAAGCTAAAGAAAGCTATGTTTCCTTAACATTTAGCATCTCTTCCAAAGCATGCCCAAAAACTACGAAATCAAAGAGTTGAGAAAAAGGGTGATCAGAGTTCTTACTAGTCTAATTGTCTCACATTTCTTATACTTCCAAAAATCAGAGTATATTCCAAGTAGGAAAATCAGTTGTCAGAAGGATGACCCCAAAAATAATCATGTCCTAGAGCCTCACGTGCTGTGATTCTATCAGTTGGAGAGAAGGATAGCATTCTCTGATTAAACAAGCACAAGCAAAAATATTAAAACCTGTTTCAAGTAGCATAAAACATACATAGTATTCCCTGTGCCCCAATATTAATTCTTGGTTTGACTTTGCACGTAGATCAAGAAAGAGAATTATGTGATTGAAATGATATGAAGCATAAATTCTTTCCCATCAAAGGAAAATGATGTTTATTTGTGACGGATAAAAAAAGGAAAGAATGAAGACAATATTAGGATGAAAAGAGTATATTTTTGTTTAAGTGTGGTTTGCTTACCGTCAAAAGATCGAGAGCCAGACGCTCGATAGGAGGGCCGTCCATTTCAACGACTCTCTGCATAATATACAAAACAATTACATTAATTAAGAATAGTTATCAATTTATCATATAATGGAGGCATTCTCTGAGAGAAAAAGTAAATTAAAAATAAACTGAAAATTTATTACCTGGGGATCATACACAGGCAGTTTCTTGTACTCTTCCGGACGTGGAATATTACTGCGGATCTCAACTAGAAGTCTGGGATTGTCGGATGGATTTTCAGGATATCCTAAACGTCTTTTTAGAAAGAAATGAAAACAAATATTTTTTAGGGATAATAAAACTTGTAGTATATACTATATATAAAGAAAAATATGTAAATGAAGAGTTACTCGAAAATTGCAAACAATTGAGGGCGCCTTATATATCGCTTGAATAACTTCTTTCCGGTCAACATTTCATAGAACATACATCCAACCGACCACATGTCACATACACATGAGTAATTGTTAGCCATATACGTTGCTTCCGGTGCATTGTAAATCGCAGTTCCCGCCTACAAAGGAAATAAAAAACATGTTTTATGGAATAACTATTATGACTTAAACAACTACCTCCGCCCACTTTTAATCAATTGAAAAGTTGTGGTAGGAATATGAAACTTCAAAATTACTTATTTAACCCTAACTGGAAGATCTGATTCTTGTGGAAACAGGCTTGTCCTGGAAATACACTTGCCCGCTCTTAAGAATGGCGTTTATTATAAAGTGTGATTCAAATGAGAAAATGAGGGAAATCATTCTCTAGTTTGGATGATTATTCTAATTGGTGATGAAAAATGAGTGGCAATGAGATATGGGGATAAATACCATTGATGGGTGTTAGTACAAACCAAAAACGCTTCTTAATAAGAAAATTGCGCCTAACGAACCAATAGAACAGCATTAAATAATAATTACATGTAGAGTATATTGCCTACGAGGAACAGCCATTGATACGGACACCCCAAAGTCTGCAAGTTTGGCATTCCCTTTTGAATCCACTAGCACATTCTCTGGTTTGATGTCCCGGTGGACGATACCAAGGGAATGGCAATACTCCAAAGCCGAGATAACTTGAAATAAAATTTTCTGTCAAAAAAAAACAATGAAAAGTCATATAAATGCATGTCAAAGTATTCTGAACAACCATATCAATAATAGCATAGTATCAAAATAATTTGAACAAAGAAACTTTCTAAAAGTGAAGTGTGTCTATACATTTAATTTTAACAAACTGATTCGTGTCAAACTATCTTTCTTTGATTTTTATTTTAAATACTCGTATCAAATTGAACATAATGGACCCTTAAAACTTTTTCCGTCAGTTTTTTCCTTACATTTAGTAACCAAAATGGTTTCCCAAGACAAGAGCATCAAAAAGTATTATATAAAAAAAGCTAGTACAATACCTTTATGGCATGTGTATCAAGCAGTTTGTCACGCACATATTTTGACAAATCAGAAGGCATAAACTCAAAGATCAAGCCAATTTTGTGCACCTTATCCTCACGCAACATTTGTACGTCAAGCAGCCTTCAACAACAAATAATAAAGGAAAACAGTTATATACATTCTCTTATGTCGATATTATCCACATTCCATAATAAAACTTATATAAAAGATCACTTATAAGTGTCAAATGCTACTAGTATTAAAAACTTACAAATTTACCTAACAATGTGTGGATGGTCTAACTTCTTCAAGAGGGAAATCTCCCGCATAACAGAGGCACTCATACCACTTGTTTCAAACTCGTCTAAAGATATTATCTTTATTACAGCTTTTAATCTCGTGTGTTTGTTATGCACCAAAAAAAGGGAACCATACGAACCGTTACCAACTCGCTGGCCTATAACATAAGGATTCTGATAACACCAATAAGAGCATGGTTATGAGAGATTTTTAGTCACATATTCATACAAAATAAGTAAAATAAATTATTCTACCTTTCTCTCCATTTGTGTCTATGAGATGTTGCCAAATCTGATTACTAATGTTCCTGGTATTGAGAAATAGAAATAATACATTAAGGAAATCTAGAATCAAGTCAATCAACCATAAATAAATAAAAGTATGAACACCAACATGCCTCGCCTTGCTTGGATATCATTGCAACTAAACAAAATCAAACTACTAAGTTTTTTCGAAATCTAATATACCATTACTAGTCTAACCTTTTTTTCTTTTCTACATCTTTTGGTAAACCATGGTAGTTTTAGAAAACAAGAAACCAATACTAATGAAACTAAGAGCGATGATCCAGAGTACAAGACCACATTTGCCAGTGTCTCCCTTTCATGTCATTCTTTAAGAATATAGTCACTTTCTTTAACATAGTAAATAAGTTAGGAAGGAAACATCAAGTGACTCACTATGGTAATCGGTAGATATGGCCAATGAAGTGATGTCACTTGATGCGGTTGCAGTTGACTTTTATCCTAATAAATTTAAAGGTACATTATAGTAGTATTTACTCTATTCCTATCATTTGAACTTAAAGAATATTTGGTTTACAATTAAGGTGTGTGATTCCAACTTTCAGCGAGATGAATCCGCAGGTGATTGTTGATACCAATGAACTGGAATGGATTCCGTTCAAGCTTCATCGGTAGCATACTAATAACATAACTAATATTACCCACTGCTCCAACTCTTGAAAAAATAAAATATTTGGTTCTGTATGAAGATAATAACACCTCCTCTGTACTGAAAGAATTCCAGGTCTTCAATTGGTTAGGACATCAGGAGTATGTACTGTTTTGTTAAAATAGAAGATGTTTGCTGAAAAGAATGTGAAATTACTTACATAAACTTATTTAGTAAAACATATATATTCTTACAATTTAAATGTGAAAGAGAAAAATCAAAATATCTACCATTCGTAATGAGATCACCAAGCTATACTTGATGATACAATAACAAGGTAACTGAACCAGATCAGTTTTAAAACTTATTTGAAGCAATTGCATCCGGATAATGATATTAAGCAAAAAAGGAACTAAAATTTGAAAAAATTAAAGGTCAAGAAACATCTACGTGATCAAACAAACACAATATAATAATTGGGTGCATTCCAGGTTAGTGTATAGTTTCTAAAAAAATGACAAACCCCATACATGCAAAAAATGAGAAACTTTAAAGCAATTTCACTAGTTTCTTCACAATTATAAACATCTTACCATTTTTCTGTTAATTGTATTTTATTTTAGATATACCTTAACCAGTTTAGAACTTAAAGACAAATATTTCTGAATACAGCATTCATGTAATGCCTTTTAGTTGCTTGTGTGTGTAAATGTAATGTTTATCAATATGATGCAGTGTTATGTTTATCAACCTTTATTCAAAAACATACAGTTCTCTGCAAAAGCAAAAGTTTAGTACTACATTCCAGAAAGGGTTTAGTTTCATAAAAAATCAATCAAACTATATGCATGCATAGAAATTCAACAACATCAAAGCAATGACGACTTATGCAGGTATGATTAAAACCTAAAAGGAATACCCTTGCATGTCATTTTTTCATTTTGAAACTTTATGCTGTTGGTGAGAAGTTTTAACAGGATTTTGGCTAAGAGCAGTGGCGGACCCCGAAAAACTGAGACGTGGGGTCCCTACCGTGATGTAACTACTCCATATAATTTATAAAAAGTTATAACCCTTCTATTTTTGTTTGGATTTTCAAAAAAATATACTAGTATATATATTATATCAAAATAAAAAATGACACCCCGTATTTCATATGACACTAATGTTGCATATGTAAAATTTTGATTTTTATTTTGGTATGGTCTATTTAAGCCTGATTTGGTTGACATTTGTAGATGTGTGTTTTACTATTGTCTAAATTGGAACTGATTTGACCTAATCCGTTAAAGTTTGAACTGGTCACATCTACTTTATACGGAGTATATGTTTGGTCTTGTCTTTGACTGAAATCATCCAATTAAAAATATTCGAAACGCCTTTTACATTTGTATAGATATAAATATATGAGCCTAATGCGAAATCAACATGGCGCTGACTGAGTTTGAAATTATCAGCCCATGCACCAATAGACAAAGACAGAAAAATAAAGGTTGAAAACAATTACTTCGTAGTTTACTAGTACTATATTAAAGATTTATTTATTCAAATAAAAAACCAAATCTGAAAAACTGCACAAAGTAAAAAAAAACATTGATGTTTCATAATGTATAAAATATAAATGTATTAACCAGTAAAATTCAAACGGCATTTTCTATAGCATTTAAGCTTTTCAATTTGATGAAGAAGTACAACTAATTTTATAATTTATAGGAGAAAAGTAAATATATTCAATACTATGTGACATACATACCTCATAAGTGAAAAATTCTAGAGTACTATTTCTAAGATAATATTCATATTAATCGATTATTACATTTGATGATTTTAAAAACATTTTAAAATACTATTTAACTTGACACCATTGACTATGTATCTAGCTAACACAAATGTCATTATTCATAATAACAAATTGTTTAATAATAAGTAGGATTTGTAATCCTGATCCACACATATACAAAATTAGTTAATGAATAAGCTTGGTAAGAGCAAATAAAGAAACACAAAATATCCTAACTAAAAAGTAGTCACTGCATTGCTTTGGTAAACAAAAAAATCTGCTAACTGAACACTAAAAAGTTCTTCCCCCAAAAAAAACACTAAAAAGTAACGCGTAGCATTTTAACGTAGTTTTGCCACTGTTTTTGTCTTAAAATTCCAAAAAAGACAAATAAGGTGTTCGAATGGATTTGACCCTTGGACCTTGCGAGCAGGGAAGCTAATAGAGGGGCGCGGGGCGGGACAGGTGTTCTAATTCATTCTTCAGACTAAATATGGTATTTGTTGTATATATACACTTGTTGACCAGTTTTATAAAAAAAAATACAGATACTTTTTTGGAAGTCCGTGGGGTCCGGGACCCAGTGCGACACAAGGTGGGTCCGCCTTGTTCAAAATTGTTCCGTTCATGCTACTTAGGAAATTTCCCCTGTAAGAGATGAAAACTTCAAAGAAAGAAACTGTATATTTTTCATAAAAAGACCAAGCTGACAAGTTGTATGAAAAATGTGGGTGGCAAAGAAAATAGACCCATAGGCCATAGCCACAAAGAAAGCATCAACCCAAGTTTTCCATGCCCCAAGGCCAAAGGAAAAAAGCATTGAGAATGATAAACTGGAAAAAAATGGCAAAAAAAACATTTTTAAAGCCGCAACCATTCCCGAATAGCTGTGTTTCTTTGGAAATATTATCAAGACCGAAAGTTAAAATACAGAGATGAATTTGTTTAGATGCTCAAAGACCAAATAAAAGAACATGACCAACATCCACGAATAGTGCTAAAAATTGATAAATGAATGCATTAGCAAACTGATGACTCTTCCAAATGCGTTGCTTTTCACTCAGAAAAAAACAGAATAACATGAAAATCAAATTTTTGAAAAATATTATGGAAAAACATTACCACAGAGATGACTCTTCCAAAAGTGTCTCTTTCCGCACAGACTATTGTCAACCTCAAAACTTCAAAACAGGATCTTTTCCTCGTCACTAAAGAACAAAAGAAATACGGGTATAAGAATAGCGAGTATCTTTGGCTATATAAGAAAAAATCATAAGACCCAAAATGATACCATTCATTCAACCTGGTAGGAGTGGTAGGGTGGAAAGATGAAAACAGGGTAAACTTTCATCGGTAAGAGAGTGGTGTGCACGAAGGAAGACTACAGAGTTACTCCGTATATGTTCAAGGGCTTACGGCCTCTTTTGGGCTGATGGGCCGAGATTCTAGGTTGTTTTTTTTTTTTTTTTGAATAAGATGGGCCGAGAATCTAGGTTGTTAAGAGCCCCGTTTGGCAACTCTTATTTGGTTCACCTTTCTATTTTCTTTTCAAAAGTAGACTACGAAAATTATCATTTCACAACTAGTCCATTCTCTGTTCTCAGTAAAGCGGAAATAAGAACTACGGAGTACTAAAATGTTTGTCCTAATGCGTGCACAGTGCACATGAGTGGTATCATGGTATGTTTGACACAATTAGTTGAAAAAATACTTTTGTGAGTTTTTTGATAATTGTTAGTTGTAAGTGACTGAAAAGATCTTAAAATAAAAGGCAGTAGTTGTTTGGTAAAAGCCGACTGTTTGATTTAGTATCGTTTGGTATACAAGTTGTTAGAACAAATTAATACTAAAAGTCACGGTCTTTTCTCAGATGCTACTCCCGTAGTATCTAAAAAAAGATCTTTTATTTTTTGAAAAGCTCTTAAATTTTGTCATGTCAAACATACAACTAAAAGCTTTTAGAGACTTTTTAAGCAGTACAAAAGTTAGAAGGTAGAGACTTATGTCTGTCAAACATGCACCAGGTCTCAATCGTGACACATTATTTTCTGAAGTCAAAATTTTATCCATAAATTTTTGAGATATTACCCGAAATAGGACTAAAAGGCTTAGAAAATTCCAAAATAGGACAATCAAACAAAACTTTTCAAGAATAAAAAAATACAAAATAAGGATACTTTTATAAATTGAAAATCTAGGATCTTAAAAATTGCAGAGACGAAAAGTTTAATAAGAAAAATTTAAAAAAAAATACATAAAATTTTTAAAATTTACATATATAGGAAATTATTAATAGGCCAACAAAAAAGTCTATAAATCATATTAAAAAATCACAAAAAAAACTTAAAAAAGTGTAAAATTATTCTTTTTTAAGCAAAGTGTAAACTTATTCTTAAAACTAAATTATCGAAAATACCCATGTGAAAGTTTATAGAAATTAAAAAATGTAAAAATATTAAATAGTATGAATTTTTTTATTTGAAAACTTTCTAAAAAACAAAAATAAATATATAAAATGTGGACTCATTTATAAAATTCCAATTACTTTTTATAAAATTAAATAAAATAGAAAATAATATTCATAAATATGAAATGAGAAACATAAAGTGAATTAAAAGGCGTAAAACTATGAAAATACTAAGAAATAAAAATGTAAAAAGTTTAAAAAGAAAAAATCTAAAAAGCATATACTAATTTTATTTTTAATACTTTAAAAACAGTTCTAAATTTGAGTTACTATTATTATCATAATTTTATTGTTGCTTTGATTGCATATTGTTTCTTTATGTTTCTTTTGGTTGATTAATTTGATAATTTGTTTTTCAATTATTTCTTCATGTTTCATGGTATTGTATCTTCCTAATATAAAGGGTGACCTGGACGGCTGTCCCAAATTTCCGCCCATTTCCCGTTAAGTCAAGCGTCGTCTCTTTCTGTTCACTGCCTCCGTCTCGGGTCTTCCCCTTCCCCATTTTGAATTCGATTTTTAATTCAAAAACCATTTTCGCTTGATTTGGTGCCGATCTTCCACCCATTGTTCTTCCGTCAGGCTACTGTAGAAGGATGTGCTATGTGTGGTTGCGTGTTGTTTTTGTTTATCGGTGGACTTGTGGTTTTCATTCCATGCCAACCCTACCTCTTACGACAATTGTACACTCAAAGTCAGCCTTCCCCATAACTCGACGTCGCAAATTCTCGAAGTAGAACAGTTCCCTCGCCTCGTCGCTCCATCTCTGCATACGAATTAGCCAGGTTTGTCTTCTTTCCATTTTCTCTCTATAATCAAGGTCTCTTGCTCATTCATTTGGTAGTGAGCACCATTAATTTTGTTCTGGCAATTATAAAGACTGCTATTATTGGCTTGGTGTTTGAATTTCCTTACCCTTATCTGGTATCTTCCCCTATTAACTTAGTCCCCCGCTGGCCGCTGCCATCCCCTTCGCCCCTTGTTTTATTTTTCGAGTTCTAATATATTCTGTGAACATACATTCACAACTTGTGGCTTATTATTTGGTGTGGCAGATGAGATTTACTACCTCGGTAACTTAAAAATCTTCCCATTTAAAAAGTAGGTAGATTAAGAATAGTGAAAGATGATATGAATTATTGAGGGTATGATGGGAAGATAGTGGAATAATGTGATGGAATGTAGGATAAATCCAAAAAAAAGTAGTTGTAATAGTGTATTATTTTTAGAATTATTGAGGGTATGTTGGGAAGATTTAGAAGTGAGAAGATTTTTTTGTTACGGACGAAAAAGGAAAGTGAGAAATTTTTTTTGTTACGGAGGGAGTATATGGTTATATGTCTCTCTATTTTTTTGGGATGGGGTTACCCAGAGTCTAGTTTCAGAAGAGGCTTTCTTTAACCCTATCTGGTATGTTCCCTATTAACTTAGTACAATCCATTACGTTTACAAACTAGAAGGCTCTAAAGTACTCGGACTATATTCGTGGCAGACAAATCGAGTTTAACTACAATCCTGTAGTTTCGTAGTATGCCGCCGCATGGCAGGCACTTTAGGCCGAGGTGAAGAAATCCAATTTAAGCCATCATCTGTGGCCAGAAGTATGCAGTCTCGGCAAGTGCTAATGTGCGTCTTTGGCCGAGATGTCCAGTCCACCTCGTGTCATGGCATTCCTTGACGAGATCTCTCCACAAACTCCCCCATTTTGGGACATAGAAACGACGCCCCTTTGTGTAGAGAAGGCCTCCTCTTCCCAAAACCGTTGAGTCTTGCCCTCCTTGGCTAACTTCATCAACTCTTTTGTCATGGGATCGTGTTCAAGTCCCTCCTTGATGCGTCCAACCACGTCCTCATTCGTTTGGCTAATGGCTGTGAGCTCCGCCTTCCTATTAAGTGTGTCGGCTACAACATTGGCTTTCCCCGGTTTATACTCTAAGGTGTAGTCGAACTCTGCCAAGAAATCTTGTCACTGAGCTTGCTTGGCTAACAACTTCTTTTGAGTTTGGAAATAGCTCGTTGCCACGTTATCCGTCTTGATGATGAAGTGTGCGCCTAAGAGGTAGTGTCTCCACACGCGCGAGCAATGAACCACCGCGATCATCTCCTTCTCTTGCACGGTGTAACGCCGCTCCGTCTCCCTCAACTTGCAGCTCTCGAACGCTGTCGGATGCCTCTCTTGCATTAAAACTCCTCCAATGGCAAAGTCGGAGGGATCGGTTTGCACCTCGAACGGTTTGCCAAAGTCCGGTAAAGCTAGAACGGGCTCTTGGCTTACCGCGGCCTTTAAGTCATCAAAGGCCTCTTGACATGCCTTGGACCATTCCCAAGTCCTCCCCTTCTTGAGTAGTTCCGTTAATGGGGCTGCCCTCTTGGAATACCCCTTTAGAAAATCGCGTCGAAAATTACTTAGACTGACTGCTGCTTCATAACAAAGAAGAGCCGACAATTTAGTGAGCCATTTTGCTTTATCTCATCTTATTCTCATAAAGATAAAAAATATTTAATCAATTGTTGTGTACTAATGTTTTGATTTGAATAGAATGAATCAGAAGTTCACAAAGCCTCTATATCCATTTGAGTTTTTCTTTTTCTTGCTGCAAAAAAACAGTGCAAGGAGAATGTCAGACATTCTAAGACCTGAAAAGTTGAGATGTATCTCGCCCCATCACCACTTCCCACGGCTCCCTCTTGTTAATGCTTATAAACTAAGTGTCATGTTTTATGTTTTAAACACCATCTTGAGTAATTGAGCCTGTTTCGATAATTTGGTTGAATTTCTTGAAAGGAAAAGTTAAAATTCGTATCTGCCACTTGTTCGAAGAAAGAAAACATACTAAGCATTATGCTTCTTGTCTGCCTTACAAAGAAACTTCTTGTTCTGGTTAGTCTGCAATAAGGCTACACCTGCTTTGGAGGTAAAATGAATTTTATTTTGGTAATTTTTATATATAGTGTAGTCTGTAACTACAACTTCCTGGTGTTTTTTCACATTGTAGACTTATAATATATTAGCACAACATATTAGCAAAATACTTTTTTTGTATGGATATTAACTTATGAGTTGTAAAATATTTATGTTTTATTTTCAGAGATTAAGATCAATGCACCAAAAGGAGGTCACTAAATCTGCAGGGAATTGTAAGAAAAGGCATGCTGGAACAATGGAGGTTATTGAAAATGTTGGTGCAGCAAGACAGAGATTTCACCTTCTATATAGCTCCATCGAAGATGTTGCACAAAATACATCTCAAGTCATTGATCATACTCGGTAGTAGTGTAGCTATTTCTTTTTGTAACCTACAAATGGTGTTTTTTGTGGATGGTAGAACTAACAAATACTGATGATGATGCATTTATTTCATTTTGTTTTGTTATCTTATTTTGAGGTCTCTATTTACATTGAGATACTTTGGAGGAAGGAGAGAGGGACTAGTAATCTTGATATTGTGAAATGCATCTAAAATGGGAGACTTGTGATATTCTGTAGTGATATACTTATGATCACCTACAATGCTAATTTTGTCATAATATATAGTTGTAAGGGATTCTATTGAATTATTACACATTCTGTGCAGCATGTTTTGGTTCAAAAACATGTTATTTGAATTCATATTACTTCAATTTGTAGCATGTTCAATGCTACAGGCTGCAGCACTCCATTATAGATTTATAGTGTTGGGCTTGTATCGGAAGTCATAGTCTTTTAGCTACAAGGGTTTTATAATTTTATTTTTTGTTCAAAAGCTACATTGTTTCATTTCATATTCCTTCAATTTTAAAACTGCAACAATCTCTAAAGGATTGTGGCAGCAGGATTTTTTGGTATCAAACTGCAGGGGGATATTAAGATTTTGCAATCAGTCCTAAAAAAGATACTTTAGTTGTGGCTGCATTTCAGAAAAAGATAGCAGAAAAATGATATACATTGCATCAGTAGTATTCATTATATTCATTAACTGCTGAAAAACAATTTATAGTTAACATAACTTTAAAGCTAACTACTGTACTTGACAGACATTAATTAATGTTATGTTAGGATGTTAGGTATTGAGTCGAAGACAATGAATGACTTGGAGTGACGTAAAATGAACGACACCGGTGGATACCATGTTACTTAAAGCTAACTTTTTGGACGGGTATGTCCAGTGGCAGAGCCAGGAGTTCGTGTTAGTGGTGTAAATTTAGCAAAACAATACTCCCTCCGTCCCAAAATGGTTGGCCAAATTTCCTTTTTGGTCGTCCCAAAAAGATTGGTCATTTCCATTTAAAGTAAGAAATATGCGGCTAAAGTTAATTCTCTCTCTTCTGCACAAATTTTAACCACACAATTTTTACTTTATTAATCCACGTGCAAGTCAACATTGGCCAACGATTTTGGGACGGAGGGAGTATTATATAATAATGTGTACATATATAAAGCAAAAAAGAAAATATTGTCATTGGTAAAATTAAAGTACTAATTCACAACTGTCCACGACGTGTTTTCATATTTTGAAAATGTTGTACAATTTTTTCTTTGTCAACACTTTTGAATATATCTTTTTCAATAAAAGTAACTAAGGCATCATTCATCATAGCATCCCCCATTCGATTGCGCAACATGTTCTTCATGAACTTCATGGCTGAGAAAGCTCTTTCCACAGTTGCGGTGGCCACCGGTAAAAGCAAAGCTAATTTCACAAGTAAAAAAACTAATGGATACACAATATGTTTCTTTGTCTCCACCAATTTTTGAGCAAGAGAACCAACTTCTCTAATATCTATAAATGCAGAGTTGGAGCGCACATCAAGAATAAAAGTTTCAAGTTGACTGTCAAGAGCAAGAACATCTACCAGTGAAAAGTCAAAAGGATATAATCGAGCCATGCGAATCAACTTGTCCTTGTCAAAATATGAAAAAGTGTCTTTAGGACTAAGGCAAGCCACACAAAGAAGCAATTCTGTAGAAATCTCTGTGAATCGATTGTTCAACTCCTAGCGTTGTCTATCCACCACAACATAGAACAAGTCCACTTTGTAACGATGTAAGTTTGTGATTTGGTAACTTTGCGACGGACTCTCCCATGAGGTACATAAAAATCATTCATACTTGGAATTGAAATTTTATTCTTTTCACAAAAAGAAGAAACTTCACCAAAGAGAATATCCCATTGGGCACAGACTGCGACCGAGGGTTTCCGATTTCAGCGATTTGGGAATTGGGACTGCGACTTACGGCGTTCAATAGTTTTTTTTGTAGCGGGAGTTGGAGTTTAATCAGCGATTTGGGCACAGACTTTTGAATTCTCCTTTGCTGACTTTTCAATTTGGTGTTCCAACTTTTAAAATTTTTAAATTGACCCCCATTTTTTTAAATGTTGGATGGTGTCAATTTGTAATTTATGAAAGATTATCTATACCTATATAGAGAATTTTTATTTTTCAGTGGTGTCAATTTTAAATTTTAAATTTTTTTTTATGTACCTACATATGGGGAAAAAAATTCCAGTGGTGTCAATTGACACCACTGGCCAAAGGGTGGCTCCGCCATTGGGTATGTCCATCACTCAACGAAATGAGACTATGAATGCTTTTCTATGTATGTAAATTCAAAAGTCTAGCATAAACAATTCGTTGAGCAAAACGGACGTGCTTTGCGAAAAAGGTAGAAAATGATTCATTGTGTTACAAAGTTGGTCATGAGAAAACAAATGCAACAAATTTACACCCTATTTAAATTTAAGGAGTTTCAAAAAATAATTGATAGCATTTATCATTTTATTGTTATTGTTATCCCTACAAAGTACAAAGCAAAGGTGATGAAAATTTATGTGGAGAGGGATAAAAGCATTATTGGCGCTGAGAAGACCGTTGACTTCATCATTGACATGACCGCTCTACTAGGGCTGGGCACGGGCCGGGTCGGGGCGGGTAATGCAAAAATAAAATGGAACCGCCGGTTCCATTGTACAGTTCGGTCCGGTCCGGGTATTACAATTTTCAAAATAGGAACCGGAAATTACCCGGCCCGTTTGAAACGGGTAGGTCCGGTCCGGGTTTTACGGTTTCTATTTTCATGTCTTGAAATTTGTAAAAACTCATGAAGTTCCAAAAATCAATAATCAATAATATAGGACATTAGCAAGTTTCAAAATAACATAGTGGTGCACATGTAACACAAGCGACAAGTCCAATACTCCATAATTTCATGTATATAAGTTTCAAACAATTAAAGAAATTCCAAAAAAAATGCAACATAGCCAAAATACATATGTTCTAACATTTGTATTTAAACATGTTGTCTAACATCACATATTCAAGTGATTGCTTTTTTTTATATTAAATTTTAAGTACTAGCCAAAGTTGACACATACATGGTGGGTGGTAAACACAATTTATATATTTTAAGAACAATATAATAAAAAAAATAACAAAAACATTTTTAACAAATGATTAAATTCCATAAAAAGGAATAATTCAATAACAATAAAAAGTAATAAGATATTTATGAAACATTTAATCAATAATTTGAAAACAAAAGGATGTTACTCCAACTCAATTTAAAAAATTATCACAAAACTATTTCAAAACCGATTATCACAAAACTATTAATAAATTAATATACAATATATATAACGGGCCGGGCCGGGTACCCGTTATTTTTTAATTTTGGAACCGGTCCGGTTCCTTAAAGAAAATTACCCGACCCTACCCGAACCGTTTTATGGCAACAAAAAATGGAACCGGCCCGTTTTAGACCCGAACCGCCATAACCCGGACCGGACCGCGGTTCCAAGACCCGTTTGCCCACCCCTACGCTCTACCACTTTTGGAATAGTTGTCACTTTTTGAATTTGGGGTATAGCTCACTATAATTCAACAATCATCTCATGCAATTTTCGATGCAACCACCTTTTTAATCACCACAAGTGGGAGCTTTTGCCGCAATCAGGAAGGGTTTTTCTTGTTTTAACGAGGTTTCCTCAACCCCTCCTTGTATTTACCGACTAGTAGGTAGTCCTGGACTCGGGCCGGTTCGGGCCTGGGCCCGGCCGGGCCTCGGGCCATGATAGTTGGGCCCGGGCCCGAACCGCTGGTGGGCGGTTCCGGTTCCGGTTCCGGGCCAAACCGGGCCGGGCCGGGCCTACCCGGAAATATTTTTTTTTTTTTTTTGGCTCTTCTATTTAACCCCCAACACCTCCCCCTCAACCCCAAACTACCCCAAACCACCTCAAATGGCCCAAAATACCTAATCCAACCCAAAACTTAAAAAAAAATCCAAAAAAAAAAAATTAAAAATCGAACCGAACCGGGCCCGAAACGGCCGGGCCGGTTCGCCAAAACCTCGACCCGAGCCCGAACCGCCCAACAGCCGGGCCGGGCCGAACCGAACCGGTGGGCCCACCAGGCTCCGGGCCGAACCGAACCGGTGGGCCCACCGGGCTCCGGGCCGGGCCGGGCCTCACAGTAACCGGGCCGGGCCGGTTCCGGGCTGCCCAACCCGAGTCCAGGACTACTAGTAGGGCTGGACTCGGTTCGGGCCGGGCCCGGTTCGGGCCTTGAACCGGCCGGGCCTCGGTTCACCAAAAAGAGGGCCCGGGCCCGAACCGGCAGGTGACCGGTTCCGGGCCAGACCGGGCCGGTTCCGGGCCGGTTCACCCGCCCCATTTTTATTTTTTTTTTATTTTTTGGCTTCTCTTATTTAACCCCCTACCCCTCCCCCTCAACCCCAAACCACCTCAAATGGCCCAAAATACCTAATCCAACCCAAAAATTAAAAAAAAAATTCAAAAAAAAATAAAAAAAAAATTATTCCGGCCCGGACCGGGCCCGAACCGGCCGGGCCGGTTCACCAAATAGAGGGCCCGGGCCCGGAACCGGTATTCACCGGGCCGGTTCGACCCGAACCGCCGGTGGACCGGGCCACCGGGCCGGGCCGGTTCACACAGTAACCGGGCCGGGCCGGTTCCAGTTGGGGCCGCCCGGCCCGAGTCCAGCACTACCGACTAGGCGACTTTACCCCGGAGTAAGATTACAGTAATGAGGCACTATTTTAACGAGGTTTCCTCAACCCCTCCCTGTCTTTACCCCTCACTAAGATTCCATATTGACACAACACGTAGAACATTTTTATTTAATTCAAGCAAAAGGTAATCAAGGTTATCAAGCCAAAAGGGTTCGAACTGATCTATTCAGAAGACATTAAATAATTATTAATAATAAGTGCATTCACGACTTTTGAGGCCATATTCTCATAAAACAAAGTTAAGGGTTCCATATTCACACAAAGAAGCCACTCATCACAAAAGATGCCGGGCCAAAGATTCGTTAATTGGAAGGCAGACGGGCTCTCATTTAGGTTTGTCCAAATCATGGAAGTACTCATGACCAAGTGCATCCTTAGCTTTGATCCTCCTTGACGGTTCAACACGAAGCATTTGCTTGAGGAGAGGCACAAACAATGAGTCAAAAAACAGCTCAAACAAGCGACTTTCAGAAACCACATTATATTGTGCAAAACATCCACATTGTACGCTAATCAACAAAAAGATCTTGCTTATGGATGTCAAAATACCTTTTATTACAAGTTTATGATCATTTTGCTTTCAATTGAAAGGAATATACATGGGTATCAACTTTTCTGTCTCAATTTCTATCTTAAAGTCTTACGTTCTAAAATAAGACAATGTAAGGTTTATGATTTAGGGTGGGGGGAGGGGGGCTGATTTAAAAATTGCTTTTTGCTATCCTTATTTGGTTAGTAATCCTGGTTTGGTAGCATGAGAAAGTGACCATGTTGCTCTATAATGCAATGCACGTACATGGGGTCAACCTATTTATGGCTCAATTTCCATCGTACCTTCTGAAATAAGAGAGAAGTGACTATGAAAATGACCAGATAGAGGGGTGCTGATCAAAAAAATGCTTGTGGCTACCCTCCATTTAGTTCTAACAACCCAGATTTGGTTACTTGGGATTGTGACTATGAAATTGACCAGATTTGAGTCATTTGACTACCTTTGTAAAAAATACTGTGCAATTTAAACAGACATTTGTAGCAAAGGGAAGGTAGGTGATTATTTGCAATCATAGCCAAAAAAAACATCAAGAAAAGGATTGACCTATGAAGAGGGTTTTGATAGTGTTAGAAAATGCTTAATTTTATTTGACCCACAAAAAAGTTCTGGGCTGCCTGTTTGTACCCATGGTTTCTGATCAGTATAAGGTTATTTTGTTCATTTAAAAAGAACTAAAAAACCAGTACAACAAAGATGTGTGTATTACATGTAAAAGATAAAAAATACTTTTGTATGCTCAATACTAGGTGAACACAAATTTCCCCGCCAAAAATGTTTATAATCCAAGAGTACTTAGAGCGTACCGAGAGAAGATCGATGCCAGATTCTTCTAGACCAGGGAACATTTTAGCAAAGTCCTGCATTTTTATGTGTTAAAACTGCCAACATTTCCTAGTTAACCAAAATCCTTAAAGACAATCTCATACCATGCGTCTGTACTGAGGCCTGCTTAGAGGGTAACGGCACATCTCTGTGTATCCAGGCAGCAGTTGATCTTCCTCAGGTGGGCCGACAACCCTTAAACCAACCAAATTCAAAATATCAAGTGAACAACAAAATTTAATACACTAAAACTGTAAGGCACGAAAAGAGAGTTGAACTATTACTGCAAAATCTTGTGTGCCTGAGCTCCAGGATAACCAAGCGATCCATCAGCATTGACAAATAGTGGTTCTTGTGTCACCATCTCAGCAAATATACATCCCACTGACCATACATCAGATGCTTCAGACCATTCCTCTAGTGTTAGGAAATATTCAGGAGGTCTATATTCAGGTGCATTCCTCTACAAGACAAAACAAAAACCAAGATGAAGTAACCACTTTAATCATATGTTTTCGGCGCGAAAGTGGCAAACCTCAGGGGCAAAGCATTATTACCGGTAAAGGATCGACAGGCAAAGTGCCACTCATAATTGTAGCCGATTTATCAGCCTCAAGTACAGCCCATCCAAAACCAGCAAGCTTGACATTGCCTTTGCTGTCCATCAGCAAGTGATTTGGTCGCAAATCTCGGTGAAGAACGTTCAGAGAATGGCAATGCGCAAGAGCAGAAAGAATTTGATGTAAATGAGTCTGCCAGCCACAAAAACAAGCAAAACTTAAAGCTTCTTCACGGCATTAGAGTCCACCATTTGCAACAGCTAAGCAGTAGTGCAAAGTCTATCGCCTAGTGTAGTCCATCACAGAGAACCACACCCAATTTTCAAAAATGCAAAACTAAGAAGCCAACCTTTATTTTATGTGGGTCCCTGACAGGAATTTTTCTCTTCTCCATGAAAAAGCAATGATCATCATGCTCATAAACTAAGCCCAGAGACATGTCTCCCATTTCAACATGAAGCAATCTGCAACAAATATTACATCAAATGACCAACACACACAAACACACACATATCTACATGTTTATGTATATCTATGTACGAACATATCTATGTATGTATAAATAGAGAGAGATCTTCTTTCACTTTATTATAAGTCATTTCACTTAGTGTTGCCGATTGAAATATAGCAACCTTTTCAACAGATAAAAAAGACCACATCATTAAATCATCCGCACATATTAATGAAAAAACCCTACTTAAATATTAATAAAATAGAGTATTGAAAATTGAAGAACAAATCATGCGTATATTATTCTAGAAGAACAAATCAATTGTTTTCTGTTGCATAAAACAAGTCTTTATTATTCTAATAATATTTAGACATCTAGATAAATTTACCCATGCTTAACTGAGGAAGCGGTCTAGCCTAGCTGGTCGCCGACTCACTCTCCCTTATGGGAGGTCCCAGGTTCAATTCTCAATGGAGTGAGATTGATCCCAGTTTACCCCAGACCCCCAAACCCCTCTCCCCCGACGCCCCCGGGGTAAAAAAAAAAAAACTTTACCCATGCTTACCTATATTCACAAAATTATATAATAAAGTCATAGATGGAAAGTACTTATACCACCACCGGGACAACACCCTACCCAAACACTTGTCATACTTAAAAAGTAAGGAAGGCAACTTTGTCTTGATATTTAGCTTCCTTACCAGTCTGCCCACAAAAACAGTGAATAGAAGTGTTAAGAAAAAGGGTGGTTAGAGTGTATAACTAGTGAAATTACTTCATTGTTTAATTGCTTAATTTATTGCAAGTCCCTAATAAAAGTATATAAGAATGCCTACCTTGCAATGTTCTCATGCCTCAACTTCATCAACACTGAAGTCTCTTTCATTATCTCTGAACGAGCGGCTTCAGGATTTGCCCACGAATGATATATTTTTTGAATGATTACATTACTGTGAGTGAGACAGTTATAGCCCAAGATAAATGTACCATTGCTGTCTTTTCCGGCAGTTTTTATACGCATTTTACGACCATAAATGTCTCTTGTGGACGTTGTGGTCTTTTTGAAGCAACTGATCTAACCAATAAAAAAAATCACAAAGTGAGCAGATCCAATTACAAACTTCTGATTAAAAGTAGATTACTATCACACCGTACCGTGTTGCCCATCATATGAATGAGATTCACATGGACTCTTTTTATGGCAAGTTTCTGAAAGTGAGAAACAAAATATAAGTTAAAAAAGGGTGGGCAAAAATCTGATGAACCACTGCCAAAGCCACTTTAATTGAACAGCAAATGCTGTTGTTTTACATAGTCAATGTAGTGCAGAATAAATTTTTCATTAACAGTAACTTTTGATGTGCGGGTCATTTGAATATTTGATAAACATCTTAACGAACTATTAACCCATTATTTCCTTGAAATTCGAAAGATGTGTATATTAACCCATTAAAGCACACAAGTTGTGATATGTATATTAGATTATCACTACATGATGTGTTCATGGAGCACCAATGTCACCACAAAAGATGGAAAGTAAAGAGAAACTCGGTGAAGTACACATACAACCGCACAAATCTAAGAAAAATGGAAATCAACAACTTGAGAATCTTTGGAGATCTTAGATACTATTTCCTAGACAAATGACAAATAGGGATTTGGGAATCTTTGAAGGTCTTAGATCTTATTTTCTGATTGCAATCTCTGAATTATTGTTTTCAATTTTGAGTTGATTTCTGATAGGCCTCCAGCAGAGTAGCACAGATAATAATAAATAAGAATAATAATATTAATAATAATATAATAATATTATAGGAAGAGTTAGTACAAACAGATGTTGAGAGTAGAATAGAAGGAAGGCTGGTAATATTTTGGGCTTGGGACTTTGGGAGCTGGGATTCTCAAACTGCCTTTGTATTTCTCTTTCTTTCTCTGTTAATAACCTTCTTCAGACAGTTCACTCTTTCTTCATCTTTCTTCTCTTGAATTTACTCTGAAAATAGCTAGTAGTTATCATTGGTATAATGGTATCAGAGATGACGTTTCTGTCACCTGTCAATGATCGCTACTCAAGAAACAATGGAAAATTCGCTCCAGAGTTTGCAGCGCGCAGGGGAACTTAGGCGCGAAGAGAGTCGGAAGGCATGGGAGAGGAGTAGCAAAGAGTTACAGAATGATATCGCAGAATAGTGCAAATTGATACTGCAGCGTTAGGGTCGACATGAGCGTGGAAGATTGCTGACCATAAAGCACTGTCCGAATTTGAAAAGCATGGGTAGTTCGCAATCACTCATCGAATCTCCCTGTTCGCAATCGCTCATAGAATCTCCCTGTTCGCAATTCGTAGCCGATGTCCCCGGTTCGCAGGTTTCTTCGCAGATGCAATGATTCTGAACAATAGACTCAGCGAAAATAACTATGAATCCGATGGAGATATCCAAGATTACAGGAAGTTTACAGAAAACTATCAAGAAAATCAAAAATAAAAATCTTTATTGGAGATGAACAGTAACCGTAACAATGGCCGAAGCCCCCAAATGGCCGAAGCCTCCAAAGAGAGAGAGTAATCTCAATCTTCCCAGTACCAATGACAATAGTCCAAAAAAGCCTGCCCTCTCCTTTCCAGACTTGTCCTATTTATAGAATTACAACTCAACCGACTGTAGTTAATAGCTACTAACAGAAAACAACCATTAACAAACTTTTCTATTTATTTCTTCTAGAAAAGACTTGACCCAAGTATCTATCTTTCTTATTAAAAGTGGTAATATCCCTATCAATCCTGACAGAAATCTTCCTCATCTTTGCGCCTCTTCCTTCCCAATATATTACTGTGTTCTGAACCTGTAACTTCCCAGTACTTGAACCTTTATTTTTCTCTTCTTCACTGTCACTAGGAGCACAAGCAAAATCCTCGTGACAGAATACTTCCTGTGTTTACTTATGAACCTTTCAAATAAACCTTTAACCCATTGAAGAAGCACAACATCACCTATTGACTCTCCATCTTTATTTTTACTTTTACTATTTCAGTTCCTATCATATGGTAACAAAGCGTGCAGAACGCTATACCTGTGCATGGCCTATACTCGATTAAGAATGGAGTAACGTGTGGAAAACCTAGAACACACCTTAACAGAAGTGAAAACTGCCGTGAACAAACTGCTTGGATTGTGCAAGACGGACGAACTGAAGAATCTGATGTTACGAGGGGATCGCCATAGGAGAAGAGGACGGTCGCGGGTGTCTAACCACCATCGCCGGGAGGAAAGTGTGAACTCATCACATACAAGAGGTCATTCTATCAGTTCTCACGCTTGATCCTTAATTCCAGAATCTACAGTAAATCAGTGTTATGCTCGACCGGGAAGGACAGTGGATTTACCTATTTTAACGGGAGAACATGCACATGGCTGGATCATAGCCGTCAAGTAGTAATAGAAATGGAAATTCCAAACAAGATAGCAAAGCAATCTTAGATACGGCTGAGGTTTTGTCCATATTTCATTGCCAAAACAGAACTAACATTTTTCATTAATTGGGAAAATTCGAAGAACTAACACATAGTCACATACTCACATAGTTCGTGGAACGCTTCGGAACGGGAACGAGGAACGGGAATGCGGTTCGCTAGGTCTACCGTAACCGATTCAGAGGGGTGGTAGGTTCATTTCGGTACGCGTTCGGTACGATGTACCTTATGTTTTAGTACTATAATAAAACCGAATTAAAGATTTCATAAAATTAAATAAAAACAGATTTCAAAACATAATTTCATAGCATTAAACAAAATAAATAACATTAAAATTGTGCCACGTAGAAACTCTAGACTTAACTGAAAACACAGAAACACTAAGGGAAACATTAATTAAAAGTTTAAAACAGAAAAAGGAATTTCACTCCATTAAATTGGCGACACTGGGAAGAGTAAGTGGCATAGGAATACGAAGAGTCTGGTACTCTGGTGGCCTGGTTCGACCCTGTTGATGACCTAGACCAGAAAACGAAGAGGTTCGTTTGAGTCTTCAGGAACGTTTAAAATTAAATGCTTAGGGTATTCATATGTGTACGCAGAAAGGAAACGGTGATTGTTGATCGCGTTTGCGAACGACCTGGAGACCAGTTGCGAACGTAATCGAGAGCGGTTGCGAACAAATTCTTGAGTGATTGGGAATGACCTGGGAACCGTATCTGACGGTGATCCCTGTAGCGTTTGGAACGCTTTCGTACCGCGATTGGGAACGACCTGGGAACCATATCTGACGGTGATCCCTGTAGCGTTTGGAACGCTTTTGTACCGCGAATGGGTACGGATCGTTCAGAACGCAGATCGCGGGGTCTTCAGCGATTTATGTAACTATGAACTAACATTTAACATTAATTAGGAAAAGTCCCGTCAAGATGAAAACTTCAAAGAAAGAAACTGTGCATTTTTCATTGAAAGCCGACGAAAAACGACCAAACAGTATGAACTATGAACAATGTGTGCAGCAAATTGAATAGACCCATAGGCCATAGGCCATAGCCACAAAGAATAGCATCAACCCAATTTTCCATGCCCCAATGCCGAAGAGAAAAAGCCACTGAGAACGATAGACTGGAAAAAAAATGGCCAGAAAAAACATTTTCAATGCAGCACCCATTCCCGAATCGCTGTGTTTCTCTTGAAATATTATCACATACAAAAGATGAAATACAGTGATGGATTTGTTTACACGCACAAACACCAAAGGAAAGAACAAGACCAACATCCACGGATAGTCCAGAAATTTGTTAAATGAATGCATTATCAAACTGATAACTCTTCCAAACGCGTCGCTTTGCACTCAGAAACAACATAACACCATGAAAATAAATTTTTTGGAAAAAAAGAAGCCTTATATTTATTTTTAATATAATATCAAGGGAAACGGTACAAATATACTCCTATAGTATGGTTGTGAGAACAAATATTCTTGTTCTATTTTTTGGAAAAAATATACCTCTGAAGTTTATGTAGAGGTGCATACATACCCCTGAACTTGTGTTCCTACAAAAGAACAAATTTACCCTTATTGACTTTAAATAAAATAAATTTTAAATGACTCAAAAAAAAATAAAATGAAAAAATAAAAAGTTAAAGAGTTAAAGATTAAGGTTTATTTTTGTGTTAAAGTATTAACTATTTAATTTTAAGTGTCAAAATTATTATTTTTCTGTTGCAAATGAAGCACTTGAAATTCATAAATATTTATTTTAGTCTTGTTGTGAAATTTAAAACACATCGTTACATTTTTTAAATTAATATTCTTTGATTTTGTCTGACCATAATGAAATTAAATTCACTATTTTGTAATCTTGGACTAATTATCATCTTAAAAAATATGTAATTATACATTGCAACACATGTGTTAACACATTTCAAAAAGAATCTTAAATATATAGTATAGTTTTGAAATAATGTTTTATACCAAAAATACTAAGGGGGTGTTTGGATCTACTTCTGAAAACTAATTATACTCCTTCAGGGAGTAGAATCAAATATTGAACTATTTGGGTGAGAGTGAAGAAGTACTTCTTGGTGCTCCAAATATATCTCATAGAAGAAGCTTTTAGAAGCTGAGGGAGACCAGCTCCTGAAAAACTCATTCTGACTCTGCTTTTAAAAAAGAAGCAGAAGCAAAATCAATTCCAAAGAGTCAGACCCCTAAATTGTGATACAAAAATAATAAAAGGAAGAATTGGACACAAGCAGGTTTTTTATTTTTATTTTTTCAATTTCAAATTTATAATTTATTTTTGGTGTTTTTGAAATTTATAGTATCTATTTAAAGTTAATAAAGGTAAATTTGTTCTAATATAGGAACATGAAGGTATTTTTGCACCTTTTATAAGTTCAATGGTATATATGCACTTCTACATAAACTTGAGAGGTATATTTGTCCCAAAAAATAGAACAGTTATATATTTGTTCCTACATCCATACTGAAAGGGTATATTTGTACCTTAGTCCCTAATATTAAGAATAATCATGAAGAATAGACTGAAAAATGTGACGGAAAAACATTACCACAGAGATGAATCTTCCAAAAGCTTCTTTTTTTCGCACACACGGTTGTCAATCCCAAAAGTTCAAAATGAGATCTTTGGGTTTCCTCATCACCAAAGAACAAAAGAAATTCGGAGTATAAGAATAACAGGTGTCTTTGGCTATATAAGAAAATATCATAAGACCCAAAATGCTACGATTAATATGAGTTCCTTTTACTATTGATTACTGAACACTATTACACTAATAATATATCAGTGGACAGTCCTGAACTAGGCAAAATTGAATTAAATAATTAAAATTATATCTACAATAATATTTTTGCACTAGAATAATATGTATGGAGGTTTACCTTCTAATACAAACAATAAGCGCGCAGCTTATCTGCGGGAGCCGCGATTTGCTTTGTCAGCGTGCTTGAGGGTTTCTCGGCTGTTTTCTTCTTGTGGTTCAACGGACGAAAAGGATGGAGGGAGAGGATGTAGTGAGAGTGGAGAATATGCCCGGCGGTCTGGTTGCTTCTGCGCGAAGGCGCGAGGCTCCTAACAGGGCAAGGGCAATCAACGGTCTTTCAGCGGATGAGGGGCAGAGTGGTTCTGGAAGCGAGGATGAAGCGCAAGGCAGGGGTAAGGGGATGCGATCGTCTGCAGGGAGCGGCAATGGAAGGAGCGAGGGTCGGTTGAGGAAGAGGAACCGCCTAGGGTTCCG
This sequence comes from Cuscuta epithymum, assembly GCA_945859915.1. Lineage (NCBI taxonomy): Eukaryota > Viridiplantae > Streptophyta > Magnoliopsida > Solanales > Convolvulaceae > Cuscuta > Cuscuta epithymum. The sequence continues at coordinate 2,180,535 of CAMAPF010000029.1, forward strand.
TTGACGTCTCCCAAATTGATTTAGCCGCCTGGTTGGACGAGGAAGAGGACCCGTGTATATGGGTTGCGGATAATTTATGGTTGATTACGGGAATTATATTTAATTTAATTATATTAAAAAACACGTTAAATGTGTGACTCTTTTTGGAACGGGCAAAACAAACACCTTAATTATGTATGTTATAGAATAGATAGAGACCAGACATTTATCAAATCAGACCAGATCAACAAATTTCAATCCAAAATAAAACATCATTATTCTATTTTCATTTGAGGGCAAGAAAATTGGGTCTCTCACTCCCTCGACGTGATCTGAGACTAGGGAATCCTTTGTCCCCTATTTATTTATTATAGGGTTGTAAACAAATCAAATAATTTGTGCTCGATTCGCGATTCGAATTCGTATAAGATGATTCGAATTCGGAAAATTCAAATACAAATACAAATAAGAATATTAAATTTGATTCGAATTGTTATCAAATACAAATAAGAATATCAGTGTAATCGATTCGAATATTAATCAAATATATTCGATTAATAATAATGGTGATATTAATATCAATATTAATAATAATAGTAATAACACTATAATAACTTTTAAAAGATAGCAATACTTTCAAAGTGTAGCTCATATATACACTTTTGCATACAATTTTCAAGCCCATATGTAATAAATCAGAATATAACTATGAATACAAATCAACTTTTTGGTTCAAATGTCTTTCAAATACAATACAAATAATTATGTATTCGATTTGAAGAATAAAATAAGAGTTGTTTGACTTTGATATATATACAATGAACAACTTGTTTCACACATTATAAGTATAATTTCTAATTTGTCTGTGTTAGTATTTATTTCAAAAAGTTTGAAATAGATTTATACGAGTATTCATTAATCATAAAACTAATTCACTTTAGTATATTGAGCATCATCTAAAAATGCATTGATCCATTAAATTTAAATTCTAAAAACACATATTATAAGTCAAAGCATGCATTTAGAGCATAAAAATACGAAGTATATGTAAAGTTATTTTAAAGTGATATTTGACTAATATTTAACCTATGCTTAAATTGATTCGATATTCGTATATGATTCGTTAACTATTCGAATTGTTAAACAAATACAAATACAAATCGAAATTAATATTCGTTTCATATTTGAATTCGAATTCGTATTCAAACAAATTAAACAAATACAAATACAAAATCTCATTATTCGACTCGATTCGGTTCTAACTATAGTAGGATTCATCTTCTTTAATATTCTTTCTTGGGTATTAATTAATTCCTATTCATATTTCATATTGATATTTTGAACATTACTTAAAGGATCAACTAGTTTTGTTTCATATATTAATTAATACTAGAATCGGTCGATTAATACGCTTGTTATTAATTCGGTCCTTTCACGGTAGTAAACTTGGATTATTAATGCATGCATCTCATGGTCAATAATCTAAGGGGAATAAATTACATTGATTAACCAACAAACCGCTTGTGTTGAGGTTATCAATCTCAATCGTTTTCATCTTAAGTTTATTGCTACTATCAAGTTAATATATGGCGCTTGTTCTATATTGACTCGATAGTAAGTTTTATTAATGAACGCATCTCGTTATTAATAACTACCCTCGATGAACTGGATATACTCCTCGATTGAGTATTCGAGAGGAAGATAGTTAAAGATATAACCGGGATCGACGAACATTTCATTAAGTGGATAAAAGCAAAGTCAAGTCTCCTTCTCATTAATTAAACCACATAACTCTTTCATCTTCGTGCTTAAACATAATTTAAGTTCATTTACAAAATATTAAACCCCCCTGTTATTACTTATTTATTTCTATAAAAAGAGAAGTGTTCCTTTCCCTGTGGATACGAACCTTACTACACTATACTACGTATTAGTGTTGTATTGTATTTATTTTGAGTGCACACCGCGACAAAGTGCACGTCAAATTTGGCGCCGTTGCCGGGGAAAGGCAATTATTTTTCTTTTTATTTTATTTTCAGAAAAATCAAAAAAATTAAATAAACAAAAAAATATAAAGAGTTCTTATTTTCTATTTCTGAGCTTTGTTTGAGTATATGGTTTAACACCGATCTATAAACCAAATCACCTACCGAACAAATCCCGAAACAGAACAAGCCTTCGAGAGGTTTAGGAATTTATTTCCGAATACTTTTTCGGAGGAATCATCAAGTGCTAGTTCTTATTCCAGCGAGAACGAAGAGCCAATCACTATGGCTCAAGAAACAAGAACGTTGAGGGAGCTCACGGCTCCTAACTTAAATCAACAACCTCTATGTATCACCTTCCCCACTCTTGATGAAGATGCTACATTTGAGCTCAAATCGGGCCTCATTCATCTACTCCCTTCATTTCATGGCCTAAGGGGCGAGGATGCAAACAAACATCTTGCGGAGTTTCATATAGTTTGCACTAGTATGAAACCAAACAATGTCACGGAAGAACAAATCAAGTTGAGGGCCTTTCCATTCTCACTGAAAGACACGACTAAGGATTGGCTATTCTATCTTCCCTCGAGAAGCATAGAGACATGGGCGGCAATGAAGAAATGCTTCCTAGAAAGGTACTACCTCGCCTCCATCTCATCATCTTTGAAAAAACAAATAAGTAACATCGATCAAAAAGATGATGAGACCTTATATGAATATTGGGAACTGTTCAAAAAGTTATGTGCTAGCTGCCCTTATCATGGCTACACCGAGCAAGACCTCATACTCTACTTTTACGATGGTCTTGTTGACGATGATAGAAGAATGGTGAATGCCGCTTGTGGGGGTGGCATTGTCAACAAAACTCCCTCACAAGCAACAAGCCTAATCTCGGAGTTGGCCGAGAACTCCAGGCATTACAACGGGCGGTCATCAATCTGTAAAGTTGCCGTGGCGGAATCATCTTCATCTTTGGAAAGTCAAATGGCCGGCTTGACTTATTTGGTTAAGGATTTCCTCTTAAATCCTAGAACCCAAGAGGTCAAGGTCTGCGGCATATGCACACAGCAGGGGCATCCAACCGATTCTTGCCCAACTCTCCAAGAAGAACAAGTCAATGCCTTGGGTTTTCAATCTCATCAACAAAAGAGGTACGATCCCCACTCTAACACTTACAACCCCGGGTGGAGAGATCGCCCGAATTTGAGATATGGGAACCCTCAACCACAACAAAATCAGCCCTTTCAACAATCCTTCCCAAATCACCAAGGTCAAACCTCAAGCTTAACTATGTCCACCGAAGACAAGGTCCGAGCACTTGCTACAAATATGTCAACGATGCAACAAAGTGTGGCTCAATTCCAAGAAACAACGAAATCCAGCATTCAAAACTTGGAAAATCAAATGAGCCAAACCTCAATTGCGGTGAGCCGCCTTGAGGCAAAAGACTCGGGTAAACTCCCATCTCAAACGGAGCAAAACCCGAGACAACATGTTAATGCAATAATGTTGAGGGATGGGACAACATTGAAAGAGGTGCATGAGGAAGAAAAGCAAGCTAAAGATGGGGTTAATTCCGTAGAAGATTTTCAACCGGATAAGGAGGAACCAACAAAAGCTAAATTCCCTCCACTTTCATCATATGAACCACTTCCTCCATTCCCCGAAGCACTGAAGGACACAAGAAAGCTGAAGAATGATCGGGACCTCTACGAGACCTTCGCCGATTCTGAGGTAAACATCCCACTCTTTAAACTGAGCAAAAGTGTTCCCCATTATGCAAAGTTCTTAAAAGAACTATGCACAATGAAAAAGAAAAATAAACTGGAAGGGAAACAAAAAGTTGAGGTTAGTGAACGTGTCTCGGCCATTTTTCAAAAGAAACTTCCCAAAAAATGTAGCGACCCGGGCATGTTCACCATTCCTTGCAAAATAGGGGACACCAATTTTTCTAAGGCCTTGTTGGATTTAGGAGCATCAATAAATGTCATTCCTTATTCCTTGTATAAATCCTTACAACTCGGCCCACTACATCAAACTGGTGTAGTGATTCAACTAGCGGATCGATCTAATACTTACCCGAAGGGTGTAATAGAAGATGTGCTAGTAGAAGTAGAAAATTTGATTTTCCCTGTTGATTTTTATGTTCTGGAAATGGGAGATGATAACCAAACAACGCCCATTCTTTTGGGAAGACCTTTCTTGAAAACCGCTAAAACAAAAATTGATGTGTCTAGTGGTTCATTAACAATAGAATTTGATGATCAAAAAGTAGAATTCAACATCTTTGATTCTACTGAAAAACAAATTAAAGATCAATCTCTTTGTTCTTTAAATGTTTTTGAGCCACCACCAACACTAAATATTTTTGTTGGAGAGGAAACAAAAAAATTCTCAATTTTTAATGAAATAAAAATTGAGCCAAAAAAATCTATTTTGAAAGGAGAACTTAAAAAGTCACCTCAGCGCGAGTTAAAACCATCGACACTTGAGGTGATGACAAAGAAGAAAATTCGGCCTTACTGGAAACGGCCGAGGAAGAAAAATGAAACAAGGGATGCTCACGATCCCACTTAAAAACAGAAAATAAAATAAAAATAACGTTGTGCCGCGACATTAAATCAAGTGCTTCTTGGGAGGCAACCCAATTTTTGCATTCTGTTTATTGTTATTTTATTTAAAGTGTGGGAAAATTTCTAAAAAAAAAATGGAAACTGGGCTGAAACCCGGCCGGGTATCATAGCCACCCGGTCGGGTTCCTTGCACAAAAAAAGAATACCCGGGCAACAAACCCAGCCGGGTAAAAAAAAAGCTGGAAAATTGAAAAAAGCATAAAACCCGACCTGGTACTCCTAAAACCCGACCGGGTTTTCGGCTAAAAAGCCCCTGCTACCGTCTGTTTTGAAAACCCACCCGGGTAAAAATAATACCCGGCCGGGTTTACGGGATTTCCCCAAAAACAAAAGCCCGAATCAACCAAAAATTCAACCTATCTTCCTCCCTGAGCTCGAGCTTCCCACCCCAAACCTCCATAGCCACACTCCAAAAGCTTCAATACACCTTCCATACTCTACCAAAAACCAAAACAAACACCATATTCTTCCTTCCCACATCATCCCCTCCATTTCTACACCCACCATATCACCCAAACCCCCAAAATCCCCAAATCCGAAAAACCCTACCCAAATCCCCTAAGGTGCGATTTTGCTCGAAATATCCCAATTTAAACCCAATTTCTTGTTCTCTCCATCATCCTCTACACCTCCACACCCTCAAAAACACCAAAAACCAAAAAGTCCGAATTTTTTTTAACCCCTCCAAGACAAGTCCAAAATTTCTTCACTAATTTCAAGCAAAGGGAAAACCATGACACCGAAAAGGGCTAGAGCATCTTCCTCCAACTCAAATGCTCCAATTCCACAAGTTCCGGGGTATGAGAGCATCGAATTCACCTCTAGGGATCATCACAAAAAATTCCTCAACCAACTCAACTGAGAGGTATATCCCACCCGATTTCTTTGTCATGAAGCATTAAGAGCATTGATGTTGTATGATATGATGCTAGAATTGTGCAACAACATAGGACTTACTACACTGTTCAATATGTCCTATAATATCTACAAAAGAATTGTGTATTAGTTCCTAGCCTCTGTTGAATTTACTGATAACGATGAGGACACCTATGAGAGCAAACTCATGTTTCGGTATAACAACATACCAAGAACTTTAACGAAACGTGAGTTTGCCGAACTATTTGGTTTACCAGTTTCAGGTGTGGAGGAGAGAAAGGCAAGAAGTGATAAAACAATTGTGCATGATTTGTGGCGAAGAATGACAGGGGTTAGGGTCTTTAAATCCTCACATATGCATGTTACACATGTTCAACACCCTGCCCTTTGAATTGCACTAAAATGGTTTGGGTATAATATCTTTGGGAAGCCAAATAATCATCAAACAAGGATTAGTGAATTGACCATTCTTGCTATGGGTATCTTTTCAGAAGCTACTAGATTAGATGTTGCTTCATGTTTATGGGAACATCTAAAAACACAATGTGAAGTTATGGGTGAAATTTTCATAGGAGGGTACATACACCATATTTGTACTAAATTTGGATATCATGCGAATAGAGAAGTAGAAGCATGGCATTTCCTTAATCTTGACTTTCTACTCACTGCACATGATTTGAGTCACTCCCATACTATTGGGACCATGACATTTTACCATTGGACCATACACCCCTCACCCACACAAGTTTTTACAATCCTCTCCGACGAACTCCCCAACATCTTTAACCATCAACTCGGGGATAAGAGACACCTTTGCTTACCCGGAACCACCCCTGACCACTATCTTGATGAAATCCCTCAACTTGATTCCCCACCCATCCCCAGCCCACCACAAGACCAACCACAAGCCGACCCCCAACATCCTCAATACAGTCCATTTGAACAACAGATGCTCCACAGCATGAATGCCCTAAACCTCAACTACACCCAATTTCGGGAGGAATTTGGCCTGTTTCGCACTGAGCACAGACAGAGTATAGAGCGATTGGAGGAGCAAAGACAAGAGGACCGGCGCCAATACGAAGAGGATCAACGGAGGACTTATGGCCCTATATACTCCTACATTGCACATCAGGGTTCCTTTTCTTCTATGGTCACCCCCCCCCCCCACCACCCTCTTGGTATGACCCCACAACATGGGGTACTTTTGGTGGATCGACCTCAGGTGGGGGAGGCGGTGATGGCGGATATGGCGGCGGCTCAGACACAAACGACGATGAGTATCCATATGTGGGCGGTTTTCATGACAGCTACTATGGCCAGGGTGGATTCTTTGATGGAGGAGATGCTAGCGGGCACTAGGGACAGTGCCATGAACTAGCTGGGGGGGAGAACTATTCTGGTACACTCCCATTTCATACTCTTTATTCTTGCTTTACTAAAAAAAAAAGCTTACTAGGTTGAAAACCCAAAAGGGCAACTTAAGCAAAATAAAAGCAAAAAGAAGAGTGAGTTGGTGAGAATAAAAAGGAAATGTGGGAAGCTGGGATGAAAATCCGAAAGGGCACCTAGGCAAAATGAGAGAATGTGAGAAAGTATTTTCTTTTATCTTTGCAAGATCCTAAGGGCATATATATGAGGAAGCAAAAGAAAAGAAACCCAATGGTGTTGAAGACCTTTTTATGTGTTTTGATCATTGAAACATTTTTATGTTGACTTTTAAAAACACTTGTGAATGGTTGTGATTGCTACTATTGTTGGTTCGGAAACTTCATGGACATGATTTGTTTTACTCGAGACGAGTAAAAGTTCAAGTGCGGGGGTGTTTGATAGGCACTAGTTGTTAGTGCCTAAAGTGTACATTTTTATTATCGTTTGTAATATTTATTTACTAGTATTATGCAAGTTTGTAGTTGTTAGTTTGCATTTGATTGTAATCGTATTTTTAGCATTTTATTGTTTGTTGTAAGTTATAGTTAGTTGAGCTATAAGTTTAGGATAGGTTTGGAAGCAAGAAGGATGGAAAAACCTGAGTTTTATGCAAAACCCGGTCGGATATGGACTTTACCCGGCCGGGTATGAAGTGACAAAGGGAGTTGCTACGAAGTTAGCAAATACCCGGTCGGGTATTCCCTATACCCGGTCGGGTATGAAGTGATTTCGGGCAAACGAATTGAACGTGCAGAAGAACACCAGAACATGGGAAAAAGATTTGATTTGACAAATACCCGGTCGGGTATAGCAAATACCCGGCCGGGTATCCGGCATTAGGTGTTGAAAACACCTATAAATAACCCCATTTCCCTTCACTTTTAATCATCCCTTCTTCCATACTCTTAAGCTCAGATTAGAATAGTATTTCTTTTATATTTTTATAGCATGTTTAGTCTCCAAATGAGGAACTAAACTCTTCCATCTTGGTTTTGCTCCTTTGAAGCTTAATGAATTTGTAAGTTGTGAGTTATTATCTTTAATCTTCTTCCTTGAATATTAATTCTTTCTTTAAATACTATTTCTATATCAATGTTGGGGAGTGTTTGTTGGGTGTGTTTCGGAAAATAAAGAAAATTAATTAAAATAAATTAATTAAATAAAATGACTAGAGAAAACAAGAAAAGAGATGGAGCAGAATTTGTCAAAGCTCGTGCTACGCACGATGTCCTTAAAACGTATTTGTTGCCTCCCACGGTGCTAGGAGCGTTGCAACAATAGTTTCCCAGGATACGATGACAACGAACTAATGTTTGAGCACACAAACAAGAGTTCCAACGAACGAGAACAAAGACTGAACACAAAGGGAATTTTCCGAATGCTGGAGGGTGTTTTTGAGGTGCAAAACGTGAATGGAGTGTCTAAATTCGTGTGTTGTTGCAAACCACCTGCCAGCCATTATATAGGAGGATTTGTTGTATGAAAATAGTGAATTAATGGACCTGAAAGTTGGACATCAATGACCAGTCCGTTGGGCACTGAATTGTCCATTTAACACTGCATTAAAATATATAAACGTTGGACGACATTCGTGTCCGCAGGTCGCCCGCGCACGCAAGTCGCGGTTTTTCTTCTCCGAATTCGGGATTTGATTTGCACCCCCCCCTGCGCGCGTGGAGAGAGACTTTACCCTTAAGAATCTTAACTCCATAAGGGGGAAGTCCCTTTATAAAGGGTAGCAAATCCCTTGGGTTTTCCGGTGTGGGAAATTAACACACTAGAAACCCATCCTTTTTCCCTTCTAACGGGTAAACTTCGAAAAGCGATTTCTCATTCACCCGTTATCCGTTTTGAGCGTACCATATATCGAATTGTAGCCCTTAACAAGGACAATCCGACACCACTTTGACCCGACCCAAATTGGAAGTGCACCCCACTCAAAAAATTGCCCCAAAATAGCCATTTAATGCAATTTTTCACACATTTTTCCAACAGTGTTACTAAGATGACAATTAGTTAACATCTTGACATTAGTTATAGTAATAGTTATTTAAAGAAAGAATTAATATTCAAGGAAGAAGATTAAAGATAATAACTCACAACTTACAAATTCATTAAGCTTCAAAGGAGCAAAACCAAGATGGAAGAGTTTAGCTCCTCATTTGGAGATTAAACATGCTATAAAAATATAAAAGAAATACTATTCTAAACTGAGCTTAAGAGTATGTAAGAAGGGATGATTAAAAGTGAAGGGAAATTGGGTTATTTATAGGTGTTTTCAACACCTAATTCCGGATACCCGACCGGGTATTTGCTATACCCGACCGGGTTTTGCATAAAACTCAGGTTTTTCCATCCTTCTTGCTTCCAAACCTATCCTAAACTTATAGCTCAACCAACTATAACTTACAACAAACAATAAAATGCTAAAAATACGATTACAATCAAATGCAAACTAACAACTACAAACTTGCATAATACTAGTAAATAAATATTACAAACGATAATAAAAATGTACACTTTAGGCACTAACAACTAGTGCCTATCAGGTTCGTTTACAACCCTAATTTATTATAGTAGCGGAAGGGCTAAACAGTATGTTAGGAAGCATGAGGCAGTCGGTTGATCCATGGAGTGGCGGTTGCAGTGGGCATGGATGTCGTCGCATTTATTCTTCATTGACGATAGCTTCCTGGACTTTTTCTCATTTAACAATGAAAAGCAAATTTGTGAGATGATCATGTGTTTACTGGAGTGTTTGGCAATTTTCGGAATAGGAAAGTGTGGCACAATGAGAATGTTGACATGGGCAAGATTGCAGCCCTATCCGGGGCTTTCCTTCGTGGGCGGTTGGATTAAATGCGAGGGCTGCACTGTGGAAAAAACCTGCAATTGGGAGGTTTCAAATGAATATAAACGCAATAGAGGGGTTGATGGTAAACCAGGGCTGGGTTGGGTTATCCAGGATTCCTCAGGGATGTTTGTGGCAGCCGGAGCACGTCCTTTGGAGGGAGATTGCCCAGCGAGGATGGCTAAAGCACCAGGAATTTAGGAGGCCCTGAGTTGGCTGAAAGACTTGCAATGGGATAATATCGATATTGAGTAGGATGTGTTGCTAGTTATTCAGCAATTCAGGCGGGGTGGGCGCTCTCATTTTGGCCTGGCTATTGAAGACATTAGAGATCTAATTTGTGATCTTAGTATCATTTCTTTTGCTTTTGTTAAGTGAAGGGGTTTCCACTCGGCCACATCACTAATCCAAGTCAGCACACATGTATATGTACCTTATATGTACCCGTACTCCAGTAGTATCAGCAGTAAAGCAAAAAATTTGAAAAACGTGGGAATCGAACCCACGACCTACACTATGGAATTTCAATCCTTAAACCATTGGGCCATATTCATTTCTTTAAACGTTTTGATATTTAAGAAATTTAATATTGTTATATAATAGAAGTAATAATATTAATAATACAAATAACAATAATAATAATATACTTACAATAATAAAAATTTAGTCGTTATTTTTGTTATTATGTATTGTAATTGTTGTTATTTTTGTTATTAGGGAAAAATGATTTATATATTTTAAAAGATGTGTGATGTAAGCATCCCCAAACTTTCATATGTAATATTTATATCGTGAACTTTGTATAAAAAGTAACATTAGTACCACGAACATAGTTTTTTCCTTCTTTCGCATTTCCAATGTAAATTTATGATACTCTGAGAACTACACTTATAATTTTTTTTAAATTTATTTAAACAAATATGACTCATAGTTATTACAATATATAATGTTATGGTAACTTAAGTTTAAAAATTGAATATAAGTTACTATGATTTCACTACTACTCTAGTCACTATTCACATTTTTGTAAACAATCTTATTTTAGTCACAAATATGTAATTAGTATTGATATTATTATTATTATTATTGTTGTTGTTGTTGTTGTTGTTGTTATTGTTGTTGTTGTTGTTATTGTTAATATTGTTATTATTATTATTATTATTATTATTATTATTATTATTATTATTATTATTATTATTATTATTATTATTATTATTATTATTATTATTATTATTATTATTATTATTATTATTATTATGATTATCATCATCATTATCATTGTTATTATCATTATTGTTATCATTATTGTCATTTTTATTGTTATTATTTCTATTAAAGTGTTAAATTAGTTTTTTTTTGTTTTTATATAGTCAATATTGGTGTCATATAAAAGATAATAAAAAAATATAAATAATCAATATTGATATATTATATGTAACAATTTGAATACAAAAAAAAAGTTATATCACATTAAAATAAACATGAGATTTTATTTTGGTGGAGACATGATGAATTCTAATTGAGCATGACAAAATTTTCACAAAAATAACAACTATTTTTATAACGTAGTATTATTAGTAGTATTATTTACTACGGAGTATTATATACTAGGGTGTATTATTTACACGTATGATTTCTATTTTTATTTTATTATTATTGTTATTACGTAGTACTACGTACTCCATTACGGAGTATTTAACACCTATTATTATTATAGTATCCTTAACAACTTAACACCTATCATTACGTACTCCATTACTCCAATGCATCATGAAACGAAGGCAGCCCTGTGGTCTAAGGATTGGAATTTTTTAGCCTTGAACGTAGGTTCGATTCCCATACACCACAGTTTTGCTTTTTAGCTTGATACTCTGATACATGTGCAGTGTGCTGACCAGGATTAGTGATGTGGCCAGGTGGAAATGAAATTTAGCTAGAGTGCTGACATGACATGATGACAAGGCGAAAGTACTCCTCCCCGGGAAATAATTGTAGCATCTATACTTAATTATTAAACGAACTAAGTGAAGCTAGAGTTTCTCCCGCCTAATCGTCGTTGGGTATTTTAATTAGTCAATTCCTAATCTTCTAAATCCCCAGCTCTCCTCCGCTTCTCTGCGTATCCCCCAGCGAACATCCTTCTTCTGGAGCTTCTGGAGAGACTCTGCCTCCTACACGCTCAAGACTCCTCCTTTTACGCACGATTCACAACAATCGTCCTAATTCTTCGTAAGTTTCGAGCCATCTCTGTCTAATTTCTCTACGGCCTTCCTGCTTCATCGAATGTCCCTGCTTCAATAAGGATGTATCCCTTCTCTGGATCTCTTTTCTAGCTACTCTGACTTACCAGTACATAGCTAGCCTCAAACTCTCCAGTTTGTGATTAAGTATTATCCAATCTGTCAATTTGTCTCTTCTATAATATAAACCACATTATTTATTATTTTATCCTTTGTATTTTAATATGATTTATGTGAATTAAGAGAAACATAGTTCATCATTTTCATCCATTTGAAGTGCTATAAAAGAACTTTGATATATACTTAAACAAAACATTAGTCATTTTGGTGAGAGTAGTAAAGGAGATAATCCATCCAAACTCAATATCTATGTTCGGTTGGTTAGATCTATCCATCAAATTGATCTCTTCTACAATTTTGCTTGTCAATCTTAAATGCATAAGGTCAAAAGAGTTCTTAAATGCATAAGGTTAAGCTCAGCCATATCTAAAACTCCCTATATTGTCAATTTTTCTATTCTTTTCAGGACTGTCTTTTCTCCTATGTTAGTGTGAATGTGTGATTAATAATTGTCCCGAGTTTCACGTTTTGTTTTGACCAATAAGTTTACTTTTTGAAGTAGATTGACATCTTTAAAATTTATGTTAAATAAATATTAATTATAGAATAGCATGAAATATAATACTCCGTATATAAACAAACACCACTGATTTTTTTTGGATTGATAAGGTTGTTATTAGTGTATCTTATCTTCTCATTTCTATCAATATGCCAATTTTGTGCCTATTGTTGGATTATTTGGATCTTTAGCAGTGCTTTTCCACATGGGTAGTGTGCCCAGCTCATGTTGTGTAATTGGGTCTAACAAAAAAGTTTACTGCAATACACAATTACACATCATAAGAAGGCCGGTTTACAACATAATTTATTATTTAGTAATGAAAATTAGTAGTGATGAATCTTTCATTACTTATTACTTTAAAATTATTTGAACCCGCTATACCACCTATGGCTATCTTCGTGCAGAAGTTTTTAGTGTAGGATAAAACAAAGAAAGCTGGTGAATCTTTTAAGTAAATGTTATTCACTTCTAATGTTTCTTTACTTTTTTGCTTATTGTTTTGTTGAAGTGTTTTGATACTTTTTCATTTCATGCCAAAGAACATAGTGATGGAAATAAGCGAGGATGCAATTTTCTTCTTCTATAATACAGTAAAAGATGATGAATCTATGAGAGATTGAATAAAATGAAGAGTTTAGTGAATCTTATGTGTAATTATTACAGAGTATTAATTTATTAAATGTTCTAATTTACTTTTAGTAACTACACAGAGAATATAACGATTTTATAAAATTTGATTTAATCATTTCTTTCGCTGAGTTCCGAAGTCAATCAATTCGAGTAGAGCTTCAAAACTTCTAAACATTTTTGAATCACTATGGGGTGGTGGCTGGATATGAATTTCAACAATGGACAAAGAGTACCTGAATCGCAGGTTGGACAACTTGATGTTTAGCATTTGTGGAGACTAACTGAAGCAATAGGATGTGAGCATGTGGCATTGACACAAGTAGAGTTTGCATACAATAATGCAGTCTACTCAGCTACATGACGGTTCCCTTTCTCTTTGATTTACAGGCTGCCCGTGGACATGGGTTGGATTTATCAGGATTTCCCAAATATGGGTGAAGTGTAGCAGCAGGGAATATGGCAGCTCAAGTGTGTAATGTGCAGATTGAAAAAGTAAGACTTGAAGCAAAAAATGAGAAATACAAGAAAATTGTTGATATAAAATGGTGCCAGTAGTTGTTTAAAAAGGAGACCAGGTGATGATGTTTTTAAGGAAGCATATATTTCCTATAGGGTCTTTCAACAAGCTGAAGCAGAGGAAATATGGTCCTTACAAATTTTGAAAAAGATTAATGATAATGCATATGTAATTGACCTTCACATGAATATTTTGAAGACTTTCAATGTGGTGGATGTATAGGAGTCTCTTGAGGACGTACCTTTATATCCAGATTATAACTCAAGGTCGAGTTTTTCACAGGTGGAGGGACTGATGTAGTAGCACAATGTGGTGATAAGAAAAGCTTGACAGAAAACGAGCTGCATGAAATGGGGATAACTCCCGCCTCGGTGCTCCATCTGAGGCATGTAAGATATCAAATTGAAGCTTTTGTTGTGCTCTATCAACTCATATTGCTTTTGTCTCATTATGTAGTCCCACGCTGTGAGACCGTTGATCCCAGAACTTATGGGACAAAATTGCAGTTTTGATATATAAGACTTATTTTATTTATTTATTAGCGTTGAACTACAAGTAAATTATTTAAAGTTTTTAGTTAAATGGTGAGCCATATACTCTGTACAAGGTTCCTAAACATTATGTTATTGTTTTTTACAATAAACATTATGTTCCAGTTTAGTTTCTAAATGAACACGTTGGTGTTCTTTGTCTTATGGTCTATTTACCAAAGAATTTAGTGATATAAATAAGAGACAAAAATGCAATATGTACATTGGTTTCGTTTTTTGCTTCTCTTGCAAAGCTTTCTTCACACATAAATGAAAGAGAAGTGAATTGTATTTGACACGAGTCGTTTTCATATTATCTTTAAAAGGAATCTGATTGTCCACATTCATGGTGGGCATTTACATTTTTTGAAAAATTGAATTTATTTCCAATTATATACCACATTTTTAACCTTTGTCTAATACCTAATTATTTTTGAAATTTTGACGTTAGATGCTAATTGTTTGATATCTTTGTTGGTCTAGATATCTTTTACACATATTTTTGTCTAAGATTACAGAACATTTTATAAAAGAAAATTTGTTATCCAATTATTTTGTCTTCTTGAGCTAAGATTTCTTAATGTATAGATAATAATTTTAATATATTTAGTTCCATGCTATGCTCAACATATTATAATTGTCTTTTTCATGATAGTAATATGTATTATCATCCGTTCCTTTTAATTGCAACATGTTAAATTTTATACTATTCACACACTCTATTTTGGATGTTTTCTTTTGGGCTGTTTTCAGTCCCAGACCAAACCAAACCAGACAAGACTTGAACAATTATAAAATACACAGAGATCAGATATTTACCAGACCAGACTAGACTAACAAATTTCAATCCAAAAGAAAACATCCTTTGACTATAATTTATTTATGAAATAATTACATTAATATGATCAAAATAAAGATGGTTTACAAAAATATGATTACTTACTAGAGTAATAATGAAATCATAGTAATTCATGTTCAAGTTCTAAACTTAAGTTACTACAACACTACGTTGTAGTAATGAATAGTCATATTTATGTATATAAGTTTTATTTTAGTAATACTATTGTAAAAACCCTTTATTTATTGATCTACGAGATTTCAAAAAAATGAATATGCCTCATTATAAATTTTCAAAATCTGATTTAACATATTTTTTACTAATAGAGAATTAAATATATTGGCAATCAAATTTTGTGTTGGCAAGCGTGAAAAAAGGAGTGTTGGAATTATACATTGATTTTAGCATATGTATATTTTCTATTTAATATATAGATTCAAATTAAATATTGGGATGTAAAAAATCTTGCTCTAAAAGGTCACCAAATTTGCATAAAAGTGTTGAAATTTACGCAATAAAAACAAAATGTTAAACTTTCATTTCATGCATTTCATAAACTCTCCATGTTTTATGGTCGATAGTAATCTTCCTCCATTGGACAACTCCTAAGTTCAATTAGTAAATACTTTGGAGTTAGTGTTAAATTCGCAAGAGTGGACTTGATATTTAGTAATGTCAAGTCATTTATAATTAGTCTATTATCCCGTGCAACGCACGGGTTAAAGACTAGTTAGTGCGTTAAACCACAATGATATTAATAACAACATTATAATCATTGTTATTACTATTATTATTAGTATTTTGTGTATAAAAAACAAGAAGTCTTTTGTGCCCACTTTCCATACATACTACACAAACATTATGAGCCCGTTTGATATCACGAAAATCGGCTGATTTGGCTGATTCTGCTTAAATTTATGAAATTCTCGCTGAAGTGATTGCATTGGCTGATTCCGCTGCTTTATGAAAAAAATATTTTCAAAATATATTTTATCAATAAAATAAAGAAAAAGTTATACTACCTACGTCCCTTAAAACTTTGCCAAAGTTGACCGGCACGAAGAATAATAAAGTGAAAATTGTGTGGTTGAGATTTGTGCAGAGGAGAGAGAAATAACAGAAACCACAAATAATTGATTAAAAGGGAAAGTGGCAAAGTTTTTTGGGACGTCCCAAAAAGGAAAGATGACAAAGTTTTAAGGGACGGAGGAAGTATGTAAAAATAGCTAAAATGATCATGTACAGTAACTTCAGCCAATACAGCCAGAAAGTAACTACAACCTTACTTTTTCTGCTTATTAAACAATTCAGCGCATGAAAACAAAAGTAACGTGTTTGGTGAAAAATTTGGGGGATAATCCTGATAAGCCAAAAAATAGTGTTGTCAAACTTCCTCTATATTGTTTGCAGCCAGAGAAAACATTGTATATGTCCTAATACTATATGACCATAACAAAAAGATATTGTCTGAGGACGAAATATATTTGTAGGTCATAGACATAATAGATGTACACCACAAACTCAATATTGTTTGCGGGCAAACAATATATGTGTACTTTACAAACACAATATATGTACTTGACAGACACTGATGTTATGTTATCACTCGAAGACAATGAATGACTTGCAATGACATACGATGAACGACACCGGTGGATACCATGTTACTTTAAGCCAACTTTTTGAACGGGTATGTCCATCACTCAACTAAATGAGAGTATGAATGCTTTTTTATGGGTATGTTAATTCGAAAGTCTGGCATAAATAATTAGTTGAGCGAATCGGGCGTGTTTTGCGAAATAAGGTAGAAAAAGAATTTCACCCCAGTATTAGTTCGTTTATAAAAATGAATCCTTGTGTTACAACATTTGTCATGAGAAAACGAATGCAACAAATTTATCAAGTTTAAGGAGTTTCAAAATGAAATAATTGATAGCATATTGTTATCTCCTACAAAGCGAAGGTGGTGGAAATTTATGGTGAAGGGGGTAAAAACATTATCTGCGTTAAGAAGACCATTGACTTCGTCATTGACCTGACCCTTTTACTACTTTTGGAATATGTAGTTGTCACCTTTTGAATTTAGGGGTAAGGTTCACCTTTTGGTAGCATATTGTTATCTCCTACAAAGCGAAGGTGGTGGATTCAATAATCATCTCATGCAATTTTTGACGCAACCACCTTTTTAACCACTGCAAGTGGGAGCCCTTGCGGCAATCGGGTAGTGTCTTTCTACGGCAACTCTTGCACGCAATGTAGCACCATTCATTGTTCTCTACCCCAACAATCTCACCAAGAACCCAATGCCTTCCATTCTAAACAAAAAAAACATAAGGAAAAAAAATTCTAGCAATTAGAAAAACATTACCTCTTCAATGCTCAATAAGTCATGAACACTCGTCAACTGCACATCACCACTGGATACATCCCCATCAAATGTGGTATGAGATGACATTGTCAATGCGAGGGCACCTTCATCTTCACGTGGTGGCAACCTGCAAACAACAGAAAAACTAAATCAATTACTTCGTAAAACAATCCCATTCGTAAACACACATACCCCCTACTATTTAAAATTAAAAAGTTTAAAAATAAATTAAGAACATAACATACCTCGCTGTAAAAGCAACAATATCTTCACTGTTAGCAACAATAAATTAAGAACAAATGCTGGAGTACCTCACTATTTATACACAAATTCATTTGTTGGAATAAGGATAGCCAACAACATGCAACTCGTTGAACGAAGAATGTGATCATTCGAACTGCAAAGGTTATCTAGAGAAACTTAAAGTGTATATGCGAAAAGTTGGAATGTCAAGAGAATGATATAATTGCATACAGAAAAAAAACTTCAATTGATGCCCACAAATTATTAAATAGCCACAATTGGCACCCAAAACTACTATTATGCATTTGTTAAATTTATTATACTTCAAATGATGAAAAATTCTGAATCTTATACAAAAACAAAACTTTTTGAGAGTGCATGTGTGACACCTCGAAAAATTTAATAAAATAAAATAAATAAATTTTATTATTTAGCAAAATATTACGAAAGTGATTTTTTAAAATCAAGTGAATCAGATAAAATTTTAACATCGGTGACATTTTAATCAGATAAAATATTTCGATAATAAAAGTGACATTTTTATAATAATTATGTTGACAAATAGAACCTTGACTTAAATAACAAAAGTGGCATGTTTATAAAAATGTGATAATTATACATATGATATAAATAACAAAAGTGACATATTTAACAACTTTGAATCAAAGATATTGGTTAATAATATATGTACAAAAGTACACTAAATACCACACGAAAATAACAACGTCAAAGGAGTTGACTATTCGGGCCTAAGCTAATACGAAGTATATACATGTATACATTAATACATAATAGTAAAATACTTTCCATAACAATAATATATCCCATGCGTACCAATGATATACTAGTATAAATGTATAAACAATACGGAGTAATTTTGAGATGTAACCAACGACCAACACACATGCATGTATGTGTCAAAACTTTTGAGATAAGGCCAAAGATAAGAAAAGTACTACCCAGGTTAGGTGCAATGTACTCTGTTTAAACAAGACTGACTTTTAAAAAGGATCCAAAGGCCGTGCTATTCTAATAATACTACGTCATAGTAAGTAATAAACAGAAGCACATGGATGCTATGTACGTCCATGCATCTCTTACCATCCACGTAAATCACCACAACCACAATAGCTTTCATACTCCCATAGTTTTACCTTAGCACACCCAGAGCCTTCCTGGTGCTTATATATAAGTATATACTTCGTACTACGCAAATAGCAATATTCCATCGACCCTAGCGGTACACAAACTAACTAACCAAGGAAGCTTTGCTTCTAACGGTTTCACACGTGAGAGTACGTCTACGAGAGAACAATGAAAGACGGAGTGTAAGACTGGAGATATAGAAAAAGAGTACGTAGAAGGTTGGAGATCGAGATAAATCCTTCAAATAGGATTAGTTGCGAATCGAGGTAAGTTTCTCTGCCGATCCAAAATGGTTTCCTCGTATTATATATGTTATTACGTGATTAAAGTGTGAATTTTGAATATGTATTATTTGAAGTGTCATTACATTCATAGTATTTGAGAAAGTTGAGATATGGGATATTAAATTAAGTATTTTTAAACACCATTGAGAATGATTGGAGACTTGAGAAATATTCCGTGTTATGTGATTATTATATGTGATTATGTTGTGAGTTTTTGAATTATTTATATGTGCCATTTAAAGAGATATTAAATCTATAGTATTTGAGAAATACAAATTATGTACTTTTGGGGTATCAAATATTTTTAAATACCTTTTTGACTATTTAGAGAGTTTGGAAATATTTTGAAGTATATCTTGATACAAGATGAAAATTAACATTTTCATAAGAGGTGAGCACCCCGGGAGAAATCCGTGGTGTCGGTTTTTCACATCCGGATAAATGTGGAGGGTGGTTAGGGCTACTACTACTTGAAGAGAACAAGTTTAGTAGTCTCTTTCGATTCAAGAGATAGTGATGGGAACCGGATTCCGGGATGAGTTCGTAAATAACAAACGACTCATTGGGCTTCGGGCATAAGTATCCGAAAGTACCGCTCATCTTAAAAGAAAGTAGGAGATTTTGATTTTGGAAAGAGGAAGACTATGGAGATTATTTTCAAAGAGAAATTGAGTATATTTAAAAAGAGTGATTAGCTATAAAGTTATTTTTGGAAAGGTGTGAGTTATTTAGAGTTTATAAATATTATTTTAAACACCAAAAAGTTTTGTGGGAAAAAAATGGATTTTTAAGAAGTTTGGTGGAGTGTGTCATTTTTATATAGTATTATATGAAAAACTATTTTTAGCCAAACCTGATTATTTTACGGGGTTGGGTAGTACTTACTTAGCTCTAAAGCTAATTTTTGTTCCCTTTTCTTTGTTTTGTTTTCTGCACTTTATTTGTGCAGGTGATGATGCTTATGTGGACTGATGATTGTATGACCACGAGAGCGGTTTAGAGATGCCTTAGTCAAACCTAGTTATAAATAAACAATCCAATTATGTTGAACACTTGTTTTACTTTGTTTGGTGATTGCCTGTGCATTCGGTTAAGAGATGACCGGATGTGGCGGTAACACCCATTTCCCATTTAATGTTATTTCCGCTGCAAAACTTTTTATCTGTTTTGAAAGAATAAATCAAGTTATTATCAATAAATCTATTATTTCAAGTATTATTTTGGGAGGGAAAATGGGGGTGTTACAGCATGTCCATATAGTGAGCAAAGCCTTTTTTTTGTCGTATATAGTGAGCAAAGTTAAACTTTGTATAATACAGTAAATTCTTTGTCTATTAGTTAATCATAAACCCGTAGCAAATAAAACCTCAAAATAAATAATACCAAAAGAATAGTACGTTTTTCTATAAAATAAATAGTGGTATAGCAGATTATACCAGCATGTCGATCCTCTTATATGTGGTGGAAAACATGTCAAAACTTTTGATTATACCAATATCATTCTATCATGTTTCATGAGTATATGCTCATAACACACGATCTCAATGCCCAATGCTTTAATTTGCTAGTGGAATAACATCATGCATAACTCTAAAAATAGCTGACATGTATGTAAAACACGTAGGAAGTATAACTCGAATAACTCCTCCTTGACTGATACTGCTTCCAATGGTACTGACTCCTCCTCAACACAAAATCAGTCTCCAACAATCACTGCCTCTCATTCTTCTTCTGTTTCCAACTCCAATCCCACATTTGAAGATTCTTCATCATTTACTGCTTCTGAAATGGAAACCACGTCTCTTCATTCTAATTCCAATTCTAATACTCATGTCTCTAATGTAGTACCTCCCACTAATATTCACACCATGACTACTAAAGCAAAATTAGGAATTGTCAAACCTTGACTTAATCCTACCTTACTATTAGCCCATTCTGAGCCAAAGACTGTTAAATAGGCACTCACTGATCCTGTAGGGTTTGCTTCTATGAAAGCTGAATATGAAGCTGTCTAATCCAATAATACTTGGACTGTTATACCATTACCCCCTGACAAACAAGCAACTGGTTGCAAATGGGTTTTTAGGACTAAGAAAAATCCTGATGGACCTGTGTCAAAACTGAAAGGCAGGTTAGTAGGGGAAAGATAAGGGGTTTCATCAGAGGTATGGTTTTGATTTTGGAGAAACCTTTTCTCCAGTAATCAAACCTGTTACTCACCCTTGCTATTACAAATCACTGGTCAATACAACTGTATGTGAATAATGCTTTCCTAAATGGAGATCTTGAAGAAGAGGTATATATGGTCCCACCACCAGGTTCTCAAACTACAGATAAATCTTTAGCCTGCAAACTTCATAAAGCATTGTATGGTTGAAAACAGGCTCCCAGAGCCTGGTTTCTTAAACTGACCTCTGCCCTGTACAGTATTGGATTCAAGCAATCCAGATGAGATCCCTCTCTTCTTATTTTCATTCATAACCGTGTTAGAATCTATGTTCTCATCTATGTTGATGATATACTTGTGATTGGAAATCATCCTACTTGTTCTCATCTGGTTCATGCATCATTCTTGGCCCTAATCTTATTTCATGGTGGTCAAGAGTCTGTGTTGCCAGATCATCAACTGAAGCTGAGTATAGAAATCTTGCAGATACCACAGAGAGATCCTTTGGATTAAGTCCTTACTTTAAGATATTCAAGCTTCATACTGTGTTCCCAGAGTTCACTGTGATAACCTAATCACAGTTAATCTAGCTCACAATCCAGTTCTACACTCTCGTGTCAAGCATATGGAGCTTGATCTATACTTTGTTCGACAAAGAGTTCATTTGAAACAACTGGAAGTCTATCACATTCCTGCACCTTTTCAAATTGCAGATGTGCTTAGTTAGTTAGAGTCTTGCTAGACAAGTTGTTATAGACTCAACTGTAATACTGTTAGCCTAAATGTGTATATACACTTGTTGTACGCTTCTCATTCAGAATGAATAATAATTCTTCTTCTTTTAAATCTCTTCTGCTTCATCTTCGAGATGTTTACAACTTCCTGGAGAAGAAATCAGAAAAAGAAAACTTCACATTACAAATTTATATTGAAATTGAACACCAAAATAGTAACAGGCAAACTATCCCCTGAAGCACAATGTTGTTCCAATGTACAAGCAAATTTATTAGAATACGTGTGCCTTCAAACAACCCACAAACTTCAATCTTTATTTATTGGAATGATTTTCGTGGATTTGAATGGAATGATAATAAAAAAACACTACATAGAAAATCTCACCCACCCGCTTAGATTTCAGAATCATCTCCATCGAATAACCTACTCATTGCAGCTTCTACTTTCTCCAATCTAGCGCAGCGGGTCTCCACTTCTCCCCGGTAAATTTTCTGTGTTAGAGATATTTTCATTATATTGTGATCAATGTTTCTTAGCTCTTTATAATTAGCATTTTAATTTAATAGACTAGCTAGAATAATGAATAGGCCTTTTTAAGGCAATTATGTAATAAAGGTTTTTATACCTTTTTAGGTATGGGCCTCCTAGGAAAAGGAGCCCAAATGATTGTAAAACCTACCTTTCCCGTCAGGCTATATATATGCCTTAAGGGAAAGGCTAGGTTAAGCTTTTCGTAACATTCCTAGTGCCGCAGTGCCTAAATCGGTGATAGAAGTTTTACGCTAAATTGTTCATCATTCTGTAAACTTCTTCATCATTCAATGGAAAGCTTCATTCCCAGATCTATCTTCCATACATACATTTTATAGACTAGAAAACAGGGACCTAACATCTGGTATCAGAGCCGGAGCTGATCGATCGATTGAAAGCTGGAAAAATACACCTGCGCGTTTCTTCACCGTTGAAGATTCGCACTTGAGCGATTTCTGGCTCTATTTTTGTTGTTGTTTTTGCAGGAAATGGCTTGAAGGAAAAGGTTTCTACTGTTGCTAGGATCATTCCTTGAGAAAATCTCGATCTGAAACTCGACGTACAGGTTAAGCCAGATTTGAGCGATCCTGCATTTTCGCGCAACTCCCTGAAAAAGAAGAACAGATTCGCGCAATAGGTCTCCTGCGCGATCTCAAGCTTAGCGCAACACTTCTTGCGCGAACTTGAGCTTGCGCCATTTTAAGCCTCCTGCGCGATTTGAGAGATAGCGCAACACTCCCTGCTTGCGCGATTCAGCACTTAGCGAAATATCTTCTGCACGATCCTCACCTTGCGCGATCTACATTTCGCGCAACATATCACCCTTGCGCGATTTGGAGATTGAGCGATTTGGACTTTGAGAGATTTTTTGTTGTTGAGCGATCTTTTTGTTAAGTTGAGAGATTGTTTGTAAGTTGAGAGATCCTTTATTTAGAGTTGAGCGATCTTTTATAAACTTGAGCGATCTTTGTGAAAGTTGAGCAATCTTTTGAGAGTTGAGCGATCTTTGTAAAGTTGAGCGATCTTTTGTAAAGTTGAGCGATCTTTTGAGAGTTGAGCGATCTTTTAAAAGTTGAGCGATCTTTTGAGAGTTGAGCGATCTTTTAGAAGTTGAGCGATCTTTGTAAAGTTGAGCGATCCTTCAACACTTGAGCGATTCTACTTGCAAAAGACCTTCTGCCCAAATTACCTAACAACAAAACAGAATCAAATCAATCAACTGATCAGCCCGATCATTTAACATGGACGCATTATCAATCGGAAATGATACAAGACCCCCAATCCTACGAAGGGGTGAGTACAACGTATGGAAGAACAGATTCTTGAACTTTCTTGAGAGCAAGGACCAATCCTCAGGTCTTCTTGACTCTATCACAAATGGACCTGCCCAATTGATGATAGCTGTTGAGAGAGACAACGGGAACAACCCACCTGTTGAGATAGAGTGGAGACCCAAAACGGTTGATGAGTACGATGACGAGGACAGAGCAAGACTCCGTGCAGATCTCATTGCTAAAACTTATCTTCTGCAAGCCATCCCGAACGACATCTACATGCAGATTGACAGCATGTCAACTGCAAAAGAGATGTGGGATGAGATCTTCAAGATCATGCAAGGCACTGAGATCGGAGTAAAAGCGAAGAAAGCTAGCACATTCACTGCTTATGACTCATTCAAAGCCAAGCTTGGAGAATCACTCGAAGACACCTACCTGAGATTTCTGCAATTGATAAATGAGATGAGAAAGATTGGCGTGCATAAGTCCAATATGGAACTGAACGTGAGATTTCTATCTTCTCTAGGAGCTGACTGGAAGAAGCTGAGCTCACAGATAAGGCACACGAAAGACCTTGATGAAATGGACATCCATGCAGTGTACAACACACTTGACCAGTATGCTGAAGATTTCTCAGATTTTGTGGTTGCCACTGTGACAGCTGACAAAGGGAAGGGAGCTGTGGACAAGCTAGCTGACACCCTTGCCCTGATGCTTGATAAGCCATCGAAGTCTGGCTCCAAGAAGGATAAGATGATAGTTGAAGAAAGTGAAAGTTCTGACAGTGACATTGGATTTAGGAATGGTTCAGATGATGATGAGCTGCATGATTTTCAGAAACAGATAGCCCTTCTTACCTCAAGGTTCAACAATCATATGCAAATGAAGAAGAACTCCTCTAACAACAGGCTCCGCAAGTCCTCTACCAGCAACAGCAAAAGAAAAGAGCGATCTTTTGATTCGTCTGAGAATGTTGTTGCTGAGGATGCTCCAAAGTGCTTCAATTGTGGGAAGACTGGACATCTGATGAAGGACTGCAGGATGCCTAAGAGGAAGAAAGATGCTGAGTACTACAAACAGAAGATGTACCTGAACAAGAAGAAGATGTTGCTGGCTATGGAAGAAAACAAGGAAAAGAGTGCTCTCATGGCTGAAAAGGACCACTGGATGGATGATTCTGATGAGGAAGAGAATCTGGCCTTGATGGCAGTTTTTGAAGAAAGAGAGAAAGAGAAAGATGCTGATGAGGAAGGAAAGATGAAGTCAACCCCTGCTGCTGATGAAAAGGAGAAAGACAAAGCTGAGGAGAAGAAGAACCTGCCTACTGCAACCAATGCTGATGTAATGACTGCCCTGTCTGCTGAGAACAGGAACGCTGACAATGAAGTAAGTACCTCTAATCCATCTATTCATAACTGCTCTAGAATAGATATGCATGATAAATTTAAGGAGCTTGAGGTGAATTACAAAAGGTTGTATGAGGTATATAACCAACTGCGTGAAAAACAGACATGCTCAAACATTAAGATAATCAATTCAGAGAAAACAATCACTAAGCTCACAACTGAGAATAAGCGACTTAGTGCTAGTGAGAAAGAGTTGACAGAGAAGCTTAGAACAACCGAAAAAGAAAGAATTAGGCTTTTTGGTGTCAATAATTTGCTAATGGAAAGAAGGGGTGCTCTTCATACTAAAATCAAAGAACTTGAGGATCTGTTAGCCAAAAGGGACCAAACAGATCAGACCATTTTCCTTAACCAGCCTAAGGACACTCGTTTCTATAATGCCAAAGAAGGCTTGGGTTTGACCAATCCTCAGAACCTGAAAAAGGTCAACTGTAAACAACTCTATGATGTTAGATACATGAAAATAGGATTGACCAAACTCATGGCCTTCACTGGTAATGAAGAAACGAATGCCCTTGAGGATGAAAAGAGAAAGACAAAGGCTGGTGTAGAGGTTCCTTTTGACTACACAGAGTTAAACAAGAGCTACAAAACCAAAGCACTCCCTTTGACCCCTGCTGAAGAAATCTTGACCTATCCTCCTGAAAAGGAAGCTGAGAAAGACGGAGAGGAGGCTTCCACATCTGAACCAATTGAGAAACCAGCCTACATTCCACCATTGGTGAGAAAGTTTGCTGAGTTAAAAGATTCTTTTGAAAAGGAAAAGCAGGTTTTAGAAAAAGAAAAGGATGAACTTTTAAAAGAAATATCTTCTTTAAGAACCGCCTCTCAGTCTAACACAGCTTCTCAACCCTCTTCCTCTTCTTGTTCTGAAAACACTTCTGAAAATTCAAGCGATAGTCTTAAGACCTCTCCTTCTCACCCCAAGTCTCATTCTCCGACAGGGAAAGATGTGAAGAAGAGAGTCGAGAGGAAAGGAGAGTGGATTGAAGACAAAATAAGAAGGAAGAAGAGAGAAGAAGAGTCAAGATTAAGCAATAAGAGTCAGCGGTCGAGCGCCATTTTTTATGTTAAGAATAAGTCTAGTTCTAGCATTAGTGAGCCTTCTACCAGTTATACTAGAAGAGTGGCTCCTAAGTCTTCTAGTTCTAAGATTTCTGTCTCGAATCGTTGTACTAAATGTGTTTCTCTGGATTGTGTTAAATTAATGAAATGTTGTTGTTATAAGTCTGTTTCTTCTCACAAACCAAATGATCCTGTGATTGTTGATAATATTGTGAATAAGCCCAAGATTGATAGGGTGAATGTTGAGAGTGAGGTCAAATTGCCATTTTTAAGGTATCCTCTCAAGATTCACTCAGTCAAACATCTGAGAAGGCTATCACGTGAACCAATTTTGAAAGATCACTTATCTGAACAATCACTTAGGACGAATGAAAGTTCCCTCGCTCCAAAAATCATTCAAATCAAACAAAAATGGGTTCCTAAGGCTGAAGCAGAACGATTAAAAATGAAAAATTCTTCTCAACCAGCCAGCCTAGGATCCCAAATAAAAAAGAAGTTGAAACATTTGCTCACTGTTGATAAGGAAGGACCCATCTGGCGATGGGTACCTAAGCGAAACTAATCTGTTTTGCAGGTCAGTCATGTGTGGCATCTTGATTCGGGTTGCTCGTCACACATGACTGGACAGATTGAACTACTGAGCAACTATTCTGAGAGATTTGGAGGAAATGTGAGGTTTGGGAACAATGCTTCATCGCCCATACTCGGGATAGGAGATGTCATTTGTGAGAGCGTCACAATCAGAAACGTATCGTATGTGCAGGGACTGAAGCACAACTTGCTTAGCATCGGCCAATTTTGTGACAATGGAATGGAAGTGAGATTCCATGCTAGGCAATGCTGTGTGATGAATATGGGTGGGACACCATTATTAAGGTGTCAGAGGAAAACCAATCTCTACACCATTGATCTGAAATCAGTACGATCCCCCATATCCATCTGTCTCCTGTCCAAAGCATCAGAAGAACAAAGCAGCCTATGGCACAGACGTCTCTCACACTTGAATCTGCCAGCCATCAGTTCCCTCTCCTCGAAGAAGTTGGTGAAAGGACTGCCTGTTCTGAAGAACTCCCCCAACCATCATTGTTCTGCATGTCATTTGGGAAAGATGAGGAGAGCATCACACAAGTCAAAACAATTTCCCTCCTCATCTCGTCCCCTGGAGCTACTACATATGGATCTGTGTGGTCCGATGCGTGTGCATAGCATCAGTGGACGCAAATATACCTTGGTAATTGTGGATGACTACTCACGCTACACATGGACCAAGTTTTTGCGCTCCAAGGACGAAACTGCAAACTTAATCATGACGTTCATCAGGACCATACAGAACTATCTACAGCAGAACGTGAAGATCATCAGAACTGACAACGGGACGGAGTTCAAGAACAAGGAACTGACTGAATTCTATGAAGCTCAGGGAATTACTCAACAGTTCTCTGCAGCTAAGACACCACAGCAGAACGGTGTTGTAGAACGACGGAACAGAACCTTGGTGGAAGCAGCCAGAACCATGCTGATACAGTCAAAGCTTCCTCACTTCATGTGGGCGGAAGCTATCAACACGGCTTGCTTTACACAGAACAGGACGGTGATCCACAAAAGATTTGACAAGACCCCCTATGAGATTGTGTTCAAGCGGATCCCTAACATTGCCTTCTTCCGCGTCTTCATTTGATCCAAAAGCAAATGAAGGGATATTCATTGGGTATTCTACCAATTCCAAGGCATACAGAGTATACTTGAAGGACAGAAGAACCGTCATGGAGAGCATCAATGTGAGCTTCTATGAAATGGCGGACTTGGCTTCTGAACACTTTCATTCTGAACCATCAACCTCTGCAAACAATGAAACTCCATCATCCTCTGGAGTAGGAGGGCAGGGGGGTGAGACAAGATCGGATGAGCACGTGGTTCTGGATTCTCTATTTGAACACTTCTACAGTCAACCACGTGCACCACCAACTACAAATGCTACACCTACTCAGAACCCCCTGTTACCTGCTCCAATCACTGAAGAAACCAACATTCCTACTCAGAATGATGATGAGCATACAGATAATGAAGCTGAACAAGAACCAAACACTCCTGCTAATGATCAAACTGAGGAAGCTGCAACGCAAGAAACCCCAGAAGCACAACCAGAGCAAGAATATTCTGACCCTGATCATCCAATCATAACTCCACAGCCTCTACAGCACGAGAAAAAGTGGACAAGGGCACATCCGCCAGAGCTGATAATTGGAGATCCATCTCAAGGAGTCAGAACCAGAACGGCATCAGTCAATGAATGCTTATACTCATGTTTTCTGAGTCAGAAAGAACCAACAAAGATGACTGACGCATTGGCTGATCCGGACTGGGTGATTGCAATGCAGGAAGAAATGAACCAGTTCGAAAGATTGAAAGTGTGGACCCTGGTGCCAAGACCTTACAAGAAAACCATTATCGGCACCAAATGGGTATTCAAGAATAAGAAAGACGAAGACGGTGTGATCGTGAGAAACAAGGCCCGCCTGGTTGCAAAAGGTTACAATCAACAAGAAGGAATCGACTACGATGAAACCTTTGCACCAGTGGCAAGGATTGAGGCCATCAGACTATTTCTAGCATATGCTGCACACAAGAGTTTCACAGTGTATCAAATGGATGTAAAGACAGCATTTCTGAATGGAGAGTTGAAAGAAGAAGTCTACGTTGCACAACCTGACGGCTTTGTTGATCCTGAACGCCCCAATCATGTATATAAGCTGAGGAAAGCCCTGTATGGATTGAAACAAGCACCGAGAGCCTGGTACGAAGCTCTATCAGATTTTCTTGTGGAATCAGGCTTCTCGAAGGGAAAGATAGATCCAACTCTCTTCATCAAAAGACACAAGGGTGACATCATGCTGATACAAATTTATGTTGACGACATCATTTTTGCCTCGTCGAATCCAAACTTCTGTAAAAAGTTCAGCAATCTGATGCGCACCAAGTTCGAGATGAGTATGATGGGAGAGTTGAACTTCTTTCTGGGACTTCAGATCAAACAAATGCCAGACGGAATCTTCATAAATCAGTCCAAGTACATCCACGATATGCTCAAACGCTTCAAAATGGACAGCAAGTCAACGATGAAAACCCCCATGTCTCCCTCACAGAAGCTCGACTCTGACCCTTCCGGGAAACCAGTCGATGCTACCAATTATCGGGCTATCATCGGTTCCTTGCTGTACCTTACATCTAGCAGACCAGACATTGTCTTTGCAACCTGCCTATGCGCCCGCTTTCAAGCAAATCCGAAGGAATCACATCTGAATGCTGTTAGAAGAATACTGAGATATCTCAAAGGAACAGTCAATCTGGGCCTTTGGTATCCCAAGGAATCAGGTTTTGACCTTGTCGGATACTCAGATGCTGATTTCGCGGGTTGCAAACTGGACAGAAAGAGTACATCTGGCGGCGCTCAATTTCTTGGTGATAAGTTGGTCTGCTGGTCCTCTAAAAAGCAGAATTGTGTGTCCACTTCTACAGCTGAGGCAGAATATGTCGCGGCTGCTAGCTGTTGCTCACAGATATTATGGATGAGGACCCAACTGAAGGACTACGGGTTCACATTCTCACACATCCCGATCTACAGTGACTCTCAAAGTGCAATAGCCATCACGTGCAATCCTGTCCATCACTCACGGACAAAGCATATTGATCTTAGATATCATTTCATAAAGGATCACGTTGAGAAAGGCACAGTGGACATGTACTTTGTGTCTACGGAATTGCAACTGGCTGATATTTTCACAAAGGCCCTGGATGAAAAGAGATTCAATTTCCTGATCTCTAAGCTGGGGATGCTGAACCTAAACGACTGAGTAACATCTGAACTGTGTGTGTGCGTGTGCTTTCATGTTTTGCATTTTAGTCATCTTTGCATCACATTTTTTATCTCTCTCTCTCATACATTTTTTTATTATTCATACATCACATTTCTTTTCCCTTCTTATGCATTTCATTTTTCATGCATCACATATTTTTCCTTTTATTTTTCATGCATGATTTTTCAATGCATTAGTTGAGGGGGAGCTGTTCAAAAGTGTTCATAAATCAAGGGGGAGCTTTTCAAAAATTGTGTATAAATCGAGGGGGAGTTTGATAAAATTTTCATTCTTAAAGAGAAGCAAGTGTTGAGGGGGAGCATTTTAAAATCTGAAATCAGACTGTTTTGGGCCCGTTGAGTTCAAAATTTTCCCCGGGCCTATTTAAACTCTTGAAACTCACAAACCCCCTCCCACTCTACTCTCTTGCGCGAAACCTTCGAACTCCCTCAGAGCAAAATCTCGCACCTCCTTTCTCTCAAGCTCCCAATCTTTTCAAAAAGGGTAAAATCTCCATTCTTTCTCCGATTATCTACCTTACTGATGATGAACAGGTACACGGTCTAAATGAAGACGATGAACAGGTCTCCTTGCGCGAAAACCAGGGTTGCGCGATCTGGCTTGCGCGATATCAGACCCTTGCGCGAAGCCAAAGCCTTGCGCGAACCCCCCCTGCGCGATTGTGGGATCTGCGCGATCTGGTGTGCGCGATACGAACATTTGCGCGAAACCAAGGCACCTGCGCGATTTCCCCTGCTGCGCGATCTAGGGGATGCGCGATTTGGGGCTGCGATATTGACTAAACCTTGCGCGATTCACACGAAGTTCTCTTGCGCGATCCATTTGAGATGCGCGATTGCCAACCTTGCGCGATCCTCGCAGGTTGCGCGATTAAAGACCCTGCGCGATCCCATTAGGCAACACCATCATATGGGCCTGCGCGAAAAATAGCCCTACGCGAAACCAAGGCAGCCCATCCCAAATGTAAACCCTTAGAGGAATTCATTATGTGAGCCAACATAAATCAAGTACAGGCCCAAGTCAGACCAAAAACTACTTAAGTCCAGGCCCATCTCAGATTAAGTATGACCAATATCCGTTGGGCCCGAAACATTCACTTAAAAATTAATCAAGGGCCCAAGTGAGAAATAAAGTGTGGACTTAGCCAATTTCTGATCAATTGCTCTAATTTGTTTATCATTTTCAGACTGAAATGGCTGCCAACACTCCAATCAATATGATCTATGCTAGGGAACACTGGATCCCGATCAAAGAGAACAACTCCCAACTGGACCCCGAAGTCTTTTCATGCCAGGATGATGTGGTCGTCTCCATTCTCAAAGGCCATAAGCTGTGGAAGGCCCTGAGCGAAAACGCTGAAGTCCCTCAGGTGTATCTCCAACAATTCTGGGGTACACTTGACAAGGACGTAGATGCGAATGGCAGACAAATTGATGACGTCCTAGCTGCCACAATCTGCAACACACGAGTCACCATTACAAAGGCGCTAGTCCAACAAGTGCTACAGATCCCGGAGGAGGAACACTATGACGCGTTGGCCTCAGAAGCGCAAATATTTGAAGACATGATCACTCTAGGCCACGCTGAGCCCCTCCGGTTGATGTCCGCGATCAAGACAGCACGATTTCCACGACCTTGGAGGACACTAATGGCCACACTGAACAAGTGCTGCACATCTAAGCACAGTGGCTTCGACAAATGCAGCGGTTACCTCGTCTACATCTTTCACGGCATCGCTTTCATGAAGAACTACGACTTCACCTCACTAATCTGGGGTGACATTCTGGAAATGCGAAGAAGAAAATTTGAAACTGATCTGATCAAACATCTGCCATACATGAGATGGTTCTCACTGCTGGTGCGACACTTCTGCAGAACAATTCCAACTATTCAAAGACGCAAATCATCTGAGAATGTCAGCACTCCAGCGCTCCAATATCTGAAGAAAATGCCAGCGATACGCTCACTGGTACCATTACCTATTCCTGTCCCTCTCCTCCTGCTAGCCGGTCGCAACGATCCACATGTTATACGCTACAGCGAGGAGAATGGTGTCATACTCCCTATGGCTCAGATAAACCCCCCTGAGCCTACCCCGGGGAGTCAGCCGAGAGTAAGTGAGGGTCCTGAGAGTTCAACCCGGCCACAGAGACCAGTGGCAAGCCGGCCCCATGATGATCAGACTATGTCTGCTGAGGGCCACACCCGTGCTGAGGAGTTTACCCGTGATTCGCCAAGCGTAGCCACAACACAAGACGCTGACGATGAGGGCTCTGGGAGCAAGGCTGAGGACGACAACGATGATGATGATGAGGATGATAACAATGCCAAAGCCAAGGGCAAGAAAGTCGAGAAAGCCCGCGCTAAGAAAGGACGACTCGTTATCAGGCTTTCTCGGGCTACAACACAAGAGCAGTCTCACCAAATCAAGGACACTCAAGGAAATATCATCAGTGAGACTCGCTCCAAGGTGCGTCATGACAATGCCTCATCATCTACTCATGTGCAAAGAGTGCAAACCACGAGCAACCTGGCAGAAGAGTTAGCTTTATATGACAGCTGCTCTGACCTTGACACAATAAACCGGGCTAACCCCATAGGTGCAGAAACTGATATTTTCGGTTTCCGAGTAGAAGACGCAGCATCTAGCCCAACTGCGCATGCACAAGCCTCACCCAGCCACTCTGCTGCCTCCCAACAGGTAGTAGTTTCACATATAGGGGATATTATACCCACCTCGCTGTCTCCTTACGAAGCAGCTGAGGATTTACTTTGTGGTCTTCCGCCCCAGACCACTACCCCTCCTTCTAACACATTGAGTCTAGTTTCCACCATCCCAACTTTTTCAACATTTTCTAGGACACATACACTTCTCACACCACCGCACACGACAGGTGCACTCTACTTGTCCTCAACGATCGGAGATACGTCGATGATGATCGGAAGTCCTGCTGCTCAACAGATATCTCCATCATTATCTGCAGGCCACACTTCGGTAATCTTTACTGATGCTGTGACAACGGTTACTACCCCTGTAACCGGACACCCTGACCCCACCGACCTTTCTGTCATTTTGCAGCGTTTCTTGGATTCCACCATTAAACCATGGGTGCACGAAGCAATAACCGCTCGGGCACAGGAATTCAGGAACACCCCGGCACTGCATAATGACATCATCCAACCCCAACCAACATCCTCACATACCCAAGAAACCCAACCACTCCCTATCATACCTACCCAACAAACCTCTGAACCATCCACAACCCTACCCCACTCACCTACTGCTTCAAGGGGAACCCAGGATACAGAACTAGTGTCCTCCCCTACTTCGACCACACCTTTTCCTGACCTTAAAACTTTACCGTTCGAGGTACTCGAGAACCTAATGCTAGATCAACTACTAGCTACCGAAGAAGGCAACCTAACCCAGAAACAAAAAGACCTTCTTCGGATCCTTAAGCCTGACAGCTCATGCCGTGATAGTCTCCTAGGTCACAAACGTTCGCATGAGGACCCCGATGACTCGGATCCTCATGAGGGGGAGAACAAGAGACAAAGGACACTTGAGCGTGATGCGTCAACAAGCCAACCCTCTACGCAATCCAACCAACCTGAATCCTCGAACAATCAGCCCCCACCATCCACTCAACATAAAAGCCAAACAGCCAACTCACCCACATCTAGCCCGGTCGAGCTAGAAACAACACTCCTAGGCTCATCTTTCATAGATGTAGACCAAGGATGGAGTGGAAGTCCTGAGGTTGCTACGTCGAGTACACCATTCTATTCAGGCCATCAGAAAGAACCTAGTTCTAATCTGATGATAACGGGCAATCCTGAGGATCCCGGTGTTTCACATGACAGGTCGCCTTCGACACAACAACAAGCTCACTCTAAGCCCTCTGGTAATCAAATGCAAGATGAACTGGAAGACCTTCTAGTTCATGATCAGTGGCCTCGCGAGTGGACAGAGTGGGATGATCTTAGAGTGGAAGCGGAGCAGTACGAAATGTGTCGAAGCTGGCAACTCAGAGAATTCCTCAACAAATATCATGCACAAATGATTGGACTCGATGAAGATGAACTCAAGGAAGGGGAGAATCATAAAGAAAATCCCAAGGCACCAGAACCAGTCAAAGAAAAATGGGAAATTGTTAGAATCAAAGCCCCCTTCCTAGAAGAAATCCGAGAGAAAATCTGGAGACAACCTGAAAAAATCAAGAAGTTCAGTGAATTAAAGATGCGAGGAATCAATCACTTGAAAGGAAAATACCGAGGAGGAAACCTGTATATGCTAGGACACAGATCCACAGGGGAACGAAGACAAGTTCTAAATCATAATCTTGCAACAAGTGGATGTCCTATATCGAAAATCCTGGATATCACAGAAGACTACTTGGAAACGATTAAGTTCCTGATCTTTCGTCTACGACGTACCGATGGCTCGGAGTTCACCTGTCAAGAAAATGACTTCTTCCTACTGCACATGGATGATATTTATCAAATGTTCATGAGATGCAGGGAGCTCCCAGTGCACAAAGACAGACTTGCTAGAGAAGGTTTTGAGGCCATAAAGAGATTCATGACAAGACAAGTTCGATTCTACGCCTCCCATGATCTCCAGATGACTCTAGAGCACAATTATTCAAAGGCGAATCTTACACGACCGGACTTGGATAGACCTGGGCTTGAAACCTTTACAGCATATTATACATTTGACAAGCCCATCTCAGTCATCTATCTAAATCACAAAGAAGAGAAGCGTCTGATGATTGTTGAAGACATTCAAAAATACTGTGATGGGACCCTGCAAATCATCCGAGAACAGCTCCAGCCAAGGAAAGAAGAGCTAGATAAAAGACAGAATGAAGCCTCGAAGGAAGAAATCAAAGAATTGGAAAGAGTCAATAAAATCCTGAAAGCCATCGAGAAACAACTAGACAGAAGAAGGTCTCTCAGAAATTACGAGCATGCACTCAATCTTAGAAAGCATTATTTTAAAGCTCAGAAGTGAAGAAAAGAAGAAGCAAGAACATCTGATCACAAAGGGGGAGATTGTTAGAGATATTTTCATTATATTGTGATCAATGTTTCTTAGCTCTTTATAATTAGCATTTTAATTTAATAGACTAGCTAGAATAATGAATAGGCCTTTTTAAGGCAATTATGTAATAAAGGTTTTTATACCTTTTTAGGTATGGGCCTCCTAGGAAAAGGAGCCCAAATGATTGTAAAACCTACCTTTCCCGTCAGGCTATATATATGCCTTAAGGGAAAGGCTAGGTTAAGCTTTTCGTAACATTCCTAGTGCCGCAGTGCCTAAATCGGTGATAGAAGTTTTACGCTAAATTGTTCATCATTCTGTAAACTTCTTCATCATTCAATGGAAAGCTTCATTCCCAGATCTATCTTCCATACATACATTTTATAGACTAGAAAACAGGGACCTAACATTCTGATTTTAGCCAGACACTGGATAAAAGTGCCTCAAAAGCTAGTAGAATGAATGGAAAACCATTAAAATCAACAATCTTTGAAAATCCATGACAGTGATTAGTCATGAAGGATTACCGAAAAAAGAAAGACGGGCCTGAGGATATTCAGGGCGATGAACGGAGGTTGGCGTACAGTTGTGCAGAATACGAGAGGTGCGAGGGTAAAAAAGGAAACCCCCCTTATGTGTATACATATTGGAACAAGTGTCAGTACCTGGAGTACAAATACGTGTATTTGCCTAGAGGGGCCTGGGCCATGACGCAAATACTCCCAATCAAGAGGAAATGTGATGTGATTTAATGAGTACAAATGTCCAGAGAAGAGTGATCCACCTCACAACCCACACCGGTGTGCCTTATATACGACCTACACCGAAGAAAAAACTCAATTACATGACCAATATTAGAATATCAATAATTAAATAAATATTCTAACATCTTTCTCACCCTTTTTCTTTCTTTCTTTCTAATGTCTTTCTCCCCTGTTCGTTTGCTCCTGCGTCGCTCTCGACTCCATGTTCTCGGGCGGACTAGCCGGCTCACCGCCAATCTCAAGACCCAACTACGTACGGAACTACCCAAGACCTTTGCCTCTCTTCCTCTAGATCTTTGTGATCGATCCGGACATGCGATTGTCGATGAAGAGAGACGAGGCACGAGCACCGTCAACCTGAACACCATTGTTGCCGGCATTCCCGTTGCCGGAGTCCCTACCAAGTTCGCTGCCGGTGTGTCTTTTCGGGATTCTGCCGCCGGCTTCAAGGAGCTGCGTGTTGTTAGCCTTAAGAGGGGAGAGGGGAGTATAGAATAAAAGTGTGGGATAAAAAATGAAAAAGTAAAACAAAGTAGATGCTGAATACGAGCATGGCAGTCGCAGATTAGGGAGGAAGAAAGGGGTAGGGAGAAGGAAAAGGAAAATTGGAAATAGAATAAAATTAGCCATGTGGCTGCAACGTAGGTGCCACATGTGCATATTAACTTGCATATTTTCTTATATTACTGGTTAAAATATCATTTGAACGATTTTTGAAAGTTCGGTGACTTAATTGAGTGATTTTATTGTAGGAGGACCCAATTAACTTTTTGAGTATAGTACGAGGACTTATTTGACAGTTTTCCCTTTATTCTTTTATACAAATTCACACACCCACCATCGCACACACAAAATGACTTCAAATTGGTTCTACCTGAGGAGTTGGACATATCATACGGTCATACCACATCCACATCATTTAGTCGCATAGTTTTATACAAATTCACACACCAACAGTCGATTTTTTTGTGGGGTACTTTTAAACTTATTTCCCAAAAGAGAGTATTTTCGCCATGTCATCAGGGCCGTCTAATGAATTTGGAGGCCCTGGTTCAAAATGTAAAATCGAGGCCCCAAATTAATATAAAAAATTTAAAAAAAAAATCTCAATTCAAATACTTATACTCAAATCAATGGAGTAGTAATTAAAAGAGAACTAAAAGAGTAAAACAACCAACGAAAAAGTGATGTATCTTTATTTTCCCTTTTCACTCGTTAACTACTCCTTCCGTCCCACTAACAATGGGACAAGAGGGAGTAGCACGCAAATTTATAAAAAATGGTTTGTGTGGTTGATATTGAATTGATAAAGTAAGAATAAAGTAAAAATGATTTAGAGTTACACAAACTTTACCAAATAAGATATGAGACAATCTTAGTGGGACAGACCGAAATGTTAAAATGGGACAATCTTAGCGGGACAGAGGTAGTATATTTTATTAATTAGTATTAATATATAATATTACTATATAATACTAATAATTTTTTAAAAACATGAGACCCCTTAAATTTGGGAGTCCTGTTCTGGATAACCTATTGAACCCCTAAAAACGGCCCTGCATGTCATCATCTCAACAACTCCACATCATCCTAACAATCTCATGTCATTCAATTTATGTGTTTAAGTGATGGTAATGGAATTAATCCAAAAAGCGGTCTGTCCTCCCGTTTATCGATCCAGAGCCTCTGCCTTGCTTTAAAGCAAGGCAGGGTGCCTGGCTCTCCGGGACCGTTCGATCGGGAATTGGACGGCCGAAGATCTTGGGCTCCACCCCTTCACCGATCCTGAGGTCCTCCTTGTCGCTTCCCCGCCGTCGGATGCCTCAAAGTTAGACGCTGTTGACTTGAAAAGTCAAGTTTGGCTAAGTAAATTGGGACGAAGGGAGTATCTGTTTTCCTTTTATCACGATGAGATAGATATGAGACGCGTTTTAGAGTATGGTATGTGGCTTTATGATCGAAATGTTGTTGCGATGCATGAATTAAAGTATGATGATCTGCCTTTGCAAGTTGCTTTATATTTTTCAGAGTTTTGGATTCAAGTGCATGATTTACCGGTCGGACATTTGACTTTAAGGGTTGGTAAAATTGTTAGGGTTGGTAAAATTGTTGGTAATAAACTTGGAACTTTTGTTAAGCTTGATGATCATCATTTTGAGGGGAAATGGAGGGCATATCTACGAGTTAGGGTTTGTCTTGATGTCAAGCAATCGCTTTGGAAAGATTTGAAAGTCCAAAAGTCATATGGGGACTATCTATGGGTTAAATTGAAATATGAAAAACTCCGCAACTTTTTTTTGTTTTGCTTGTGGGCTTATTGGTTATGGAGATAAGTTTTTTCCTCAGGTGCCGGGTCTTCCCAACCAACCACAATTAGAGTTTGGACCGGGGTTGCGGGCCAGTAGCGGGTTCTGTAGTAAAGGTGGAGGAAATAAATGGCTGATGGAGAATCCTAATCAATGTTCTAAAAGGCGCTAGGCGCTAGTCGGGCGCCAACCCAGCGCCTAGCGCCTAGGCGGCTAGGCGGGCGCCTAGGCGGGGACTAGTCGGAGACATAGAAATTGCATTTTTATCTATATTTTTGCATAAATATGATAAGTAATATTGTGTTTTTGTGTGTGTAAAATACATATATACATATACATCAACAAACATGAATGATATAATTCTCACATTTAATCATACGTAGTATATGATAACTAATCATTTAACTTCATTATGTTATAAATATAAATAACGATAAAATTTAGGTATATATACAAACATATATGGTTCTATCTTTATTTACAACTTCATTTCTTTATATCCATGGCTAAAGTTAAAGTATGTATATCGCCTAGAAAATTAAAATTAAAAAGTGAAGTAATTTTGACAAATTAGACGCCCTAGGCGGGCAACTAGGCGCCATAGGCGGGCGACTAATTCACCTAGACGGCAAACCAATTAGTCGGAGCGCCTAGACGAAAATCGGGGCGCCCGACCACCGCATAGTGCCTAGGCGGGGACTAGTCGGACGCCTAGAACGATTTTTAGAACAGAGATCCTAATAAACAGTTGATGGCCGTGGGTTCCAGCGAATCATGACGAAGGAGTGCAAGTAGTTGAGCAGAAGCGACGTAGATTGGAGATGTCAAGAGAGCCATACACAATGACGGAGATCGATTGAAACCTACAGCAGAAAAAACGGGGTGGGGCAACAGGGTCGCCTGGCAAACCGAAGAGGGATGACAAGTTTTATCTTTTTTGCTTTCAGTTCTACTTTGAGACTATACTTTTGTTTTTGTTTTTGTTGACTTTGAACTTTTTAGTCCGGATTCTTGGATGTTTTGTATTTGGACCTACAACTGGAGCATCCGCTTGATGGGTATTCTGTGAGGCAATCTTTCTCTAGAGCCTTTCATGTCATTTGGTTATTATAACTTTTAATTAGTTTTTTTTAATCGAGTATATCAAATTAACAATTTATTTTATTATTTAATTATTTCAGAAAGAAGTTATATATATCTAAATGAACGATTAATACACATACATGTGAAGGTTTATACTCTGAGAGTTAAAATCTTTGTATTTCAAATTTAACAAAAACATGCATGTAAAAATTTAACTCAAATTCAAGCATTTTATTTGAATTCACTCAATAAAACCTAGGCTGAGTAGAGCCAAGTTGAGCCGATAAAAAATATTTTTTTTTACATGAAAAAATTAAATAGAGGCCGAGTTGAACTGAGTTGAGTCACTGTAAGAAATCTTTCATAAGCAAAACCTCGACGATATAGTACATTAATAATTTTTTCAGAAAAATTTCAGGTGGGCTAAGGACTGAAATTAAATTTATTATATTTTATTTTTTAGTTTTGAGTTATTGGTTTTTTTAATTGCATATCACATACAGTATTACGTTTTTTAATTATTATTTTATTAGGTTTGTATATGGAACAATAAATTTCGAGTAGAGGCTAATTCATTTTGATCTTTAAACTATGTTAAAAAATATCCGAAATGAGGGTTTTGTGGCAAACGAATACTCTAGTGCAGTGGTCAAGCTTGAATGCTTTGAGGAATCATAAAGGAATGTTATATATAATTCTTAAAAGAGAAATTTGTTGATTTAGTCCCGTAACTTATAGCTATTCTCGATATTGGTCCTGTAACTTTATTAACTTGCAGATTACATCCCATAACTAATAAGTTGGTGCAATTTTGGTCCTTCTCTGCCGGAACTTACCAATTTCGCCGTAAAAGACACATCACCAGCCACATGGTATATTATTTGGAACTCATTTGCTGACTCAATGTTGGCCCTTAGCTAGAGTTAAAAAATTACTTCTTAGTTGCAGCAGGAGCATTTTCAATGAAGTTTAAAGCTTTTTGGATTCATGTTTTAAGAATAAAGCATTTGAAATGTTACATCAACTTCACTTCTCACATCTTTAACATGAGAAAGACCAGGAGCAAAAACACTAGCCCCACAACAACTATGAGGAGCCTTTTCTTTTTAGCCTTCAACTTTACAACCTCTTCCTCTTTTGAATTGAGTCTTCTAACCAATCCCGGAATTATCATCGTTCAACGATGGTACATAGGTGGGTCCGCCCATTCAAAAAATCTGCAACCTTCTGTCTGTATCAAAACAAGATGAAGCTTAACTTACTTTTTACTGCTTTGAACACAAAAATACATTATCAAATGCCCCCAACAAATAGAAGATGGTAATTTTATTAGCAGAACCTAGCTTAAATTATAAAATACATTTTCATTTTCAAACAAATTTATTATTCAAATGCTATTCTTAAATTTCTAGTTTATTTAGTAAAAAAAGAAGCAAACAATGTAAATTAAAAAGCTGAACTTCTTACTCTGCTTCTAGCGCATACACGAAACCTCCTTCCAAGATCGTTATCAGTCCAAGAAGTTAGAAGAGAAACCTTTTTACCACAATCACACTCCATAAACTTTTGTCTGATCGAGAGCCGTTACTAGCAGATTTGAAGAATAACTCACTCTATCGACTTAGTTCAGGAGAAATCTTCAGGTAGAGTTATATGTTCTTCCCCCCTTTTGCAGATCCGATAATAGGCTTGGTATGGTTGTGCATGCACTTAGCGAAGAGCTTTCGTACTCTGGTTTTTTAACTCCAGCTAAGGGCCAACATTGAGTCAGCAAATGAGTTCCAAATAATATACCATGTGGCAGGTGATGTGTCTTTTTCCGACGAAATTGATAAGTTCCGGCAGAGAAGGACCAAAATTGCACCAACTTATTAGTTACGGGATGTAAATTGCAAGTTAATAAAGTTACAGGACCAATATCGGATATAGCTATAAGTTATGGGACTGAATCAACAAATTTCCCTTCTTAAAATTTATATATTTCTAATTAGTATGTATATTTTAATGTATACTTATTTTTATATTACATTAACTATTTTAGTTTAGTTATTTAAATATTTACATTATTATTCATTTTAACAGAGTTCTCTAAGGCTCTTAGGGTTGGCTTGTAACTGCTTTTAAAAAAGCACTTCTCAGCTTTTGGCTTTAAAAAGCACTTATTTTCCCAAACACTACAACTTTTATTTTTCTCGGCTTCCGCGTCAAAAGTGTTTTTACTTTTTCTATTACACAAAAAACACTTATTTTACCAAACACTACCCACTTTTACTTATCAAAATCACTTCTTTCTCAAACACCATCAACTTTTATTTAATCACTTCCCCCCATTTCATTAAAAAAAAACACTTTTTTAAAAGCAGAAGCTGTTGCAAACAGACCCTTAGGCATCTTAGAAGTCCAGATGGTCGAAATTGAGTGTCTCACTCATTAGTCATCACCCTTTGAGATGAATGCACTATTTTGCTATCAAATTACATTGCTAATTCAAGTTCATTATTATTGATTGTAGTGAATATGTTTTTTTGTTTCATAATATTTTAAACTCAATTTTTGAGGTTTGAAATAGTGATAAACATATTCGTATTTCTTATAAATTCAAAGAGTTTTTGTCACTTTTAGCCACCCGAATATTGTATCAGTGACACACTGACACCTTTGATATTTGATTTTTAATTTTTCTGTTTTTAGTCCTTGACTATTGTGCGAGAGACACTTTTAGTACCCGTCTTTGAAAATTTCCATATTTAGTCCTTCGACTTTTGTAAAAGTGACACTTTTAGTCCTTCAACTATTCCAACGGAGACATTTTTAGTCTTCAACTTATTGTGTCAAAATCATAGTAGAAAGACTAAAAATGTCAATTTGACAATACTCAAAGGACTAAATGTGGGAAACTTGAAAATTGAGAACTAAAAGTGTCTCTCGCACAATAGTCGAGGACTCAATCATCATTTCAATCATCATTTACCCCAGTGCCGCAAAGGCTCCCACCTATGGTGGGGTAAGGGGGGGTCGGATGTACGCAGTCTTACCCCTGTACTAAAGCGCAGAGAGACTGTTTCCGTATGACCCATAATGAAAATCGCGTCCAAAAATTGCATTGACTGACTGCTGCTTCATAACAAAGAAGCGCAAACAGTTTGGTGAGCCATTTTGCTTTATTCCATCATATTCTCAAGCCAAAAAATAATGAATCTTTGGCTCCATTGCAAATGATGGAAAAGCACAATAGTCGAGGACTAAAAATGAAAAAATTAAAAGTCGTGTACTAAGTGTCACTGACACAATACACGGGGGATCTAAAGTGGGAAAAACTAGTGAAGTCGTTGAATGTTTTCTGATACAATTTTTACAGTGATTTTTATGTTTTTTTTATAAATTAGTAATCGTTAAATGACAAGAACTGAACTGTTAAGGATGATTCGATTGCATATCAGTTCTATAGAAAATTTTATAAGAACCGAATCAATACTAAAATTTATATTTTCAAAAGCTTCTATCTATTTTATCTAGAAACTGAACCGGGGAGTGAGAGTTGAGAGCGGTTTCTCTCACTAGAAAACTTCTAGGTGCTCTACTACTTCTAGGGGTGTGCACGGGTCGGGTTCGGGCGGGTCGGGTTTGCGAACCCTAAACCCGTTCGGGTTTTTTAATTTAAATATTAGGCCCGACCCTTTGATATTTCAAATCGGGTATTTCGGATATTTTTAAGTCGGATATTATCGGATATCGGGTCGGTTTTCGGATATTTCGGTTATATTAAAAAAATTATAATGGGATAATTAAAGTGTTTAAATGCCACTTTGACAAAAATTGAACACACTAGTGCACTAAACTTCCCAATTGCACAAATAATTTAACACAAATTGCACAAATAATTACACAAATAATTGAGCACAAGTATTAATTTAACATATTCAAAGTACACACTACATAATTTAATATATTTCGGATATTTTGTTTATATCAAAACACATTATAATTGGATAGTTAAAGTGTTGGAATGTCACTTTAAAAAAAATTGTACACACTAGTTCACTACACATTCAATTTACACAAATAATTTAAAATTATATTGCACAAATAATTATACAAATAATTGAACACAAGTATTAATTTAAATATTCAAAGTACACACTAACATATATTTCGGATATTCGGGCGGGTCGGGTTGGGATTTCACAAACCCTACCCGCCACCCGGTCTAGGCCCAATACTAATCGGATTTTCGGTTTCGAGTTTTTCGGGTCGGATATACACTTCGGTTCGGATAATATCAGAAAAAAATATCGAGTTTTTCGGGTCGGATCGGGTTTTGCTCAGTCCTAACTACTTCCGGCGCCGCCAGTCGAGGCGGTCGCCGCCGGAGCCCTCCTGGCTCCGGTGGGCTCAAGGTTGTTTGGTCTTATGAATTTTTGGAAAATAGTTCGTCGGTGGTTCGTAGTTCGTGGGTTGTGATGGATTTTTGAGGGCTGTCCATGGTCAAGGTGGTCCAACTGCTGGTCGTAGGCTTTGGTCGGAGCAGATCTAGGGGGTTACACAGCTGGTCGGAGAAGATAAGCATGAGGTCTAGGTTGTGCTGGTTCGCTAACCATCTGAAGGCCAACGAGGTACGCCCACATGCTTTCCCGTTTCTTTCTACAACCTGGACGAAGGTCTCCGGCGTCGCAGCTTCTCCATCCTTGGATACGGCGCCGGTGGTGGTTGAGGTATCCAGGTGGGTTGATGCACTGGTGGAGGGCACGTCAGTGGTCACCTTCAAGTTTGCCTAAGATTGCTTCGGGACCTACCGGAGTTCGGAGCTGCCATGTCCTCCGGTAGGTT
The DNA here is from genome assembly GCA_945859915.1 of Cuscuta epithymum. NCBI lineage: Eukaryota > Viridiplantae > Streptophyta > Magnoliopsida > Solanales > Convolvulaceae > Cuscuta > Cuscuta epithymum. Next base: position 2,224,788 of record CAMAPF010000029.1, read on the forward strand.
TTTCTTCTTTCTTTGGGTGGGGGCCGGCTTTTGTGGCAGCACAGGGTGAGGGGTTCCCAGTGCAGGTATAATGGCGCCTCCATTTTTCGCTATGCGGTACAGTCTCTCTGCTTGGCCAAGGTTTTGAGGTTGGAGTTGTAGACACCGTTGGCCGGAAGCTTGGTGTCCAAACTTATGAATACTCCGGTGTTCACAATTATGGATTTTAGACCCAACTTTTCTTTCTCTGGTTCCTTGCTGAGGTTATCCCTAACATTTGGTTTGTTTTAGGGCTGTTTCCTAATGGCTGGACTACTTAGATTGTGGACGCCTTCTTCCGGGGCTTCGTCGGCCTGTCCGACTACTGAAGTTTGACTTTGGTTCGTTTTTCTCCGACTGGTTCTGTTTTTTCCCTCCGCCGTTGCCGCCGAGGTGATGCCGGATCTCAGTGGGGGTGGGGGGAAGTTCTTTTTCCGATGGAACTTTGGTTGACGGTGATACGAGGGACTGGATGCATCGGTGGTTGGCCGATTGAGTCGTCGGCGGTTGGGCTGGCGTTTGATTTGGGCGACGTGACAGCTGGTCACATCTTGTCCCTCACGTGGCCTCCAGCCTGTTCTCTAGGGTAATTGGTTGGGTGGGCTGCGTTTGCTTGATCCTGGGCCGATGCGGGAAGTTGCTGATGCGCTGGGGATTTATGCAGGCCAGTTGACGGACTTTAATTGGTCCTGAAGCTTGGACAACTGTTTGAAGATATTTGGGCTGTGGAAGCTGGGCTTCGTGGAGTGCTGCTGCTGGCTTTGCTGGATTTGGGCCTTTATTGGTCCATGGCCAGCCCCCTACGAGAGGGTTTGACTCGTTACCAGGCTGGTTCTTCTCAGCCAGTCCGACTTGGTTACCTATGCCCTATGAGAGGCTTTTGACTTGTTAACAGGCTGCTCCTTCATGGGTTGGTCCATCTTGGTTACTTGATTTTTTGTGATACGAGCCGGGGTTTGTCCTGCGCCGTTTTGGATTGCACCATAAAATTCTCTCTCCCGCCTACCTCTCAGGGGATGGGTGGAGGTTGAATGGTTAGATACTATTGTAGTTAGTATAGCTAGCTTGATAGTTTTGATGCATTGTATTATGCTATTTTCTGGATATATATATTTACATTTTATCCAAAAAAACAGAAACTGAACCGGGGTCAGGCCCAATCCATTCAAAGAATTCCGTTTTAGTCCCAGCGGTCAGGCCCGAATCAAACCGCAGCACAAACGCCCACTTCAGCAAGACACGCGAGCAGCTTCAAGCCTTCCAGGGCTTTAGGGTTACGGCATCCTTCCTGGTCAAGCCCAAACGCTAGCCCAGCATCTTGGCATCTCTAAGCGCTGAGCGCGGCATCCGTTGGGCGGGAAGGCCGAAAGTAAAAAGAGAGAATTCCCTAAATAGGAGTAAAAACGTTTTGAAATTCCAAAATAGGAGTATCATGTTTTTTATTCCTTGAATAGGAGTAATCTGCCAAATTTGGAAGAAAATGTCATGTTTAAAAGCCTTGTAATGCCAAACTTGGCAGAAATTTACTCTTATTCTAGGAATAAAAAACATGATACTTCTATTTTAGAATTTCAAAACGTTTTTACTCCTATTTAGAACAATTTCTGAAGTAAAAAAGGCAACAGTAAACATGTCAGACGAAGTGACAGGGTGTCCACTCGGATGCAGCCATTGACGCGTCAACTACTACGTCGTTGAAGACCCGTCGCCTTCTCCGGCGTACCTCCGGCGAGTCCACAGTGGCCAAATTCCAGAAACCCAAACCATGATACGCATGTGGTATCTGTAACCACCGCCACCCCGCCTAGCTCCGGCAACACCTAGGCGGCCACAGTGGGAGAGAACTCGATAAGAATCAGCTGGAAAAGAAAATATTGCCTACATTCCAATCCGTGGACGTCAATTTCATCCCTTGCAGTCCCAATCCGTTCACCCTAGTAACAGCCCCACCAGCTCAAAACTGCTTACAAAAGGTACTAGCCAAGTAGCCATCGCGTTTGTGTCCGAAAAGTAATTTTCCGGCGAGTTATGGTGATCAGAGAAGTAGGACTACTTTCGAAGGTAAACGAAATTTTAGGGTAGATGCAGGCCAAACAATAAACAAAAAAAAAAGTCATCCATAAATTTTACTTCGTCTGACATTTTTACTGTTGCCTTTTAGGGTAGATGCAGGCCAAACAATAAACAAAAAAAGATAGATGGTTATTTTTACTGTTATTTATTATTGTTGATGTTATTGTTTGTATATTATCAACGATATAAACACATAAATTCTTGTTATTAATATTTGGAAAATAATAACATTATTAAACTAGATTATTAAGATTAAAAAATTCAATTTTACGTAAATTTATATCTTCTCCCTTCGAAACGAAACTACCGTTAACCGGTGGGCGTAGCTCAACTGGTAGCAAGGGAGTGCCACAAGGGTTAGGTCTCGGGTTCGAATCCCGGCAACTACGATGAGGGGTTACTATGCTGAAAAATGCATAGGGCCTCTGTAAGTACCGGGGACAGAGCCCCACTCTCTATCTGTCAGATTGTGATTATAGTCCAATTTACATCCTCCCATCGTGCCGTCCGGTCGGTGTTGGGGGCCCTCAGGGATGGGGTGTCATCCTTTTTTTATCCAAAAAAAAAAAAAAAAAGTCATCCAGATTCCTGACAACCCCTCCCAGAACAAATAGTCCATCACCTGTTGAATAACCATCGGTATTTAATTATATCCACTTCAGTTCTGGTATAGTCCCTTTCCTTATGTTGTACCGATGTTCGAGGCCCTATTGCCCCTATGCTACACAGCTCCATTAAAAAAAAAGGGCCTTAATAAGGAGTATTAACTTATTATTGCCCCTATTCTCTCTCTTTTTTTTTTTTTTTTTTTTTTTTTGTTTTTTTACACAGCTCGATTCATCATCACCTGGTTTCTAACTTATGTGTAATAAGGAGTAGATACAGAGTAAACCGTAAAAGAGAACAACTACGGAGTAGCATTGAAAGTTGTCAGATACCTAGCCACTTTTATCTCAAATCAAGCTAAATAACCATCATAATTTCACAATCACCAAATAACGTTCAGCAAAAACTCAAAAAAGCAAGAACTGTTTTTCATCCAAAAAAAAATAAAAAACGCAAGAACTGCGATTTACATTTGCGTCGCTGCCCAACTGGTGTTCGTCGTTCTTCGGTTCTTCCTACTTCCCTCACCGCTCCAGTTTGTGTCCGTCGTAGTCACGGAGCTCCTGCCAAATCTGAAGCGACGAAGCAAGCCAGCGGCCAGAGACGAAGTTGAGATCGACGCGGAACAACAACGAGTTCGAGCTCTGCCACCGCCATTACGTCACTGCTTGCCCCGCCGGTCTCCACCGCAGCTCAACGGTCTGGCCTCTAGGGTGCATGAGTCTATCTTAATTCATAAGCAAAGTATTCTTTTTGTCTTTCATAAGTTTTAAATTGCATTTTGTAGCTGGGGAGACCCTTTTAACACACATCAAAGTATCAAACTATAGAAAATTAGAAATGGTGAGTCAAAATGATCCGCACCAACCTGTGTTGTCAAAATCGGATGCGGACGTGACTCGGGTCAAGAGTCAAACCGACCCTCAGACGGGTCAACGCCGGGTCAAAATTAATGGAGTAACGGTTATAATATTTGAAAAAGCAATGTACGAATACATAAAGTGTTTTCAAAATGAATAATATCTAAATCTAATATTTATATAAAAAATTAACAGTATGATTCGTATACATAAAGTGTTTTGCTTAATACTCCGTATAATAATAGTTACCAATAGCAATGAATAGCTATTACGGAGTATTAATTAATAATCTATAATTGTAGTGTTAGTCTAGCTATTCTTATTACTCCGTATTAATTACGGAGTAATAATCTATGGTTGTAGTGTTAGTTCAAAATGCTAAGTGGGTATAGTATAAGTAGAAAAAAGGAGCTCTTACAACCACAAAGAAACAGTCCAGTTGGTAGCTTGGTGTTTGCTTGAAAGTTGTTCTGATCTGAATGTTTCTGATCTAAACTTTTTAAGTTTTAATCTGATCTGATCTGAATTTTTCTAATATGATCTGATCTGAATCTTTCTGATCTGATCTGATCTAATCTGAATCTTTCTTATCCGATCTGATCTGATCTAAATCTTTCTGATCTGATCTGAATCTTTCTGATCTGATTTGATTTAAATATATCTATAATTATAATTATAATTATTATAAATATAATTTTAATTACAAATGTGATTTAAATACAAGTATAATTATACCCATAATTATAAAAATACGTAGTATAATAATAATTAAACTTAAATTCAAAATTATAATAATTATACCTATTACACTAATTATAACTATAGATACAATTATAATTGTAATTATATTTTTAATTATATAATCATAATTAATAATATAACTACTTATATAATTATAATTGTAAGCATAATTATTATATTTATTTCTATAATTATAATTATAATCACTCCGTATGATAATAATAAATACAATAACCACAATAATAATATTAATAATAATAATAGTAATAATAATAATTATAATTATAATTATAGTTATAATTATAATAATATAATATCAGAATAATAAATAATAATACTAACAATAATATTATATATATATTAGTATTAATATTACTACGTCTATTATTATATTATTATCATATTATTATATTATTATTATAATATTTATTATTATTATTATTATTATTATTATTATTATTATTATTATATAATTATATTAAAATAATAATAATTTTATTATTAATATATTATTATTGTTATTAATTATAATGAAATAATTATAATAATTATTATAAATAATATAATAATAATAGTGATAAATTATGTTTGAACTTTTCTAATCTGATCCGAATGTTTCTGATCTGGTCTGATCTGATCTGGTCTGATCTGATCTGAATCTTTCTGATCTGAAACTTTCTGATCTAATCTGAATGTTTCTGATCTAATCGGATTTGATCTGAATCTTTCTGATCTGAGCTGATCTGAATTTTTTTGGTCTGATCTAAAAAAATAAGAATAAGTAATAAGTAATCAGAATAGGACGAACAGAACAGTTTCTTGGTCAACCCGCATGTCCAGGGTTTGATTCCCTCCCATGCCTTTGAATTTTGCTCAAGTATTTCCGGGTTTGGGTTAATATTCCAGGTTTCCCGGTTTATCACCGGTCCAGGCCCGTCCCGGGTTCGGACGGGCCACCGGTTGTTTCCGATTTTAGACCAAGTAACGGGTTTGCACTCAATCGGACCGGTCTCTGGGCCGGGTCGCTGGTTTCCGGGTCGGACCACCCGGGCCGGTCTGGTTCTAGTAACACAGGCACCAACCACACCAATTTTTTTAATAAAATGACATTGAAAGAAAGCTAGAGATCAACATGATTGGGCTAAGAGATGCCTAAAATATTTATCTAAAAATTTTTATGTTGAGATCTCTCCATATATACTGTGTACGGGGATATCTCCAAAATTTTTAGTTATGTTCTCTTAAAATCATACGGAGTACTAAAATAATAGGGAGTAATAGTTTATATTTTAGATTGTTAAAAACTAACTTATTTTGGATCATTCAGAGCTAGAACAAACAAAAGGTAGTTCCTATTCAATTTCATTGTATACAAAGCACAAATGAATAAGTGTCTTGCTCTAAGATGTTGTCAGATAGAATATATACTAATGTTTGTGGATATTGAGAGTAGTTCTATTATCCAAGTATATGATACAAGTACAACATATACTTGCTAATTTGAAGTAAATAATTTCACCCAAGTGACGAAACATATACCATACGGAGTAAAAAAACTTATAACTTCAAATTTCCCCAATTGGGCTTAAGCCGTTAGGGCACTTATGGAGTTATGGGTGTAGCGTTTACTTGGCCTCTTGAGTCTTGACTAGTTGACTTCTATCTATTTCAAATCTCATTCACTTTATCAATTGTAATTTTTTTAGTTAATTGCTTCTTTGTAATAAATATGTAATGGTTGGTATTCGTCTAATAGCCAGTTTGGTACTTCAATTTATTATTAGTCTTATTAGTCATTTTTATTATTAAATACATACTTTTTTATTTTATATGCTCATTTGTGTAATAATCAAAACAAGTAGGATTATAGTAAATTTTTTATTTGAATTGGATGCATTTGTTGAGAAACACTATTTCTCTCTCATTTTTAAATAATATTCTCTTTAATTTATTATTAAATTAAATATACTTTAAATATAATTTTTTTTTTAATTGAGCAAGTTCAAGTAGTTTAATTTAGCTCCTTCAGCCAAAATTTTACAAATTTCAACAGCCAATTTCTCAGTCACTAGATACACTCTAAATATTTTTGTAATATATTTTCAAATAGCCTGCTAACTTCTATATTGTTATTAGGTATATGGAACTTCTGTATGACAAATGAGTATATGATGACTCTATAGATTTAGTTAATTAATTAATATGTTTATTAATAATGAATAAACTGAAATGGAATTGATAGTACAATAATGAATATGTAATATGTTTGTTAGATATGAATTTGTATTGGAAATGATACAATTTTATAATCTTATCAACATATACCTGTATTATTTTTCACGCTTTTACTACAATTTAAGTGTTAATTTTCTACATATATTTAGCCCCCTCAAAATTACTTCTGCTTCCGCCTCTGCGGCTTGGGCCTCCAAGTTTAGGAGGGCCCCATATTTGAAAAAATAACTAATTACTTAATTAGTAAGGATATGTATTATGTAAACTATGGAGTATTTTTTAGTTTAGTTTAATTATTTTTTTTATCAACCATAAAAAGTATTGCTCGAATATCTTCCCTGATTCACTCATTGCTTGATTGGCTTCGTTTCATTGCTCGAGTAGAGGATAGAAAGCTTAGGCGGAAGGGTTGAATAATGAAAATAGAGTTTAAGGGGATTGGCAGTTTCAATCCCCGACATTCATCTTGCATTATTGGGTGAATATCTTCTATGTTGCATTTTATCCAATCAGCCATTCACCACCATATATAGTCCCATTACTCCATAGAAGGATAAAATTGTTGATGATAACTATATTATTGATTATTTATATACTTATCGCTTTATGGGTTAGTACTGCTAAATGCTTTTTGGAATGCTTTTGGTGAATAATGATTTAGTATTGCTAAATGCTTTTTGAGTTAGAACTGCTAAATGCTTTTCGGAGTAGTATGTTTTTCATAGTCATTTTTAAATGCTTTTGTTGGTGGCTATCTGTGTACGTTCTCTTTGCTTGATAGTTTTGGGAGTTACGTTGTTCATACTGTTTGATACCAAGTACGGAGTATTTTTTGGTGGCCCTTCTTATGAGACATGCATAGTTTCTTTAGATGAAGTTTTTATTTGAATACGATAGTATTTGATATGGAAAGTTTGCTAAACTCGGAACATCATATTAAAGGGGCAATTTTGAAGAAAATGTAGTTTTAATAAATATATAGCTCTTTTGCCTTTTGGAGTTCTCCGATCCGTTTCTGTGATGGAATATGGAGTAAACCTCATCGGTATCCAAGATTATTGCTTTATTACTGTGGTTTAGGGGTGTACCCGGCCGGTTAGCACGGCCCGGTCCCGTTATCAGTCCGGGAATGCCCGCTCCTGGGGAAAATTTATTTAGTTCTATTGAAAATATGCTCTATATTTTATTTGTACAATGTGTACCTTCATCTACAAATTAAACCACATACTTAAATCTGCTCCTCATATTACATACTCTGATCCTCTCTCCCATTTTGGATTGTCCAAAATAAACATGCATACACACATTTTTGTAGATTGAAAGTCACTAATTAGCTAATTACTATATAGTAATTACTCCCTTGGTCTCTTACACTTTCACTAATTAATTGTGTCTGTTCTACACGCAGATGGAGACTCCTGAAGATAAAGATCGCTTTCGATACTACTTACAAGATGAAGCACGTCGAAGCTTGCAAATGCCCACGGAAACACATGCAAGAAGAATTCAGAAACGGCACAAAGAAAGACTCTTGGCCCTTGTCCACATAAAAAGAGTAACAATTTAATTCTAACCTCACAACTTATGGATATATATATATATATATATATATATATATATATATATATATATATATATTATACTATACACAGAGAGTACTCTAGGATATTGACTTTTCTTGGTCAACGATTACAAACTTAAGAGAATGATTTTAATTACTCCCTCCGTCCCTAAAGAACTTCCAACTTTCCCTTTTCGTCCGTCCCAAAAAGAACTTTATTTTCCCTTTTTAACAAAGAATTTGTGGTTCACAGCAATTCTTACACATTTCTCTCCCCTCTGCACAATTCTCCACCACACAATTCCCACTTTCTTAATCTGTGTGCCATTTGTACTACAGAAGAACATTTTGGGCGGAGGGAGTATTGTATTTGTATATACTTTACAAATTTTATACTTTTATGAAAATGTTTTGAATAGGGAACATATATTGATATAAGTTTCATGTTCAAAATAATTTCGTATTAAAAATTATCAATGGTAAAAGTTGATTGTCATTGTTTAAGAAAAATAAATTTGACGAACCTTTTCAAGGGGAAGGAGTACAATTCAATGTGGGATACTACTACGACGTCTACTATAAAACGTAACTTGCCATCTTGCCCAATTCGTTTAATAGAATTTGCTTAATATAAGACTAAACACACCTAAAGGTTAAAAATATGATTAAATATATTTTATTCATCAAATAGGACTTATTTAATCCTAGCTATTAAAAGAAACAATTGATTGAAACTTTCCAAAACAGGAGTAATGAGTCGTATTTTTAGAACAAAATAATGATAGCACGTAGGATGTTTTTACTTGGACTGTAATTTGCTGGTCTGGTCTGGTCTGGTCTGATCTGGTCTGGTCTGAACTGGTCTGGTCTGGTCTGGTAAGGTCTGGTTTCTTTGTATTTTTATAACTATCCAAGTCTGGTCTGGTCTGGTCTGAACTGGTCTGGTCTGGTCTGGACTGGTCTGGTCTGGTCTGGTCTGGGGCAAATTACAGTCCAAGTAAAAACATCCGTAGTACTACTTAGCAAATTTCGTGTTTGTTTAATTTAGACATTTTAAAAAACTTGCAATCATGCATGCATGCCTGACCATATTTATTTCAATTAATATGTTTTATACTAATGATTGATAACAATCCAGAGGTGGAAGTTGTAAAAAAGACATGTTTGTTAATTCCTGCAGGCTACAGGGAAATGGGGAATCAACTGTTTTGAATATTTAACGAGTGCAATTTTTATAATTAAAAAAATGCCATATGCTCCGTATAAAAAGTGTCATGTGCTCGTATCACATACGATAGTATGCAATAAGTGCTTCTAAATTTATGAACTAGATTCTATGGTACCCATAAGGTACCATACCTTTGTCCACATGGACCAATGAGAATGTAACAATTGAATTATTTAAATCTAAATTAAAAATGATTAAGTAATGTGGTCCAATCAAATGAATAGTAGGTACGGTACCCATATTTTAGAAAGGTACCGGAGTTGTCACCTTTATAATATTATTGTTTGATTGCATGCAGTGCTACCTAATGACGGAGTGTGAACCGTACATTCCATTTATAGCAATTCAGATTTTTGATGAGGTGCTTTCAGATAAAAAAGGCATTCCGGTACAAAACCTATTTTAATTATTCACTGATATACTAAACGTATGAGCTTTTTGGTTCTCCTATTTAATTTAAGTGTTTTGTATATGATAGACTATAATCGGAAATGAGAAGAAGAATGTTCACCTAGCTGCAATATCCTGTTTTGTGATTGCTATGAAGTCAAGGAGCAAAGCTTGGGAAAGCTTACTGGTAATACTATTCATAAATATTCATTTTTTTTGACGTACGAAGTACATATATATTATATATACATATATATGTGTATATAGAGGGAGGTCATATAAAAAGTACTCCTCATATGAAAAATGAGAAGTAATCTTAGCCTTTTAAAATGAAAAAATTAGTTGATCAGATCAATTTTTAAGGGAGAAATTAAATTCGGTGCCAAAAGTGTAATTATCAAAAAAAAAATTTGAAAAATAATGTGACAAATGTGCATGACTAGTAAGGAAAAGTGCATTAAACTAACGAAAAAGTGCATCACTTTTCTTTAAAAACATAACAAATATAAATAACGTTTCTGATAATTTTTTAGAAGCTGAATGTGCACATTACATATTGCATATGCACTTTTGCGATGTATTACACATTTTTGTTGACTGTGAGTTTTGATCTATACCATCCATTTTTAAGTAATCAAGGTCTGATTTGATTTGATCTGAATGGGTCAAGACGGTAATAGACGTGTTCGGGACAAAAGCCACGTTACATGTTACAAGTGTGGGGAACTTGGTCACTATATGAATGAGTGTCCTAAGTGGGGAAAACAAGAAGCATATTTGATGGAAGAGGAACCGGCATTACTGTGAGCGGGTAGTATGGACTGACCGATTAAGGGGGTGATTGTTGGGTTTTAATCGGTCATGGGACACGTATGCATGCATGGGTGGAGTTTTTAATTGTTTAAGTTTTAATTAATTTAATTAGTTAAAATTGGTATTAGTGGAGTAGTGGTAATTTCATTAGTAGGTAGTTCCGTAGTTACGAAGTGGAGTAGTGACTAGCTTAGTTAACTACCTAGTAGTCTCCTATTTATACTTGCATTTGTTTCAATTTTAACGATGTAGATCGAGTTGTTGTTTCTATCATGCATACTCCGTATATACGAAGTAGTATTAAAACATCTTCTTCCTTTTGCACACAAACATACGTAGTGCTCAATTGATTATCATAGTGGGTTACTTTTCTATCTTTATATATTTAGTTTAGTTATAATCTTAAATAAATTTACAACAAAGCTTTCAGACGGCCATTAATGGCGGACCTCCAAGGTTGAGCTCTAACATCCGTAGGAACAAGGAAATGACTAGGGAGATAGTAATCGTGGCCTAGGCTCTCCGTAATTGTTTTTTGTTGGATTTTCTGTGAATGGGGTGATTTTTTGGATTAAAAAAATGAAGGATGAAGAAATAGTACGTAACAGTAGAATGGAAGATGGAAGATCTAATTGGGAACGAGGAAGAATGGGTGGGCAGCTGGGTGAAAAGGTAAGGCCGACGGATTTTGTGGAGCAGATGGGTCAAGTACAGAGAAATACTTTATTGGATTTAACGGTAGTATGGTGATGTTATTTCTTATTACTAAAAAAGGAGGAAGTGTATATATATTTATATATACGGAAAATATCATGTCTAGGGATGGGAAAAATCGAACCGAAACCCGGAAACCGATCCTGGACCGACCCGAATTATGATCCTGGTCCGGACCTTTTCTTTTTAACCGGCCCGAATTTAAAAAAATCGGACCGAACCCGAAATTCCGGGCTCATTAATGGGCCTTAAAATCTATAACCCGGCCCGGACCGATAAAAACCCGAAACAATTAGTTTTACTATAAAATTAATATAATATATGAATATAAATTTATAAATATTTCCTAATACTTCGTATATGATTATAATCACGGTGGATAAAAAAATGATCTAGTAACTTTTAGTGACTACAAATATGTTCAATTTGTTTAGCAATATTTTATTTCGCAATATATTTCGCAATATTTTTAAGAAACTTATATTATTTATAGCAACTCTAGTCACATTTTATATTATTTTCAATATATTTATAGCAACTCTAGTCACATTTTTATCTATAAATTTTATTTCGCAATATTTTTAAGAAACTTATATTATTTATTTATATGCATCTTAAATAAAATATTTAGATAATTATCTTTTTTGAATTTGAATTGTTGGTGATTTTGGAGACTAATATTTGTGTTATTATTTGTGGTTTGTATTTTTGATTAATTTTATTTGAAAATAGGTGATAAAATATAAAAGAACAATGAGATATTTCACGTTCGGGCTTTAACCGGCCCAACCCGAACCCGGACCAAACCCAGGCTACCAAAAACCCGACTCGGACTGAATATAATGGGCTTTGTTCCGGTCCCTAATTTTCATAACCCGAGACCTTCCGGGTAATTTCCGGGTTTAGCAAAAACCCGACCCAGACCGAACGGATCCCACCCCTAATCCTGTCCATCCGGAGGGACAGGATCCTCCGTCCGGCCGCCGCCGTTTGGGGCGGTTCACGGTGGAGTTTTTATGCAATTTTTTTGGAATATTCCTCATCAAGTCTAGTTTATCCACAAAAAATTTCAGCTAAAAATTCGATCGGGAAGGCAGTCAAATAATTTTTGAAACATAATTGCGTTTTATATGTTTAATTTGGCGCAATTATCTTCAAAAAATTATATGATTGCCTTCCCGATCGAATTTTTAGCTGAAATATTTTGTGGATAAAATAGACTCGATGAGGAATGACGTGCACTTTGTCGTGAGTGCACTCAAAATAAATTCAACACTAGCACTTATACGTAGTATAGGTGAAGTAGAGTTCGTATCCACAGGGAAAGGAATAACTCTTCTTTTTATGTAACTAGTAGAAAAAGGGGGATTTTGATTGAGTGATTTAATTAAAATTGAACACGAAGATGAACGAGTTATGTGGTTTAATTTAAAGATAAAAGAGACTTGGCATTGCTACTTTCCACTTGTTGATATATTTTAGTCGATCATTGTTATATCTATAACTTATCTCCTCTCGAATACTCAATCGAGGAGCATATCCAATTCATCGAGGATAGTTATTAACAACGACCGTTCATTAATAACCCTTACTATTAGCCAAGTATAGAACAAGCGCCGTATACTGACTTGATAGTAGCATTTAATCGCTTAACTCCTTGATGAAATCAATTGAGATCGATAACCTCAACACAAGCGGTTTCGGTTTAACCAACACAATTAATCCCTCTTAAGTCTATTAACCACGACCGTGCATTAATAGACCGAAGTTACTTACTTGTGAAACTATCAACGATTAACCATTGGTTCGTTGATTGTTTCTAGTAGTAATTAATATATGAAACAAAACTAGTTGATCCTTTAAGTAATGTTCAAAATATTAATATGAAATATGAATAGGAATTAATTGATACTCAAGGAAGAATATTAAAGAAGATGAATCCTACTATAATTAATATTAAGATGTTAACTAATTGTCATCTTAGTAACACTCCCCAATATTAACATAGAGGAAGAAATGACTATTACTATAACTAATGTCAAGATGTTAACTAATTGTCATCTTAGCAACACTCCCCAACATTGATATAGAAATAGCATTTGAAGAAAGAATTAATATTCAAGGAAAGAAGTTAAGAAAATAACTCACAACTTTAATAATCAACAAGCTTCAAGAGCAATACCAAGAAATGGAAGTTTAGCTCCTCATTTGGAGACTAAACATGCTAAAAGAAATATAGAGAAATGCTATTCTAAACTGAGCTTAAGAGTACAAAGGAATTGGTAATCTAAAAGTGAAGGAAAGGAGGTGTATTTATAGGCTTTTTGAGGTGCAGGATCGAGTACTCGATCGAGTATGTATACATACTCGATCGAGTATGTATAGAAATCAGAATTTGGTCAATACTCGATCAATACTCGAGTAGATTTTATATGTATACCCGATCGAGTATATAAGTATACCCGATCGGGTATAGACACTCGAACGTGGGAAAATCTTCTCCTGCATGTTCCTTTGTTTTCGGATCTGATCTGATTTGAAATGTCAACCAGATACCCGATCGAGTATATGTATATACTCGACCGAGTATAGACCAAAATCAGGATTTTTCCTTCTTTTTGTCTTGTACTCTTGCACCTTCCTTCATTATTGATCATTTGATTGATCTTGGACCTGTTTAAGCTCAGAATAAACCTAATCTAAACAAATCACAAGAATTTAACAAACTAAACTATTACACCGAAAGTGTGTAATTTCCGAAATATTAAACAATCAAAACTAACTAAAAACGTAAATAAACATACGGAAATTACAAACGTATCAACTCCCCCACACTTAATTCTTTACTCGTCCTCGAGTAAAGTCAAATGTTTCAAACAGTTTAAGATCATTCCATGAGTTCAAGAAAGAAAGGAACAAAGATCACCAAGGAATAAAAATGATTTTACAAACAACATTTTCTCTTGGGTTTTATGATCTTCTATGCTCCATCTTCTTGTCTCTTCTTCCTCTTCTTCTCTTTTTCTCCCAAAAGATCAAATGAGTTCCTGCACAAAAAAATTTCTCTCATATCTCTCATTTTGCCTAGGAGCCTTTTCAGGTTTTCATCCTAGCATCTCTTTTTGTTTTTCCATCCTTACTAACTCACTCATTTTTTTTATAAGCCATTTTTGCTTAGATTGCCCATTCTTGGGTTTTCAACCTAACTAGCATTTCAATTCTTTTATTTATTCTTTTTTTTTTGTTTACAAAGAGTAAAAGAAATTCATGCATAGTAAAGTGTGAAAATAAAGATTACATACCATGATGAGTCTCCTCCCCCACACTTAGTATAAGCACTGTCCCTAGTGCCCGCCTTCTTCACCGTAGTAACTGCCTCCAAAGCCGCTTCCGAAGCCTCCTCCAAAGCTCCCGTCTCCCATGTGAGTATCCCCGCCGTCCCCACCATCAAAACCGCCACCCCCGGAGCTCGATCCTCCAAAGTTGCCCCATTGAGTGGGGTCATACCAAGAGGGTGGTGGGGGTGGTTGATCCATGGTATGGAATTGGCCTTGATGAGCCATGTAAGAGTACATAGGTCCATAAAACCTACGTTGATCTTCTTCATATCTGCGGTTGTCTTCGGCCCGTTGCTTTTCTAGCCTTTGAAATCCCGCCTTTTGTTCCTCTCGATACTTACCAACTTCATCAGTAACTCTATTAAATCCGTCAAGCAGTTGTTGGAAGTAATCGGGAGGTGGGGAAGCTTGGTTAGGTGCGGGCATGTGGTGATGTGCAACCTCGGGTTCTTGGTACTCGGGTTGAGGCTCTTGGTCGGGTTGGTCTTCGGGGAGATCTTGGGCTTGTGGTTCTTGGAGATGTGGTGGAAGGGCATGAGGGAATAGGAAATGGGGCACCTCGAACTCCGGTCTATAGGTTAGTTTGGGGGTGTCCGGGTTTGGCAAAAGGAAGTATTGGACCGGTTGGACGTGTATGATCCAGTTGTACATGTGTTTTGGTTGGTCTCCAATGTACACTGTATGAGAAAAAGAGGTGCAGCCTGATCGGCCTAACCAACCTATGTCCATCAAACAATATTCGGGTATAGGAGAGTTATCCGTATACCCGAATTTACCGGCCAAGTGCATAATTACCCCTCCCAAAACAATGGCTCCTTTGGCTACGCTTTCTTTTTTCAGATGTGCCCACATGAGATTGCACAGATTAAAGTCTACGTGACGACGGAATAGGGCCACGGACATCAAACAAACGTCCCCAATTCTAGTGTGATGGTTGTTGGGACGGCCAAGCAAGCAATTGACTAAGAATTTCAAGAATAACCGGAGGACGGGGTGTTGGACATGACTAATATACATTTGGGAGGAGTTAAAGCTCACTTCCCCGGTCATCTTTGTCCATAGGGAGTGCCCAAAAATGGTGTTATCCGAGATGGCTCTCTCGTAGGGCACCGGGATACCAAAGTGTTCAGCAAATTCGAGTTTCGTTATTGAATAATTTCGGTTAAACAGACGAAACTCGAGTCTATCATCCCTAAAATCCGCCTCATCACTTTCAAACTTTACCGAACTCAAGAATTCGTAGATAATTCGTGCGTTAGAATTGTATTTCATATTGAAAATACGGTCCATATCTAATGCATGAAAGAATTTTCTACAACTCTTATAGACTCCTAATTCACGTAGAGCATCATGGCATAGAAAACGGGAAGGTTTTACTTGCCTTTTTGTTGTTGCTAGGAGTCTAGTTCGGTGTTCGGCGTCGGCGGGAATGATGTCTTCAAAGCCCGGGATGGGTGCTATGGTGATTGAGCTCTCTCCCCTATTCTTCCTTGGTGCCATTGTTGATGAATTAGAGCTTGAAGAGGCAAAAATTCGAATGGGGTAGGGTTTTTTTTTTGGGATTTGGTGGAAGTTTGGGGAAAAATGGATTTTTGGGTATAGATATGGAGAGGAGAGGAAGGAGAGTATTTTGGTGGAAGAATGGGTTGATTTGGTGGAGAATTGAGAGAGATATGGTGGAGAGAAGGGTTGAAAATGGAGTTTGGGGGAGAGGTTGTTCGAAATTTTTGAGAGTTTTGGGGAAGATGAAGTGTTTTGGGGTGTATTTGGGGTTATATCCGCAGGGGTACCCGATCGAGTATCCCTGTATACCCGATCGGGTACCGGAGGCAGGGTTCCAGGAGGGCTGATTTTGGAGTATACTCGACCGAGTATGTACCTATACTCGATCGAGTACTGGAGGCAGGGATAAAAAAAATGTTTTTTTCCCCTTATACTCGACCGCGTATGAACATGTACTCGATCGAGTATAGGAGACAGAAATTTTTATCTTCGCATTTTAGCTCATACTCGACCGGGTACAGTAGTATACTCGATCGAGTATGCCTCTTTTTATCAAAAATTTTCGAGGATTCGATCGAGTACTGAACTCGAGTCCTTCTTTTTAGTAATACCCGCCCGAGTATATAAATATACTCGACCGGGTGTATCCCCTGGTCTCAATTTTACTTCCCTTTTTTTTTCATTTTTCTCTTTTTTTTTTGTTTTATTTCCATGTTTAAAAACTCACACACTCTACTTGGTAAAATGATAAAGAAAACATACCTTGATTGGGTTGCCTCCCAAGAAGCGCCTTATTTAACGTCGTGGCACGACGTTTTATTTATTTTTATTTTTATTTTATGTGGGATCGTGAGCATCCCTTCCTTCATTTCTTTTCTTTTGCCTTTTCCAGTAAGGCCGACCTTTCTTCTTTGTTCCCGACTCAATTAAAGCATTTGGCGTTGGTGGTTCAAAAACATTTAAAGAACAAAGAGATTGATCTTTAATTTGTTTTTTCGTAGAGTCAAAGATATTGAACTCTACTTTTTGGTCATTGAACTCTAAAGTTAATGAACCACTAGACACGTCGATTTTTGTTTTTGCGGTCTTTAAGAAGGGTCTTCCCAAAAGGATGGGCGCTGTTTGGTCATCATTCCCCATTTCGAGGACGTAGAAGTCGACGGGAAAGACCATATTCTCTACTTCTACTAGCACATCTTCTAATACACCCTTCGGGTAGGTACTAGAATGATCTGCTAGTTGAATCACTACACCGGTTTGATGTAGTGGGCCAAGTTGTAGGGTTTTATAAACGGAATAAGGAATGACGTTTATAGATGCCCCCAAATCTAGTAAGGCCTTAGGAAATGTGGTGTTTCCTATCGTGCAAGGAATAGTGAACATGCCCGGGTCGCCACATTTTTTTGGAAATTTTTCTTGAAAGATGGTCGAGACCTGTTCACTAACTTCAACCTTTTGTTTCCCCTTTAATTTATCTTTTCTCTTCATTATACATAGTTCTTTTAAGAACTTTGCATAATGGGGAACACTTTTGATCAGTTTAAAGAGTGGGATATTTACCTCACAATTCGCGAAGGTTTCATAGATGTCCCGGTCACTCTCTAGTTTCCTTGTGTCTTTCAATGCCTCAGGGAATGGAGGGATTGGTTCATATGATGACAGCGGAGGGAATTTTGTCTTCGTTGGCTCCTCCTCCTTGTGGTCAATCTCCTCTTTTTCAGCTTCCTTTGTTTGTAATTCCGGGCTACTCCTTAGCATGATGGCATTGACTTGTTGCCTTGGGTTCTGTTCAGTTTGGGAGGGAAGCCTACCCGAATTTCTTGCTTCAAGTCGATTTACAGCATTCGAAATTTGGCTAACTGGAGTTTCCAAATTTTGAATGCTTGACTTTGTTTCTTGTTGAAATTGCATCACGTTTTGTTGTAAGGTGCCCATGGTAGTAGCAAGAGTTCGAATCATGTCTTCCGTAGACATACTCGATTAAGAAGGTGGGTTGGCTTGTTGAGGGTTTCCATACCTTAAGTTTGGATGATCCCTCAATCCGGGATTGTAAGAATTTGAGAACGGGTCATACCTCCTTTGTTGGTGGCCTTGGAAACCCAAAGCGTTGACTTGCTCTGTGGTGTCTTCCTGAAGAGTTGGGCATGAGTCCGTGGGATGCCCTTGTTGTGTACAGATACCGCAGACCTTGACTTCTTGGGTCTTGGATTTTAAAAGGAAATCCTTAACCAAAGAAGTCAAGCCGGTCACTTGACTTGTCAAGCAGTTCACTTGACCTTCCAACGCGTTGTTGGATTCTGCCGCCATGATCCTTCGAGTTGAGGATCGCCCATTATAGTGTCTGGAGTTCTCGGCCAACTCCGAGATGAGATCTCTTGCTTGGGAAGGGGTTTTGTTGACAATGCCCCCTCCACACGCCGCATTCACCATGCGACGATCTTGATCCACAAGACCATCATAGAAGTAGAGGATGAGGTCTTGTTCGGTGTATCCGTGATAGGGGAAACTTGCACATAGCTTCTTGAATCTCTCCCAATATTCATATAGAGATTCATCATCTTTTTGTTCAATGTTGCTTATTTGCTTCTTGAGTGACGATGAAATAGAAGCGGGGTAATACCTGTCAAGGAAGGCCTTCTTCATTTGTGGCCATGTAGTGATACTTCCCGAAGGAAGATAGAAAAGCCAGTCCTTTGCAGTATCCTTCAGAGAGAATGGGAAGGCCCTCAGTTTGATTTGCTCCTCGGACACACCATTGGGGCACATGCTTGTGCACACAATATGTAATTCCGACAAGTGTTTGTTCGGATCCTCCCCTCGTAAACCATGGAATGATGGAAGGAGATGAATGAGCCCAGATTTTAGCTCAAATGTGACCCCCGTATCAAGAGTTGGAAAAGTGATACATAGGGGTTGTTGATTAAGATTCGGAGCTGTGAGCTCCCTCAATGTTCTCGTCTCAAGAGCCATAGTGATTGACTCTTCGGTCTCGCTAGATTGAGAACTAGCACTTGATGATTCTTCCGAAGAAGTATTTGGAAATAAATTCCTAAACCTTTCGAAGGCTTGTTCCGTTTGGGGGGTTGTTTGGTAGATGATTTCGTTTATAGATCGGGTTCTTACCATAAACTCAAACAAGCTCAGAAGAAATAGAAATCTTTATACTTTCAACTATTTTTTTTTTCTTTTTTTTTTTTAAAAATGGAATAAAAAGAAAAATAAATTGCCTATCCCCGGCAACGGCGCCAAATTTGACGTGCACTTTGTCGTGAGTGCACTCAAAATAAATTCAACACTAGCACTTATACGTAGTATAGGTGAAGTAGAGTTCGTATCCACAGGGAAAGGAATAACTCTTCTTTTTATGTAACTAGTAGAAAAAGGGGGATTTTGATTGAGTGATTTAATTAAAATTGAACACGAAGATGAACGAGTTATGTGGTTTAATTTAAAGATAAAAGAGACTTGGCATTGCTACTTTCCACTTATTGATATATTTTAGTCGATCATTGTTATATCTATAACTTATCTCCTCTCGAATACTCAATCGAGGAGCATATCCAATTCATCGAGGATAGTTATTAACAACGACCGTTCATTAATAACCCTTACTATTAGCCAAGTATAGAACAAGCGCCGTATACTGACTTGATAGTAGCATTTAATCGCTTAACTCCTTGATGAAATCAATTGAGATCGATAACCTCAACACAAGCGGTTTCGGTTTAACCAACACAATTAATCCCTCTTAAGTCTATTAACCACGACCGTGCATTAATAGACCGAAGTTACTTACTTGTGAAACTATCAACGATTAACCATTGGTTCGTTGATTGTTTCTAGTAGTAATTAATATATGAAACAAAACTAGTTGATCCTTTAAGTAATGTTCAAAATATTAATATGAAATATGAATAGGAATTAATTGATACTCAAGGAAGAATATTAAAGAAGATGAATCCTACTATAATTAATATTAAGATGTTAACTAATTGTCATCTTAGTAACACTCCCCAATATTAACATAGAGGAAGAAATGACTATTACTATAACTAATGTCAAGATGTTAACTAATTGTCATCTTAGCAACACTCCCCAACATTGATATAGAAATAGCATTTGAAGAAAGAATTAATATTCAAGGAAAGAAGTTAAGAAAATAACTCACAACTTTAATAATCAACAAGCTTCAAGAGCAATACCAAGAAATGGAAGTTTAGCTCCTCATTTGGAGACTAAACATGCTAAAAGAAATATAGAGAAATGCTATTCTAAACTGAGCTTAAGAGTACAAAGGAATTGGTAATCTAAAAGTGAAGGAAAGGAGGTGTATTTATAGGCTTTTTGAGGTGCAGGATCGAGTACTTGATCGAGTATGTATACATACTCGATCGAGTATGTATAGAAATCAGAATTTGGTCAATACTCGATCAATACTCGAGTAGATTTTATATGTATACCCGATCGAGTATATAAGTATACCCGATCGGGTATAGACACTCGAACGTGGGAAAATCTTCTCCTGCATGTTCCTTTGTTTTCGGATCCGATCCGATTTGAAATGTCAACCAGATACCCGATCGAGTATATGTATATACTCGACCGAGTATAGACCAAAATCAGGATTTTTCCTTCTTTTTGTCTTGTACTCTTGCACCTTCCTTCATTATTGATCATTTGATTGATCTTGGACCTGTTTAAGCTCAGAATAAACCTAATCTAAACAAATTACAAGAATTTAACAAACTAAACTATTACACCGAAAGTGTGTAATTTCCGAAATATTAAACAATCAAAACTAACTAAAAACGTAAATAAACATACGGAAATTACAAACGTATCAAGGAACCTTCTATAAAAATTTCATAAAAAAACTCCACCGGGAACCCTCAAAATGGCGGCGGCCGGACGGAAGATCTTGTCCCTCCGGCTGGATAGGATCATTCCTGTCCAGCCGGAGGGACAGGACCCGCTGTCCGGCCTTCGCCATTTGGGGCCCTTCCCGGTGGAATTTTTTCTGAAATTTTTTGAGCATGTTCTTGATGAAGTCTAGTTTATCCATACCAAATTTCAGCTAAAAATTCAATCGGGAAGGCAGTCAAATGATTTTTGGAAGTTAACTGCGCAGTTTATATACATATAAAACGCAGTTATCTTCCAAAAATCATTTGAAAGCCTTCCCGGTTGAATATTTAGATGAAATTTGGTATGGATAAACTAGACTTGATACAGAACATGCTCAAAAAATTTCATTAAAAAATTCTACCGGGAAGGACCTTTGATGGCCTTGGCCGGACGGCCCCTCCCGTCCTTCCGGAGGGACCTAATCTTTTTTGTAGATAGATAGATAGATAGATAGATAGATAGATAGATAGATAGATAGATAGATAGATAGAGAGATGCTACAAATAGTACTCCACCACTTTTAGTAGACAAAAGTGTGATCAACTTCATATTTACCAAAAAAATTGACCGCTGAAGCTATTTCCCTTGATTTCATTCGTGTTGCACTCATAGTCATAGACGAAGACATCAACGCAATTTAGGAAAGGAGCAATACATCGACTCAAAGCTCATCTTCTCCATAGGCAGAGCAGCCAGACTGCACCTTCCTCTGTTGTTTGGCCGTCGCTGCCTTGGTTGTCTCCATTGCCCTCCGTGGACAGAGCCCAACGGATCGTCGCCGCCGCCCTTCTCCTGGTCTTCTTCGTTTTTTCCCCGACCACAAAAGCGGACAGATTGTCGTTGCCTTTGCAGCGCCCTCTCTCTACGTTTGGTTATGTGGTGGCTAGGGTTTTTAGCGATTTGGTTGCTAGGAGCAACACCGTCGGGTTATCCAGATGGCGGCTAGGGTTGGTTGGGGGTATTGCGATGGCATATGATGTGATTTGGGCCATGGGAGGGAAGGGGGGGGAGGGGGGTTTGGAGGCTCAGAAGGGTAGGCTATGAGCTGTCAACAACGGCGGTAAGTCCAGGTGGCCCATATTGCGGCAATAGGAATGTTGTGGCAGCGTTCGGAGTTGGTGCGATGGCGCTGTAGGTGGCGGGGACGTATTGGTGTTCCTTTGCTGCCACTTTTAGCCGGACATGGTTGGGGTTGGGAAGCGTGATGGTCGCCGTGTCTCCAGGTGCGCGACAACGACTTTCGAAGGCTCGGAGCTATGGATGATGTATAAAATTTTGATCGGAAAAAGTTGTCTGAATTTTTTTTACAGCACATGGACACGTGTACGGCGGCAGTCACATCTTAAAGTGACATAAAAACAGGTGGTGACATTCCAAAGTGACATAAAAACGGGTGGTAACATATGAAAGTTACTTAAAAATATGGCAGTGACATAAAGATTTGGCATTGACATTATGTTATCCCAATTATATGACTTTCTTAGTCACTTTTTTGTCTTTTTATAAAAATGGTCACATTTTTTGAAATCGGCTTTAATTTAGTAAATTTTCAAGTAAAAAGCCCATATGTATGTATGTGTTTGTAATTAGGGGTGTAATCGAGCCAAGCCGAGCCCGAACTCACATATGCTCGAACTCAAAAATGTTCTACATCCTCGAGCTCGGCTCAATCGAGATCGAGCCTAAATATTATAGCTCGAGTTCGACTAAAAAACTTTCACTATAGCTCGCGAGCTGCTCGAGATCGACTCGACAACCTAGGTTATCAATTGCAGACCTTGCAAATGTTATACTTGTTTGATGCTTAAATAATTAAAAGGAGATGAGTTCCTTTATAGATGGATAGAAGTTTAAAATTAAAATGGTGTAACTCACGAACTACAAAAATACTGAGGAAGAGGGTTTCGAACTCGGGTTGTCAACACAAATTCAGGCCTAGTAATTTTCCAACTCATCTACACACGGATGTGATTATAATGATCTTAGTTGCTTTTTAACCTTGTTTTGAATGAGCTAATAAAAAAATAAATACTTGCTCCGTATTATTATAAATTAATATGATTACATATGGTTATAATAATAAATAATATTATATTCAATTATTACTATTATAATACCATAAGTATTAGAAATAAAGTAATCCTCAATTAGAATAAATATTATATATATATATACATATATATATATATATGTATGTATATATACATATATATACATATATATATACATATATAGATACATACATACATACATACATACATACATACATACATACATACATACATACATACATACATACATACATACATACATACATACATACATACATACATACATACATACATACATACATACATACATACATACATACATACATACATACATACATACATACATACATACATACATACATACATACATACATACATACATACATACATACATACATACATACATACATATATATATATATATATATATATGGAGAGGGTTCTAGTGAAAACCCTCTTAAAATGAGAACCCGTGAGAACCGGTGGTATTTTTGGCTGAAATTTTTTGTGTATGTTCCTCACCAACTCTAGTTCATCCATACCAAATTTGAGCAAAAAATTCTATCGGGAAGGTCGTCAAATGATTTTTGAAAGAAAACTGTGTTTTATATGTATATTCCGGACCAGTTTTCTTTCAAAAATAACCTGATGCGGAACATACACAAAAAATTTCAGTCAAAAATACCACCGGTTCTCACCGGTTCTCATTTTAAGAGAGGTTCTCACTAGAACCCTCCCCTATATATATATATATACACACACATATACACGGTAATACACCCATACACATATTAAGGCTCGCGAGCCACGAGCCTAAAATAAACAGGCTTGATTCGAGCTTGTTAAGTATTCGAGTCGAGCCGAACTCGAGCTGATCCGGAATATGCCGAACTCGAGTCGAGTTTTTACCGAGCGAGCCACGAGCGGCTCGCGAACGGCTTGGCTCATTTGCACCCCTTTATGTAATTAAATTGTGGTTAAAAATGTTTCACTTTGACCGATTTTAGTTTGGGACTAGACCTAGTTAATAGTTAAGCAAACATAATACTTCGCGAGAACATCTTTGTCTTGCATGATGCTTGTTTTCAGATTAGACTCAAGCACACCAAAGTAAATTCTAGGATAAGAGAGAACATCTTTGTCTTGCATGATGCTTGTTTTCAGGTGAATTGAATTGTGATGATGCATGTAATTTTTTCTGATATCATAAGGGAGCCTGGAATGTGGAGCAAGAGTTCTTGGCACACATCGGTAAGATGGAGGTGGAAATCTTCTCCAAGCTCGATTGGAACATCGTTGATGTGAGTGCCATATCCTTTGGCAATTGTTTTGCCAAGATGTGCCCTCTTGACCTTCCGGCTTTGATGATCAATAAGCTGATCGTGGAGGCCCAAGATGGTGAGTTCAATCACTTACGAAGTACTTCGTATATCATTTGTTTTCATTATAAATATGTGGCTTAGGCATGACCGTGGCATACAACTCACTTAAAATCCTTTTACTAAAACCAAAACTAAATGAATCGCTTGAATCTATTCTACTTGGTGAAATTCAGATTGGTTGAATCTGTTCTAATTGGTTAAATTCAGATTGCTGGGAAGCAGTTCTATGGGTTGAATTTGTCAAATTGTGAAAAATTTAAATATTTATAATATATTTTATAGATAAAAAACTACATGAGAATAGTTAAAATAGTCTACTTTAGCACTTTCAATCAGTTCAGTTAGAATGTTTTTACTTGGACTGCTTTCAGTCCTAGACCAGACCAGTTCAGATTAGATCAAACCAGATTAGACCAAACTTGGATAGTTATTAAATACACATAGAACAGACCAGACCAACAAATTCCAGTCCTAGTAAAAATATCCTTAAAAACATAAATTTAATCATATTTATTTTGATTACTAAACAATTAATGTGGGAAATAAAAAAATAAGTTTTGTACAAAAAATTGACCGTGGACAAACCAAAATAGATGTTCGTCTTTTGGTAGAACCCTACAATGGATATTTTTTTTCATGGTCCCTACAATGGATGTTAAAACGAGTTCTTGCATTTTCTCATTGTTGCGATTAGAGCAGTATGGAACGAATGGAAAATAGGGTTAATTCCCTTGTGTATTCAATAGACTAAGTAAGAGTATTTATACAAGCTAATTACAAGCTATAGGGTAAAATAATATACAAGCCCAAAATATCTGCAGCCCATATACATATATTACGGTCTAATACTCATTAATGCATCATATTTCATATATATATAATTATATTATATTATATACTCCGTTTAATGTCACAGACATAAGTTACTCAACGTACAAATGCTCTGAGTTGGCCGCTTCAGCAGTCCTTGCAGTTTGTGGGATCAAATATCCGGCCCACGTTGATCTTGTTCGTGCCATATTGGCACGCTACGTCCATGAGGTAATAAGGATGTTTTTACTTGGACTGTAATTTGCTCCAGACCAGACCAGACCAGACCAGTCCAGACCAGACCAGACCAGACCAGTTCAGACCAATATTGAAATTTATTTTCACAAATATGAGTAATAATTACTATAATGTAGTATCATTGTGATTAATGTTTAAAAATTGAACATAAGTTACTATGATTTCATTACTCCTATTGTCACCAGTCATATTTTTGTAAATAATCTTTATCTTAGTCATAAATGTGTAATGCTTTCATATTCTTTTGCATATTTCTTTCTCATATGCACAATTCTATACTTCATAATTTTCACTTTCTTAATTTACGTGCACAAGTAAATTGAAAGATTAAATTGGGTCAAACATAGGAATAAAGACACTATACAAACACAAATTTGGGACATCATTTTGTGTACACTTTTTGTTATAATGCAGTTTTATGTAAATGTAAACAACCAATGCAATGAAGATTATATATTGGGCTACTAACAAGAAATTTACGACTACGTAGTGTATTACTGCATGTGAGGAAGAATCGAAAGAGAGGCAATTATAAAATCAATCACCAATAAATCTTCACTAATGCTCAACTCTAATAATAGTTATAATCTGCTCCCTTCTGTTTTGGATCTATGCTATTAATAGGCAGTGAGCAGGTATGCTACTATGCTCCGATCAGGGCCGGCCCAAGGCAAGTGCCGCAGGTGCGACTGCACAGGGCCCATAAATCCAGAAGGCCCAATTTTTAATAGTCCTCCTACTATTATAATCCTACTCAAAGCCCAATAGTTATTCCCATGCTACATTAAAAATGATGAAGCCAGGGGGATTCGAACCCTGGCTACTCTCTAACACATGCAGACCGTATGCCATCTCAACCGAATGGTGGTTGTTAACATTCATTCAGTTTTCGTTTTTATATCATACAATGATTAATATTAACTTTACTAATTGATATTAATTTGTAATTTTAATAGTAACTATATATTAATTTATAAAAATGCTCATTAACTATGAAATGCTCATTAATAGTAACTAAATGATATTTATGAAATGCTCATTACGTTTATCAATTTTATTTATAAATTATCCATTAATTACAAACACATCTTAAATTTATGACTATTTTATAAACTGATACATTAATTTTTAATTTATTCTTATAACCATTGATAAATTTTTGAATGAGAGTTATTTTTTAATATCTTCTTTTTTCGATACACATTGACTGGATTGACATCGGACTGATCCTTCCGAGTCCGGTATTGATTGCTTGTCCGAGTTGAATTGTCTCAATATCTTGTTTTAACAACATAGTGTATTTGCGTGTTTCCAATTCGAAGCTTGAAGCTCTTCCCCAAGATTCAGCCCCACACACCCATGTGATATGCCCTTTTCTCCAATTAATGGAATGATAAACGGTCTAATTTTAGATTTGATTATTCTCTTTGGTTTTATAGAATGCGGAGTAATAATCTTATTTCTTATATTTTGTAATTTATATTGTTCTTTTTTCGGTTTTGATTCCAAGTTTGAATGCTTTAGTACGTAGGTAATTATTTTTGGATGGTTTTGTAATAATTGAACTTGGCAAATCACCAAGTTCAAGTATTAGGTTATTAGTCTATTATTTTACAATTAGCTTTAACAAATAAATGAAGTGTACTTTGTTAAGGAATACTTTTATTTTAACTATTATGTTAGTGAATAACTTATATTTTGATCTAAATTATTATTGTAGCAAATTGTTACAAATATAAAATTTAGTTATATTATATTTTTACCTCTTTTAGAAAAGGCCCACATTTTATTTTTGCACAGGGCCCGTGTTTTCTCGGGACCGGCCCTGGCTCCGATTAATTTGCCAACCCTCCGATTAGGAGTGGGCACAGTTGGTTAACCGTATTTCGGTTAACCAACTTATGGTTAACCGAGATATCGGTTGGTATATTTATAATACCATTAACCGTACCATAACAACGGTTAACCGGGTAAACAATTAACCATAATATAGGTTAACCATTTATTGGTTAACCGAAAAACTATATAGGCGCTCTATCATCAGTTTTGTTGTCACCCAATAAATTACATTTACGTATTGGCAGTTTGCAACGTTATTTTTAAAGGAGACCACGGAGGCACGAACTATTATTGTTTCTAAAATAATGACTTGGAGTAGTTAGTAGGAGTATAATACGTACGTAATACGAAGTACGTAGTTTGATTTATGGTTGTACACGGATGTGCAGTAATACGTATTATATAAATTTTTAAAAAAATGATTTGAAATATGCATTTCCAAAGTTGAGAAAATTGCTTCTATGATTTTGAATTCTGGTTTGACTAATCCGTGAAAAAATCAATTTTGAACTTAAAATGAAATTGTAAGCCAGAGTTGGAACATAATTAAAATTAAATAATAAATCTAAATTGCAATACAATATTTGCAGTTTGCAAATCGATCTGTAGTTCATATTGAATAAAGCTCCTATTATGTACAATACGCAGTTACCGAAAAGTTTTGGGAATTCACATTGTGATTTCTTAAACGGAAATGAACAAAATATATGAATTCCGTAGTAATATACAGTACTACGTATTAATTTTGAGTTATCAGCCGGTTAACCGGCGGTATTTCAGTTCATAACCGTTACCGACTTACCGTACCGTTAATAGCATTTCTATCGGTTGGTTAACCGTCCCGCTAGATTTTAAAAAAACCGTATGGTTAACCAAAAATAGTCCCGGTTTTGCGGTTATTTACCACGGTTAGTCGTTTATGGTTTTTCTTGCCCACCTCTATCTCCGATAGATCCGCACCTCTTCCATCAAAGTCGGACTTCTGCTAAACTATATCCCTACCTACGTGTTTGGTGTCTTGGACTTGATCGCTGAATTTTCATTGCTGACATGCATGGGATTCACTTCACGTATTATAATTGCAATAAACATAAGCTATTTTAACTGAACTAATTTCCGGCCAAATAATTGTCCCTTTCGAAAAGTTGAAGCGTATGAGCATGCACACATGTCAAGCCGTTGAGTGTTGAGCATAAACAATTCACAAATTTTAAAAAACTTGTACTTCACATCCTTAATATAATTATTGCGCCTATTGATTCATCAGCCGTGTGACGAAGCATGTCTTCCCATTCATTATCTATCAGACGAAACACTTCTGTCACCTTCCTGGTTAGTAGCTTCTGATAAAATTTTTCTCTTTTATTGAACCAATGAAGATAGAAGGTTGAAATCTTGTCTTCTTTCCTCCAAAGTTGTGCTAATGACTAGACGCCGGTGAATTAGAATTTCATGCTTGTTGATGTTGACACTTCAGTGGGTGAGGGTGACTTCGCCCGTCGTTGGACGGATGTCGAATTTGGCTCCATGAGTTTGACCAATATCCTAAAAAAACTTTGAATAGTGTTTCGTTTGGATGATAAACTTTCTTGCGTGTTTTCCGCATACGATGTCAAATTGTTTATGCAATTTTATTAAATTTAAACGATCAATGTAATGAAGAGGATATTTGGGCTACTCACAAGAAATATACAACCTCCGGTTTTTTTTAATCTTCACAGTTTGACTTCACACAAAATAAGGAAACAAATTTGACTTTACTGTAGAGTACACTGTTGAGGCACTGTTTGACACTGTTTGACATTGTAGAAACACTGTTTGGCACTGTTTTGATGTAGATTTCTTTGCCAAAAAAGGAAATAAGGAAGTGTGAAGTTTATTTTAGACCGTCCCAAAAAGGAAAGTGTGAAGTTTATTAAAAACCGGAGGGAGTATATCATTGTGAGAGAGAATCAAAGGAGAGGCAATTATAACAATGATCACCAATAAATCTTTGTTAATGTTCAGCTCTAATAATAGTTATAAGCTGCCCTGTTAAGACTCGGGGTTCCATCCTAAAAGGTCAACCTGATAGGAGGAGTAACCCGTGTGTTAATATAGCACTTTGTTCATCCAAACGTTTCCGGTGTGGGACATTTAACACCCCTCCTCACGACCAGACACTTCGTCTGGATCGTGCAATCATTCATTTTTTTTTCATCGGTCCGTTTTTTTTCATCCGGCCATTTTTATAATCGTGTCATCACGATTCATAAGGGGCCCCACACCATGGATCGATTTGGCTCTGATACCATAATAAGTTTTGGTTATTAGAGCAAAATGAAATCATGTCTGCTTCATTGATACAATACTCCGTATATATGTAAGGTATTAATTTCTTCCGTCTCCGGCTCAGGTCTTTCTACACACTTTACTCACATACACCACACTAGGGGAAGCTTTAGCACAACTCTCTGTTTTTGTCTCACCACTAAGTCCTACTCTCAATTCTCACACAAAGGGAAAGAGAAGAAGGAGAGCACTGCTCTCTGGAAGTGTTTCTCGCAGGCTGCTCTCACAAAGAAGGGGAAAGGGTTGACTTATAGTAGGCTGCCAGCCTATGGGCCAACAACAAGGACATTCACGGGATGGCCAAAGGACACTCACGGGTATAGCAAGCCAAGAGCAGGTACTGCAGTGGACAGTACAAGAGGCCAAAGCCAGGTAAGGAGTCAACAGGTATATTATTGATCAGGTAATATACCAAGATAAAAGGTACCAAAGTGGGAGTAAAACAATAGGGTGCAAGCCTCAGCAAATAAAGTGGAAGGGAGGCCTTGGTAGGACCAATACCTCCAACATTCTCCACCTTATTGGTCCTAGGTGGTGTAGAGTAACAAAACAAAGTTGTGACAAGACTCATCATCGCCGGGTCACCCGGAATATCAACAGACACAACGGGCAAACACTTTATTACGCAACCCACAGTTATCCACAATCAAAGTTTAACACGCGTTTACAGGACAAGTGCTTCTCAGCAGAAAGACACTTGGTACCCATATCCGCGGGGTTAAACTCCGACGGGATCTTGCACAGCTTGACTCCACCTGCATCAACAATATCACGTATGAAATGGAACCTAACATCAATATGCTTAGTTCTATCATGAAATACAGGATTTTTGCAAAGTTGGATAGCCGATTGGCTATCCGAGAAAATGGTAACTCCCTTTTTGAGAAACCCAATTTCGGAGACAAGGCGTTTGAGCCAGATGGCTTCCTTAAACGCTTCTGTGGCTGCAACATACTCGGACTCAGTGGTAGAAAGGGCCACAATAGGCTGTAGTTGAGACTTCCAACTAATGCAAGAGCCACACAAAGTAAAAACATAAGAAGTGGTCGACTTCCTGTTATCTCTATCATTTGCATAGTTAGAATCAACATAACCAATCAATTCAATACCACTAGCACATTTAGAGAAAATTAATCCATGCTTCACAGTAGAAATCAGATATCTAAGCAACCACTTAAGAGCATTCCAATGGGGCAAACCAGGGTTGGACATATATCTACTCAAGCAACTAACCGCATATGCAATATCAGGTCTAGTGCTAACCATAAGATACATCACCGACCCTATTGCGCTGGAATAGGGCACAGATTTCATTTTCTCAATTTCAGGAGCAGTCTTGGGAGACTGGTCCTTACTTAACACAAAGTGAGATGCCATAGGGACATTAACAGGAGAAGCAGATAACATATTGAATTTACTCAAAACTTTTTCTATGTAAGAAATCTGATTCAAAGTAAGAGTACGCTTACTCCTATCCCTAACAATGTTTATGCCTAGGATCCTCTTGGCATCACCTAGGTCTTTCATGGCAAAATTCGCACAAAGACATTTCTGCACATCTTTAATAGCATTCAGAGAAGGACTAATTATCAGCATGTCATCCACATAGAGTAACAAAAATACAGGCACAGAAGAAGTATTTTTGAAATACAGGCAATGATCACAAACAGATTTCTGGAACTTCAAAGATATCATGCATTTATCAAATTTGATGTTCCACTGCCTAGGGGATTGCTTCAGGCCATACAAAGCCTTCCTAAGCAAACAGACATGCTCACTTCTCTTGGGATCCACAAAGCCCTCAGGCTGGGTCATATAAATTATTTTATCCAATTCACCATGCAAAAATGCAGTAGTTACATCCATCTGTCTCATTTCCCAGTCATGGTGAGCAACTAAAGCAAGCATCATACGAATAGTGGTGAATTTAACAACAGGAGCAAAGATTTCTGCATAATCTACCCCCTCTTTTTGAGTAAACCCCTTCGCAACCAACCTAGCCTTAAACCTAACATCACTAGGTTCTTCCTTAACCTTAAACAACCACTTACACTCAACTACCGAACAGTTGGGAGGTCTAGGTACAAGGGTCCAAGTCTGGTTCACTCTCAAAGAGTCCATCTCACTTTTCATGGCACTAATCCATTTCTGAGACTCTTTGGAACCTAAGGCTTCACGGTAGGTCTTGGGTTCATTCAGCTCTAGGGATTCAAACACAGAAAATGCAAACATAGAAGTATCATGCACAATGAAAGCATAATCAGGCATACTATCAGCAGTTCTCCTGATAGCCCTTCTACTCCTATCTCTAGCAAGTTGATAATCATTCAAATTATCACTACTAGGCTCCACATGCAACTCATGCAAATTATTGTTATCATGAAAATCAGATTCAGCACCCATATCATGCAAATCATGCTCAGTATCATGCAAATGCTCCACCTCACTCGAGGTGGTGGGACTATCATGCTCAGAGGAATCAGAATCATGCATAACAATATCATCAGTAATAACAGGATCAACAGACAAAGGACTAGCAGCCACAGGGACAGACTCCACCTCACTAGGAGTACTATCAGACCTAGACTCAGGATCAGAAACAGACTTGGTCAAGCAGGGAAAATCAGTTTCATTAAACACCACATTTCTGCTAAGGACCACTTTAAAGCCTACCTGGTTCCTATCCCATAACCTGTAACCCTTTACCCCCTCTGGATAACCTAGGAAGACACACTTCTTAGACCTAGGATCCAACTTGTCACCCTGTTGGTGTGCATACGCTGCACAACCAAACACCCGAAGGTTAGACAGATCAAGAGGCTTACCGGTAAAGACGGCTTCAGGACACTTACCACCAAGAGGGACAGACGGGGACCTATTAACCAAATAGGCAGCAGTAGTGACTGCTTCACCCCAGAATTTCTTAGACAAACCAGAGGTAGCTAACATGCTTCTAACCTTATCCAACAGAGACCTATTCATTCTCTCTGCTATCCCATTCTGTTGGGGAGTATAAGGCACAGTTTTGTGCCTTTTTATCCCACAATCCACACACAGCTTATCCATCTCCTTATTACAAAACTCTAACCCGTTATCGGTCCTAAGGGTTTTAACCTTCCTGCCAGTTTGGTTTTCAACTAGGGTTTTCCACTCCCTAAACCTTACAAACACATCAGACTTGTGTTCTAAAAGGCAAACCCACACCTTCCTAGAAAAGTCATCAATAATAGAAAGGAAATATTTTCTACCCCCGTGGGTAGGAACACTGGCAGGACCCCAAACATCGGCATGGACATATTCAAGCACAGACGAACATTTAGACAGATTAGGGTAAGAGGAAGGAGGGAAGCTGACTCTATGCTGCTTGCCTAACACACATGATTCACAGAAAGGCACAGAAGTCACAGAGTCCTTACCAAAATAACCCGCCCTACGCATGACATCTAAACCCTTATTGCTCATATGTCCTAGCCTATTATGCCACAAAGAGGTCTTATCAGAACATACAACATTCACAGACTCAGTAAAAGGTTTAGCATGACACACATAAAGGTTATTCACCTTCTCAGCTTTAAACAAAACAAGCGAGTTTTTCAGGATTTTCATACAACCATTCCCCCATTTTCCCTGTAGCCCACTACTCTCCAAAGCAGCAACAGATAACAAGTTATGACACAAATCAGGGACATGCCTCACATTCTTAATGGTAAACACAGAGCCACAAGAAAATTTCAGACATATATCACCAACACCAAGCACATTGCATCTCTTATTATCAGCTAAGGAAACGTAGCCACTATCACATAATTCATATGTAGAAAACAAATCTCTAAAGGGGGACATGTGATAGGTACAACCAGAGTCAATCAGCCATTCATGTTCAGACAGGGAATTTCTCACAGAATTAACATGGTCACAAACCATCAAAATATCACCAAGGTCACATTTATCAACAGCTACACTAGCATGCTCGGTCTTCTTAGGGTGGGGGCAATCCTTAATGAAATGGCCAGTGTTACCACAATTGTAACACACTCTCTTCCTAGATTTGCTCCTCTTCCTCCCAGGCTGACTAGTGTTCTTACCCTGACTATTTTGCTTAGAATTCTTAGACCTACCCTTAGATCTACCTCTAACAAACATAGCCTCACCGGAGTCCCTGGACTGACTAGCACTACCCCTAGCATGCTTCAGGTCTAATTCCTTACTCCTTAACCCATTCACAACAATGTCTAACGAAATCTCATCCCTACCATACTTAATAGCGGACTTAACATCATTATAAGAGTCGGGAATGGCATTAAGTAATACTATGGGAGTGTAATCATCTATGTGTTTATCACCTGCCTGTTTGATATTCTGTATCAGTTTATTAAACACATCCAGGTTCTCATCTATATCCTTAGTCAGGTCAAGCCTAAACCTAAAGAATTTCTCTAGTAAGAACAATTTCCCGGGCAAAGAGGTATCAGTATAGAGACTATCCAATTTCTCCCACAACTCCTTAGCGGACTCAAGAATACCTACTTTCCTAAGCACAGAATCAGACAGATTCAAGTAAATAGTAGAACAAGCAGTTTCGTTCATTTCAATTTGCTTAGCCTTATCTTCTGATTCAAGGAAAATACCAGTGACAGCTCTGAAAACTTTTTGCTGTATTAAAACACACTTAATTTTCTGTTTCCAAATATCAAAATCTGTTTTTCCATTAAATGGAAGCATACCATACTGATTTGCAGCCATGGTATCAACCACAAAGGAACACAAAGCTAAACAGATAGAAATGACAGAAAAAAAATCCAACCCGGGTTATAAAGTATTCACTTTAATAACCCCGGGCAGCATGCAACACATAGCAAAAAATGGACATTTTGGCAATTAAACAATTCCGGGCAGAAAAAATTAAATTAATTAATTCTACCCCTACCACCCAATAAACCACCCCTACGCATAACAATTAAATTAAATGACACAAAGTAATTTAATTAATTAGCTAAAACAAACTACCACAAAGGAGTGAGTTTAGAACGTACCTGGGGGGTTGGCGGCCGGGATTAAATCAACCGGCGGCCCGCGGGGAGGGGGAATAAATTAAATTAAAAACCAAAATATAACAAATAGGAAGTTTACCGAAAACTTACCTTCGCGAAACCCTAGGAGAGCGTTTCGACCTTACCTACCCAATTTACAAAAATTGGGATTTTTCTAGAGATGTTGACTGAGTTGACCGGCGTTGACCACCGTTGACCGGCGTTGACCGGCAGCGTTGACTGGTGGTCCAGCTCCTCAGCAGTCCAGGTCTCCAGTCCAAGTCAGCACTCCAGTAGCTCACGTGCAGCAGTCCAGTTGCTCCAGTCAGCAATCCAACAGTTCAAAGCCCAAAAGCAGTCCAGCAACGATCCAGCAGCCCAGAGTCCAGCAGACTTCTCCAGCGGTTAAAAAAAATAGCAAACCAAATTCAACGAAGAAAATTTCTTCGTCTTCCTCGCTCCTTACGCGGAACCTGCGACGAAGGCCGACGAAGGAAGACCGGCGACTTGCCAGCCCTCTGGCCAATGCTCTGCTCCGGCGACGAACAGAGAACTCCGGCGGCGACTGCTCTGCAACAAGCGGCGAGGGCGGCGAGGCGGGGCTGAAAACCAAACTCCGGCGGTGGTTAGCTTTTAGGCGACGGGGTGGTGGATTCCAGCTTCTGGCAAGCCTGAATTTCAACAGCAGAGGCCAAGGTGGAAGGCCAGCAAGCTCGTGCGACCCTCCAGGCAACTCCAATTGATGGCGGCGGAGGACGGCGGCGGCGGCGGACGGCGGCAGACGGCGGCAGACGGCGGCAGACGGCGAACCAGGCTCTGATACCACTGTAAGGTATTAATTTCTTCCGTCTCCGGCTCAGGTCTTTCTACACACTTTACTCACATACACCACACTAGGGGAAGCTTTAGCACAACTCTCTGTTTTTGTCTCACCACTAAGTCCTACTCTCAATTCTCACACAAAGGGAAAGAGAAGAAGGAGAGCACTGCTCTCTGGAAGTGTTTCTCGCAGGCTGCTCTCACAAAGAAGGGGAAAGGGTTGACTTATAGTAGGCTGCCAGCCTATGGGCCAACAACAAGGACATTCACGGGATGGCCAAAGGACACTCACGGGTATAGCAAGCCAAGAGCAGGTACTGCAGTGGACAGTACAAGAGGCCAAAGCCAGGTAAGGAGTCAACAGGTATATTATTGATCAGGTAATATACCAAGATAAAAGGTACCAAAGTGGGAGTAAAACAATAGGGTGCAAGCCTCAGCAAATAAAGTGGAAGGGAGGCCTTGGTAGGACCAATACCTCCAACAATATATATACAACAATGAACAGCCCTATTCTAATCATATGGCCGCAGCCCATTTACTAACTAATTACAATAAATAGTAATAATATAAATAAAGCCCAATCCTGCCTAACATGCCCCCCTCTGTCTTGGATTTATGCTATTAATAGGTATGCTTGCGATTAATTTGCCAACCCTCCCACGGATCAGCAGCTCTTCTATCAAAGTCGGACTTCTTTTAAACTATTCAATCCCTACCAGCATGTTTGTTGTCTTAGACCTGATCGCGGATCATTTTCGTTGCTGACATGGGCATAACTACAAGTCTACAATAAACATCAGCTATTTTAACTGAACGAATTTCGTGTCCCACCCCAGGGATGGATTTAGGGGGGCGCGGGGGCAACCGCCCCCCTTGGACTTTGAAAAATTTCTACCATATATATAATATTTTCATAAAATTTTCATAATTTAATTAGATTCGCCCCCCTTAGCTTTTAATTTTCAAAATTAATATATAGTCTTACATAATGTAATACTTAATTGGATATTTAAAAGAAAGAACATCTAATATAATTTACATTGTTTAAGATTTAGGATACTTATTATATAAGAATTCCTAGTTTTGTAATGTGTAATTATCTTTATTAGATAACAAGTACTCAATTTTGTAAAATATATATCAAACAATATTAAATACCAGACACACTAATTACACAGTTTTTAGATCACGTGAAATGAATCCAAAATATAAATATTTATTGACATTAAATTACATAATTCATTTACTTCTTGCTTTCTAAAAATAATTTATTGCATAGATAATAAAATTTAAATTATTATAGCATTAATAAAAATATTAAAATATAATATGCACCATATAGTGTGTGTATGTGGTGCATATTATTCTAAAAATAATAATCTCATACATACTACTATTGTAATATTAAGAAAACTTCTCATGAGTCATGACTCACGAACACTCTCCTTGATGGACAAAAATTACAATTCAATAACCGATTCATAAGATTAAACAATATAGAAGTTATTAAAAATGTATTGGTTGATGTCTTTGTCATTGTCTAAATTTAGAATGTAATAGATTTATATGTCGTTGGGGGATATATATGTATTAATGTCATTTTTTTAATAAAAATAGCCGTATAATTCTACAGTAGTGAAAAATTTTGCCCCGCTACACTAGGGGGAAAAATTTCGTCTCACTACACTAACGAAAAAAATTTTCACCCCCTACACTAACGAAAAATTTCGCCCCCCTTGACCCAAAATCCTGGATCCGTCCCTGTCCCACCCCATGTCTGTCTTGACAGACACAACTCTCTGGATACAACTCATGTATTTGAATAAGAATTGTGTGTATAGAGACAACTTTATCTATGTGACAAACAAGATATGCCAAAATCAAACACAAAAAGGTGCACGTACACCAGATAGTTTTCTCATATAATGGCTCTTAAAGGAGAAATACCTTTAAATGAGAATCCTAAAATAAGACTCAAGGAGTAGATAGTAATATGGGAGAGAATATTGAACTTCAGATTATATTGCAACTTGAGAAATAGAGTAACTGAGGGAGTAGGTTAACAACTATTAGCACAATATATAGTCAATAGCGCTTGGATTGTAATTGTAATATTCAACTTTATAGGTTATGACTTGGGTTGCAGGAACATCTTGATGAATGCATGAATATGCTCCGAGACATGTGGGTGGCGAGAAGTCTGACGGAGTACGCGGAAAGACGAGAGATTACTACTGCTCAAGACCAATTTGATGCTGGACCGTCGGAACCCCAACCCCAATCACGAGAGATTACTACTGCTCAAGTCCAATTTGAGCCTACGGGTACGGAGATATCGTTGGAGGAAATGGGGTCTGATCCATTTTCGTTGCCTGGGCTTCCATCATCAGCAATGGAGAATCTGAAGGAATTGTGGAAGAAAAAAGCCGGGGCCGATGCTATAACTGGCTCGCAGTGGGTCGTCGAATGTCCACCACCCCCCGAAGATGACCCTGACTGGAGTTTTAAGCTTAAGTGGGACAACGTAGGAGATGACGACACCGCCCGTTTGAGTCGCTCTTTCTCCCAAACCATGTCCTCTACACTTAAGAAGCTGAAAGCACCATTTAAACGACGCACTTAGCTTGATCATTCACACATGCTAATCTATCTATACATACTAATTAGAAAAACTCTGCTCTTTCCTACTACGTTTTTCTTCGTTACAAACCTGCTCTTCCTATTATCTCTCACACGTATTTCGACTCTCTACGATTTGTGAGTGAGGTTTTTGGATTTATAAAGTTCAATTTCTACTGCCATGTATGCTCGGAGACCTCTTCTGAACCGGCTTCTCATTATTCATTACCAAAAATATACACTCACTCCTCCGACCCAATTTGTTTTGCAAAATTTCCTATTTTGTTTGTCTCAAAATGATTTTCCACTTTCTATTTTGGGTATGTAAATAAAAGTAAGTGACAATTTTTACCCTTTTACTTTTTTCTAATCACATCTACTTTTAGGATGAAAGACAAACGTGTAAAAAGTAAACATCATTTATTGTCATTCCTTAGTTCTTGTGCGGGTCAAAGTGTGCAATGATATATGATCTCACTGTGAGTCAAAATAATTTGATGCATTCTACATTTTGTCATTAATAAAATGTGAGGAATGATATCTATGTGCATGCCATTTTTACTTTGGGTGTTTGATCAGTTTGTTCCCTGGACAATTTTCTAAAGGTGTACTTTTCCATCTTTTCATGTTTAATTTACAGTTTTCACTTCTTAAAAATATCATATTTAAGTGTATGAAACTTTTCATGTTAAGACCCGGGGTTCCATCCTAGGAGGAGTAGCCCGGATCTTAATATAGCATTTAGTTACTTCACACGTTTCTGGTGTGGGAATTCAACACCCCTCCTCACGACCAGCCATTTCGTCTGGATCGTGCCGTCATTCATTTTTTCATCAATTCGTCATTGTCATTTTTTTTTAAATCACGTCATAATATTTCATAAGGGGGCCCACGCCATGGATCGATTAGGCTCTGATACCATGTTAAGACCCGGGGTTCCATCCTAAAAGGTCAACCTGTTAGGAGGAGTAGCCCGGATCTTAATATAGCATTTAGTTCCTTCACACGTTTCTGGTGTGGGAATTCAACATTTCATCTTCTACCTTCAACATTCAAATGTGTGTTTATCCCCCCACACTGTAGCTTATCGAATTAACGATTTGGAATTTATAACCTCCCAAATTAAACAGTATCTAGATAAGGGATGCAAGTTTTTAGATGCTAGGATTACAGTGTTTCAATGGCTGTTTTTCTGATTTTTTAAACTATTCCTTTGGCTAGCTTTTTTCCTCTTCCATTGTCCCTTTTCATATGCTTCATTATTTTATCTAGCTAACTGATTTTGATTTTTACATTGCATCTGTTGCCAATCTTGCTATTCGACACCGAAAGACTCGGTTTTGTATATCACTAACATAGAACAAACTGAGTTTGTTTACAACACTCTTGCTGAGGATGACCACACTTTCTTTAAAAAAGGCTCGAGCTGATTATGTTCTTTATAGGTGTCCAACCTTTACTTCAAACAAAATGCTAGAATAAAATAGCTAAGAGATGGGGATGCAAATATTTGGTTCTTTCATATCCAAGGGCGGATCCAACGTGGGGGCAGGGGGCAGCTGCCCCCACTCAACCCCCACCCTATATATATATATATATATATATATATATATATATATATATATATATATATATATATATAATCTACAATTATATTTTTTCCTGCTTCATCATATAAAGGTCTTATAAACTAAGTATAGTGTTTGTAAACAAAATAATGTTTGGCCCAGCGGTTGTTCTACTTCGTGCGTGCAGTTGCCTATCCATTTTGGTCCTTTTGAAGCTTCTGAATGAATTTAAGTGGTTTTTATACATTATTGTTTCAGTTTTTTTTCTAATTTGTAAGATTTAAAATATTTTAATGTAGTTACAATTTTAGTTTCACATATATTTTGTAAAGTTCAATCATGTCATTTTTGCAATTAATATAAACTATTTTATACATTTGTTTTACTATATATACTTATATATCCACAACTCAAATTAATTCTAAATACATCCCTCCCTTATATGATTCATTATTTATTAACATAATACTCACTTCTTCCCGAAATAAACGTCTTGTTTGCTTTAGGATAAGTTTTAAGAAAGTGTTTGAAAAGGTAAAATTAAGTTATGCTTGATCCGAGATTTGAGTAGAAAAATGTGAATTAATATGAGCTACACATTATTGCCAAAAGAGGAAACATGATAATTATTTTGCGACGGACCGAAAAGGAAAATAGGAAAGTTATTTTGGGACGGAGAGAGTATGAAATAAAATAAAAATTGTGACTTGTTTATTACTGACATAGTGAAATTTATTAAGTATGATATTATAATTTTTTTTATTGAACACATATTTTTTTATTTGTAGATAATTTTACAATTTTTTTTAATTTGTTTCACTATTTGTGAAAATTCTAAGATAATAAATTTATCGTGCGAGTTCGCCCCCACTCACTGAAATTCCTCGATACGCCACTGTTCATATCTCTTTAAAAGCCAAACATGAAAAGCTGATTTTCTAAAAAAGATCGAACACAACGATGGAAACAAGTGAATTGAAAATATAAAATTAGCTAAGAATTAGAACTAAGCAATGGCAAGAAGAGAAAAACTGGAATTTTTTATTCAATTCTTTTATACTCCCTCCGGTTTTTATTAAACTTCACACTTTCATTTTTGGGACGGTCTAAAATAAACTTCACACTTCCTTATTTTCTTTTTTGGCAAAGAAATCTACATCAAAACAGTGTCAAACAATGCCAAACAATGTTTCAACAGTGCCAAACAGTGTCAAACAGTGTCTCAACAGTGTACTCTACAGTAAAGTCAAATTTCTTTCCTTATTTTGTGTGAAGTCAAAGTGTGAAATTTAATAAAAACCGGCGGTAGTAGTTTTCTTGGCATAATGTTTATTGACATGCAGTGACAACAAATATTTGAATGATAAGATAAGATAGGAATGCTATGAACGTTGCGAAGTAGTGCCTATTCATTTCTGCTTTTTTTCTTTTCTTTTGTATAAAAAGTATGAGAAATTTGTTGATTTAGTCCCGTAACTTATAGCTATACCCGATGTTGGTCCTGTAACTTTATTAACTTGTAGATTACATCCCGTAACTAATAAGTTGGTGCAATTTTGGTCCTTCTTTGCCGAAACTTACCAATTTCGCCGGAAAAAGTCACATCACCTGCCACATGGTATATTATTTGGAACTCGATCATTTGCTGAGTCAATGTTGACCCTTAGCTGGAGTTAAAAATTATTTCTTCTTGGTTGCAGCAGGAGCATTTTGAATAAAGTTTAAAGCTTTCTGAATTCATGTTTTAAGAATAAATTATAAAGCATTTGACAGAGTCTCCAACTCTTCTTAAAACTTCAGACCACATATATTACTCATAAACATAAACTTGAAAGTAAATAACATTGTCAATTATTCAAAATAAAAGATGTAAATTCCTGACAATTTAGGGAAAGCTTACAACTAACAATAACAATGTCTTACTGCACCTTCATAATGTGGTACTAATTAATAACCTAAACTACCTAACACTCATGAAATGTTACATCATCTTCACTTCTCACATCTTTAACATGAGAAAGACCAGGAGCAAAAACACTAGCCCCACAACAACTATGAGGAGCCTTTTATTTTTAGCGTTCAACTTTACAACCTCTTCCTCTTTTGAATTGAGTCTTCTAACCAATCCCGGAATTATCATCGTTCAACGATGGCACATAGGTGGGTCCGCCCATTCAAAAAATCTGCAACCTTTTGTCTGTATCAAAACAAGATGAAGCTTAACTTACTTTTTACTGCTTTGAACACAAAAATGCATTATCAAATGCCCCCAACAAATAGAAGATGGTAATTTTATTAGCAGAACCTAGCTTAAAATTTAAATACATTTTAATTTTCAAACAAATTTATTATTCAAATGCTATTCTTAAATTTCTAGTTTATTTAGTAAAAAAAGAAGCAAACAAAGTAAATTAAAAAGCTGAACTTCTTACTGTGCTTCTAGCGCACACACGAAACCTCCTTCCAGGATTGTTATCAGTCCAAGAAGTTAGAAGAGAAACCTTTTTACCACAATCACACTCCATAAACTCTTGTCTGATCGAGAGCCGTTACTAGCAGATTTGAAGAATAACTCACTCTCTCGACTTAGTTTAGGAGAAATCTCCAGGTAAGGTTATGTGTTCTTTCCCCCTTTTGCAGATCCGATAATAGGCTTGGTATGGTTGTGCACGCACTCAGCGAAGAGCTTTCACACTCTGGTTTTTTAACTCCAGCTAAGGGCCAATATTGAGTCAGCAAATGAGTTCCAAATAATATACCATGTGGCAGCAGGTGATGTGTCTTTTTCCGATGAAATTGGTAAGTTCCGGTAAAGAAGGACCAAAATTGCACCAACTTATTAGTTACGGGATGTAAATTGCAAGTTAATAAAGTTAAAGGACCAATATCGGGTATAGCTATAAGTTACGGGACTGAATCAACAAATTTCCCTAAAAAGTATTGATACTTTTTTCATTTCCAGTAAGACAACAGTGACCCAAGGAGCTAAAATACTCAACTTTTTCTTTTTTGAATTTTTATATCTTCTTGGGCTACGATTTTACTATACAAATATTGAAATTTGAAAGAAGTGATAAAAGTTAGTTTTTGTTAAATTTTTAATTTTCTTTTTCGGCTAAGAACTTTTAAAACAAAATGTTAACAAGTGAAATTTGTTTGTGTGGATCCCTTTCAGACATTTATCCTTTCCTTCCTTGGTTTAATTTTTTTGCATTAATCTATTCATTTGGAATCTTCTACTGAACTGGTTAATCTTTAGAATCTTTATCTTGATGATCTCGGGAATTTCATCCGTAAGTCAGATATGACTTCCTCTATTGTAAGTTTATGGTTTTTACATTTCAAAATATGATTTTTGAGCACTATTTGATTTCCTCTTTTGCATCTATAAATATATTTATATTTTACCTTTTAAAATTTGAATTATAGGTCCTAGATTTAAATAAAGATTGGAACACTGGTTAAAATATAAGCATTCCTGTTTCTCTCGACAGCCCACATGTTCTTTGTGTTGATATATTGCGACTATCACCCCAAATTCAAAGAGGCATTTGTCTCTTGATTCCAATAAAAACAATGGAGGATTCTAATACAGTACTCTCCTATATGATAAATGTCGTGTCGAGAGTGTATTTCAGCTCAGGTCTCCAACCAAAACAACTCACACACACCACCCTAGGATGTTTAGCCACTCCACCACTCTCCAATCTTAACCCAGGGCCGTCTCTGGGAATTTTGATACCCCAGACAAAAAATGACCAATGAGAGCAAATAGTACTTAAAATTAATAATGGAATTAAATATGAAGTAATTAAAAAACTACAACAACAATTTTTAGTAAATGCAAAAGGGAAAACTTGACTTAAAATTGATATAAAGTATGTGGAAATATACATTTTTCTTAGAAATAAATAAAATTATAAAAGTACTACCTAATATCCTATTCTTCTTGCCTTTTGATGTGCAAAATTTGTAAGTACATCACTACAATCAAGAGTAGATAACATTCTTTTTTAAGTTTTCTCTTTGAAGCCCCTGACTCTTGCTTCCGCTTTCCCGTCATGGTACAAAATACAAAATAATAATTTAGCACTAATTAATTCTTTCACAAGTTAGTACATATGGAGATACAAAGTATATTTGAAAAGAACAAGTTTTAGAGTGAATTTGATAAGCGAATAAGTGAATAACTTCAATAAATATTATTAACTAATAATTAATAAATTGGTTGTAGAATAATACATTTACAAATTTCAGTTCCTAATTTCTATGGAAAAATCTGAAATTGCAACCTAGAATTGAAGAAATCACAATCAAAGTAACAAGATTTCAAATACTTCATATCATGATTAATGAAGGAGTTTAGTTAATAGAAGAATCGGCGGGTATTACCTTGATTGTAGAATCGACGAACCGCGAATCGTAATTCGTAT
The DNA here is from genome assembly GCA_945859915.1 of Cuscuta epithymum. Taxonomy (NCBI): domain Eukaryota; kingdom Viridiplantae; phylum Streptophyta; class Magnoliopsida; order Solanales; family Convolvulaceae; genus Cuscuta; species Cuscuta epithymum. The sequence continues at coordinate 2,268,916 of CAMAPF010000029.1, forward strand.
CCTAATGGGAGAATGCGTTGTGTACACAACCAGTTACACAACCAGTTACACAGAACAAAAAGGCCCACCCCTCCCATTTTCCACGGTATTATCTCTCCCTTCCCTCTTTCCTGCTTTTCCTTTTTTCCTCTTCTTCCCTGCGCCTCACTCTCTTCTCCCTCTTTTCCTCTTTTCTTTTTTTTCGTTTCTCTCCCTCCCAGGCCTAACTTTCTTTTCCCTCTTTTCCTCTTTTCATTTTCGTTTATCTCCCTCCCTTCACCCAACTTTCTTCTCCCTCTTTTCCTCTTTGCTTCTCCCTCATACTTCGTATATAACTCTCTCTCTATCTCCCTTTCTCCATCTTTTTTCTTTTCTTTTCTTGTTTTCTTCATCTCAAAACTTCTCACTTTTTTTTGCAGATCTAAATCCGCACAGAAAAATAGGAGTCACAACTTCAATCTACCTTGCTCTCTCAAATATTATTCATGAGGTAATACTTTATTACATCTTTTTTGTGCATCTAGGGTATATATATATATTCCCTTTTTAATTTTGTATATCACATATGTTGTTATGATATGTTGTTATGATGTTGAATACTAATACTTATTACACTGTTATACTAAATAGATTGTGATGTTTATCATTTAAAATTTTGTTTGTATCACATATAAAATACAAAAATTTGTCTGTTAAATTGATTTTCACAGACAAATTGTAAAGATTTGTCTGTATCACAGACATTTTAGATCAGATTTTTTCATAAAGTGTCTGTGATACAGACAATTTTTTAATTTTTGTCTGTGCGAAAATCGATTTTCTTCATAAATCGCCACTCAATTTGCCTCTGTAGCCGGTCAAATTGTCTGTGTACAGACAATTATGTGAATGCATCTTGTAAAGAAGTCATAGGACTTTTTTATTATAAAGTATTTGTGATAGAAACAATTTTTTATTTTTGTCTATGTGAAAAACGATTTTCTTCATAAATCGCCAGTTAATTTGCCTGTGTAGCCGGTCAAATTGTCTGTGTACAGACAATTATGTGAATGCATCTTGTAAAGAAGTCATAGGACTTCTTTATTATAAACTATCTGTGATACAAACAATTTTTGTATTTGTGTCTGTGTGAAAAACGATTTTCTTCATAAATCGCCACTCAATTTGCTTGTGTAGCCGGTCAAATTGTCTGTGTACAGACAATTATGTGAATGCATCTTTTAAAGAAGTCATACGACTTCTTTATTATAAAGTATCTGTGATACAGACAACTTTTTATTTTTGTCTGTGTGAAAAACGATTTTCTTCATATATCGCCACTCAATTTGCCTATGTAGCCGGTCAAATTGTCTGTGTACAGACAATTATGTGAGTGCATCTTGTCAACTACCAGTAGGTTGTGTATGTCTTCTATATGACTTCTTTATTGATGGGGTTTGAATATTACGTAGTACTTGTTTATTGTCAAGTTAATGTATCATTTAAATTAAATGTATTTTAACTAAAAGGAGCTTTAACCATGTTACTGCTTCAGGGACATCTTCTACCTCTTCGTGACCAATACTAGTATCTTGAAGACATGTGATTGAAAACTATGTCTCGTTTTCAATCAGAAGCAAGACAGATGATATTTCTAATCGTGGCTTGAAATGGATTCAGAAGATCAAGAATGAGAGATTTAAAGAAAATGATAATTACATACTTCATTTTTGTAATTAGTTGTTTGTAGCACAGTTATATATCTTGTATTAATATGATAGTGTATTTAAACTTTCTTTTTTGGTCAGAGACAAATATAGTTTGTTTCTAAGTGTATTTGTAAAGATAAGCTTTAACCAATTATTGGTATACAGATAATTTTTAAACAAGCTTATTTTGTCTGTGTGCAGACAATTTCAATAAAGTTACTTATAAAAGATACTTGTATTTGTTTTTGTATTTTGGGAACAAGTTAACCGAGTTTCAAATTGACTGCATTAGTTGCCCACATTAAAGACCCAACCCGAAGTGATTTTTTCAATACCTGACCCTACCTGACTCGTACATGTGTGGTTTACCAACTTATATTGCATATCACGGGTTGACTAATAGTCAATCCGAATAACTAAGATAGACCCCAAAAATATAGCAAATTAGACCCAACCTGCCTGATGTGCAGGCCTATTCACATTCAAAGCAATGCATATGATGCAATGACATTATTCTTTTACTTATCAAAAAGTCATCGTGTGTTCTTTAAAAGTATATCATCTTATTTGGAAAAAAAGTCAAATAAGCCCTCCTACAATTGTAGAACCATCAATTAGACCCTTGTACTTTAAAAAGCATCATATAAACCCATTTACTCTTAAAAAAGAATCAATTGAGCCCAAATGACCTGAAGTTTACCTCAAATAGCAGGTCACTTTTTCTTTCCCTTATTTATTTATTTATTTATTGCCTTTTTTAATAGTGCATTCCAGCCTTTTTCGTTGACCAAAAAAAGTATACACCAAGGGGATTCGAACCCTTGACCTAGGGTGAAACAACAAGGACGGAAACCAACTAGACCACCTCCTTGATGTGAGAAAACGTCGAAATATATATATATATATATATATATATATATATATATATATATATATATATATATATATATATATATATATATATATATATATATATATATATATATATATATATATATATATATATAGCTTCACAATATTATTATTCAACATAACTAAATTTTATTTATGTTGAATAATATATGTTTTGAATAGTTCACAAATGCTTATTTAATTAGTATAATATAACAACATCAATAAAAATAAATTTTAATTTGTAGTACTACGTATAATATAACAACATAAATAAAATTTAGTTATGTTGAATAATAATATTGTGAAGTGATAGAGTATATATATATATATATATGCTCCGTATATATTTTGAGTAACGTTGTCTCAGATCAAGGAAGTAGTCCAGTTGGTATCTGTCCTTGCTACTTCACCTCAGGTCAAGGGTTTGAATCCCCTTGGTGTATACTTTTTTTGGACGACGAAAAAAGCTGGAATGCACTATTAAAAAAGGAAATAAATAAATAAATAAATAAATAAATAAATAAATAAATAAATAAATAAATAAATAAATAAATAAATAAATAAATAAATAAATAAATAAATAAATAAATAAATAAATAAATAAATAAATAAATAAATAAATAAATAAATAAATAAATAAATAAATAAATAAATAAATAAATAAATAAGGGAAAGAAAAAGTGACCTGCTATTAGAGGTAAACTTCAGGTCATTTGGGCACAATTGATTCTTTTTTAAGAGTAAATGAGTTTATATGACCCTTTTTAAAGTACAATGGTCTAAGTGATGGTTCTACAACTGTAGGTGAGCTTATTTGACCTTTTTCCCATCTTGTTTTAACCCTTAAACCTTAATCTAATGCTCCATAATCGTTAGTGATGGCGAATATTAACTCGATAACCAGGAAGTCAAAGGGGTAGTCAAATGGATGGTATCGGTCAACTGCACTAGAAGAACTAAACGGTCAGGGCTAAGTCACAAGCACTCGACAATCATCTTAGATGCATTAAATAGGGAATATCTTACTTCCTCTATCCCACTAACTTTGGGACGTGAAGAGATGACGCGGTTATTAAAAAAAGTATGTCTATATGGTTAATATTAAATTGATAAAATAAGAATAAAGTAAGAATGATTTAGAACTACATAAACTTTACTAAATTTGGTATGAAAAATCTTATTAGGATGGATGAAAGAGGAAAGGTGAGATAACCTTAGCGAGAAGGAGGGAGTGGTGATTAAATATGTATCAACTGTTATTGTTCTTGTATTTATTGTTGTAATTAATCCATTTAAATTCAAAAGTTATGTATTGAATTTCTGATCTCCAAACAATTGTAAAACGATTAATGTTCTACGTAGTGCATGGTTGGATATCATACTGTTCAAACTCGTACATTAGTGTCGGGTTTTGCAAATACTTATTCGGGACTTATTAATAAATAAAAGAGCCCAACATTATCTAAATAGTGATACATAATCTTTCAAGACAATTTGAGGAAGGTCGGGCGGCCCAAACATTATTTTGGGCCCAACCTGCTAAAAATAGCAAGTATTCGAGGATGGCGTTCTGGACCCACTCGGGAGAGATCAGGGGTTTTACAGAAGATACATGTTCTTGGATGGCAGATGATTGTTGACCAAGCCTCCAAGTGGGAGATTGTTGAAGATGGAGTCTTGTTCAAAGTTTCAGAACTGATACCCGACCGGGTCAGATAAAGGACCCGACCGGGTATGTTGAAGCAGAGACCGGGGGATCTCACTGGACGTGAGACCCGACCGGGTCAGGGAAGGGACCCGACCGGGTCAGCAAGGCAGAAGCCTTCTGTTTTGGAAACCCGACCTGGTTTCTACCGGGTTTATGTTCTGTGAAGGAGACCCGACCGGGTCAAATAAGAGACCCGACCGGGTCAGTCGACGGGAATTTTAAAAACAGGCTTAATTTTGGGCCTGCGGCTCTAATCTCAGTTTAGGTTTTCCTAAACCTATTTAAACGACTCTTATGTACTTGTAAACCCCTTGGGGACGCTGATAATAATACATACTCTCTCTCGTTCGCCGTGGACTAGCGTAATCACCCCGATTGCGTGAACCACGTTAATTCTTGTGTTCTTGCTCTTAATTTATCGTTTATCTTTGCCTAATCGTAACAATTTTATCTAACACGTGCGATACTTTCATATGTTAATCAATATGGAAGTATTTTAGTAGACTCCGTGTATATATTATCTGATATTATGAATGAAAATGATTTAGGTGTAGTGAAATTATTTTATAATTCGTTTTTTCTTTCCTTTATTTTTTAGTAGACCAAATAAATCTTCTACTAAATTCTTTTATAAATCACAAACTGAGTTATTATAGAACCCGGATGAGTTTATCGTTATCATATACAAATGCATCTTACTGTAGTGCTACCCCAACACACACGATGAAATATTATAGTGATCATAGATACAATTCTTCCAGATACCTACATTTTATCCTGCAGATACAATTACCTCTATTCCCTTATCTATACATTTCACATACGAAGTATATTGTATTCAAACAAATAAATAGCAAAGAATTTTGATGAATGGGAAGAATAAGTGGGGAAACATCAGAACTAGATAAAATGCAGCAATGACAGCGCTAAATAAATTTCCTACTCGTTTGATTAAAGTGAAACCAATGATTTCATTATTAATGAAAAATAAACATGGTGAATTTTTCAAGCTGGAGAAATGGCTGACATTTTTTTAGTTTGGTCTTTTCCTTGGGAAAGGCTTGATAGCAAGTCTCTTTACAACATACATATCTATGTTTGCAGTTTTGATTTTAGGTGGGGTGATGTAATGTATTTCATTCTAATTGGTGATAAACCAGTCGGGAAATTCATCAATTATTAGTATATAAGGCTTTATCATATCATATTGGTGTGATTAATTTAAAGTGAAACCAATAATTCCATTTGTTGATGTATGAGAAACAAAACCGGTGTTCTCTTAACTTTGTGCTTTCGGTTGTATAAAGTGATAATCTGTATTTTTTGAGTTTAGCATGTTCTATCAGGCAGGTTTAACACTTTAACTTTTCATATAATACCTGTAAGGTTTTGTGGTTTTGTTTTACATGGGGGATCCATTGAATTTCATTCTACTTTCATTCTATGTCTAGATTTATAGATTTTAATCAGACCAGTATAGTCTGATAGAGTGTTATTTAATACTTCGTATAAAATTTCTGACTTGTTTAGCACCATTATGTTCCAATTTAAATTAGTACATGTTTAGAGGTACTTTGTTAGCAATTTCAGATTGCTGAACTTTAGGCATGAGTTAATATAAGCAGTTGTATTTGACAATACTATTCATACCGATATTCAGTTAGTGAGTATTCAAAGTTGAAAAAATACACGCAATAAATAAATGGCAAGGAATAAAAAGCTGACCAGAGAATAGTGGAGGGCAGGGAAGGGAACCTCTGCCAACTGAGGGAAACATAGTTTACAAAATAAACAAGGTGAGTTAATCTTGAGTGAGCCTCTTCGAATTCACTAAATTGCGCTTCACAGAAGATGTAAAGGACAGAGTTAAGACCTAGTTGCAATTGTATATTCAAAAATAGCATGACCGAATGAGATTAATGATTGACATGATCAGGAGAAGATGAAAAAAACCACGCAATTGAGGATTGATGAAGTTAAGGCTAGCGGCAGGCTTGCTTGTGAGCAGTGTGAAATGGGTTCTTAGCGCTCCAATAGTCACTATCTTTAAAAATTGAAGATAATACCTTAAACCATAAGAAGAAGATGAAGGGGAAGAAAGATGTGAGTAGGGGTGGACAAAAATACCGAAATATCGGTATACCGCACTTACCGTACCGAAAAATGCCGGAAAATACCGAAATATTGGTATACCGTCATTTTCGGTACGGTATCATACCGTACCGATCTATTTTGGTACGGTAACGGTAAATGTTTTCAAATACCGCGGTATACCGGTATAATACCGTACCGACTCTCTACTCAACAATTACTTTTAATTCTAATATATTGTAGAAATCCATTACAATTTTGAAGCCCAAAAATAATACTTAAGTTGGTTAGAAATACAAAGATACAAAAATAAATGCCCAATTTCTCAAACCCATTATAACCTTATAGGCTTCTACTACGCTAACCTTAATGACTAATTAATAATGTACAAATGTCAAGAAACAAGTTCATCTTGTTCCAAGAGCTTGCAAGTCGTGATGGCTGGGCCGCTAAGTAGCTGACGAGTGAAGAGAGATACACTTATGTGACAAGTGTATCCACATAGGGATTCCGCGAGTCGAGACACACAACTTTGTCCGAAAGTCTTATTCAATTTTTAAAAAATTGTAAAAATGACTAAATACACAATATCATATTAGGAATAAATGATTTTATATCCATGTTGTTTGAATAGTTTTATTTATTTTTGTTAGAGATCACTATTGATTTAATTATATCTATATTGTTCAAGTTATTTTAGGAGAATGTGTTACTTTTTAATATGTGGCATGTTGAATCGCTTAAATATACTAATAATTATTGTTCAATGTTGAATTGACGGCATCAATAGATTATTAATTGTATTTCGTAACATTTAAATAATGATTTAGTATATTTCGTTAGTCTATGATAATTTTTTGTATTGGGAGACATGCACGGTAATTTACCGATACCGTACCGTTACCGAACCGAAACTTCGGTATGCCGAAATGCGGTATACCGAAACTTCGGTAAGGTAAAGGTATGCAAATTTTGCATACCGAAAGTTTTGGTACGGCAAAGGTATGATAAAAAATATAAGGTATACCGTACCGAACCACCCCTAGATGTGAGTAGAGCTCGAGATAACCTTCCCGGAGGATGTCGATTCTCAGCGGCTAACCTAATCGATGGTATGAGATGAGTGGCAGGTTGTGGAATTGAAAAGGATAATATGGAGACGGAATTGAGTCAGAGGTTTTAACGAGGACGGAAAATAGACGGATAGATGTTTACGGATGAGCAAAATAGAAGACACGGTACATTGGCTCAAGCACACAGTACATGTTTATTAAGCTATGATGTACCACCAACAAATTTTTAATACCTAAAATATCCTTACATTGATTCATGCTTATAATTTTGTAGAGATGTTGTGAGGGAACTCATATGCATAAACACCATCAAATATGTTTGAATACCCGTATGGATGTTCAATATTTGCCTCATAGATTGTAGCAGCAACATAATTGATTCATTAAATTATGAAAGATGATTTGAGATCACAAATTGGTGGAGAGAGTGAAATGTTCCCCAACAATGAAATAAAGAAAGCCACAAAAAGTTATATGAGAGTCCACAAAGTTTTGAAACCTCGCGGCGTAGTTACTTATAGTTACATTTTTGTCCATAAATTTTTTGTTAGAAACATTTTAGGAAAATAAAACTCTTGTAATATTAAGGTGGCAAAACAATCTCCATATTAGTAATTATCGGAGTATGAGTAGTATACTTGGCTCATAGTGCTGTGAGCATATTTGTTAAGAGTTTATTTAATTCTCTCTACAGCTTCATAATTAGATTTAAAAGCTAGAACACAAAATATGAAACTTATTCTCCACGAATTGTAATAAAGCTTTCTTAGATGAATGCAATAGATTTAAATATTTCAAACATCATTAACTTTATAGAAGGAAAAATTCCAAGAGTTGTATGTTATTGATGGCATGCCGTAATATGGCCATAAATCGCCTCATAGGTGCTTGTGTATTTGTAAGGAAAATTTGTGGTTGCTAAACAGTAAACAACATTCTATTTCGTCCAATCCTCTATTTTATTTTAGTAAAGAATTACTACAATTTTTTCACTCCTTAAGTTATCATCTAAGTCCTTTCAAAAAAAAAGTTATCATCTAAGTTCTGACACATAAACATTTTTTATTATAGCCTGTGTGCGCACTACGTAAATGTAATGTAACTTATAACACATCAAGGTTTTAATCACATAATTGAATTTGACTAAACAATGTTTATTGACTACTATAATGAACTACCAATACTTATTAAAGTAAAAATATAGTTCCTTCATCCCACTAAGATTGTCTCATCTTTCATTTTTGGTTTGTCATACTAAAATTGTCACATACTAGATTTGATAGTCTGTGTGATTATAAATCATTTGTGCTTTATCAAACCAATATCAACCATATAAACTTACTTTTCTTAATATTAATAACTGTGTGACTGTATCACCTCCTCATGTCCAATGTTAGTGGGATGAAGATGGTAACATTTTGGGTAGTATTTTACGAATACTTAATTCACACGGGATAGTAATCTCCCAAATAATTGAAATTCACGTTGTAACTAAATTTTTTTCTTACACAGCCAATTAACATAAGATTTACTCATCTTAATCGAATAATAAGAGCACAAGTAAATATAAAATAGATTGAATATGTAAATTAACCTAAATCATTATATCATATACCAATATCAATCATTGAACTGCTGGTAGTTACTACAAATAAATCTCTAAAATGTACCAATTATCAAGGCATAATGAAGCACAAAATAAAAGTTGTAAAATACACAACTAAGAGCTAGTCACATTCCCAACAGTGCAATAGATGTAGCACATAAACACTTCCATGATGTGATGAATCCATTTATGACCCCTCACCAGGCACCACTACTCTAAATCTATCATTAATCTCATCTCCATGTTGGAATTCGGTTGGTACTGGTAGTCATTACTCATAAGACTAATTTAAACCTATACCTATTAACACAAAATATTAGTTGTGAAAGGCATTAAAAGAAAGTATTTATAAAGTACTTTCTCTTGGTTAAATATATGCCATCACTAAAAAAAAAACTCAGCTATTTTGCTAATTATTATTATAAACTTAATGAAGTAACATAATGACAAAAAAGGAGTCATATACTGGGTACAATCATCAAATTTCTCAATGCTTTGATTTCCTAATGTTTTAAGTGTTTTGTTACACTCATTGAGTCAATGTAGTCCAGATTGAAGGTTATATATGTTAAGAATTATACTGAAAAGGTATACATAAATAGCAAATGCAGTATCATTTCTTTTACAATGTAGGTTTACAAAGAAGTGAATGAGAGACCAATTCAATTACAAATTACAAAGAACTCTTCTTAATTGCATATATAAGATGCTTTATAGTGATCAAACATACATATTGAAGAGATTTGAGACATTTGAGACCTACTTAAAAGTAAAAGTAGGTTATACAGACCTAACTCAACAAAAAGGGAGTCTCAACCTCACAATTAAGTAGAAATTAAATGAACATTATAACAACGAAAAAGAAGATAGGAATAATAGTAGTATTAATGATGTGGCTGCTATTATTATTACTATCTCACATTAATTCATTGCTCTCAATCTATTTATGTTTTCGGTTGTTCTAACCATGCTATGAGGAATTTAGAGCACAATAGTAAGCTAAAGGGGCTCATTTTACATATGAAATTAATCATCAAAGATCAAAACCAAAGTCTAATAAATGCTGAAGAAGTAGATTGAGATTAATCCCTTAAATAATGAATGCAATTTGAAACAGTTAAAATACTTGCCCACAAATTGGAGCTCCAAGTCTTGAGCAAAGTATCCTAGTATAATAGAGGGTGAGAGTTGAACTCAAAGACCTGTAACTTTGGAACAGTATCATGGATAGAGTTCACCTCATTTTACATATGAAATTAATCACCTAAGATCAAAAGCAAAATCCGTAATAACAGTTGAAGAAATAGGTTGAGATTAGGGGTTAGGTCAACAATATTACTAATTAAAAGGCTTTGGACAAATATAACAATTCTTTTAACCTTTTCCAAAAAACAGACCTTCGGTGGCATCATTTAAAAAATCGGGCGTATATACCCTTCTTGGCAACTAGTCTCAGTACACGGCACACGTAATACACAGAATACTATGCATAAGCCTCTTGCAAAATTAAAAAACAAAGTCTTCCTAGCCATTTCCCCATTCCGAAGATGCTAGCGTGGACCAACAAAAGAGATATTCCATATTTGTCTTTTATATACTTCCTCATTTAATATTACTCGGTTACGATTTACCGTTAGTTGACCCGGTTAATTATAGTTACTTCACCCAACCAGTTACAATTATTTGATTCGTCTATTACCATTACAGTTACCCGACTCAACATATTACAATTACCCGACCGGTTACAGTTAACTAGACCCAACTAGTTATAGTTACCTGACTCAACCAGTTACAGTTACCCGTCCAGTTACAGTTACCTGACACGATCAGTTACAGTTACGTGACCCAACCAGTTACCGTTACCCGACCCAACCAGTTACAGTTACTTGACCCGTCCAGTTACAGTTACGTGACCTGTCCAGTTACAGTTACGTGACCTGTCCAGTTACAGTTACGTGACTCATCCAGTTAGAGTTACGTGACCCGTTCAGTTACAATTACGTGACCCGTCTAGTTACAGTTACCTGACCCGTCCAGTTACATTTACGTGACCCGTCAACTTACAGTTACCCGATCCGCTCAGTTACAATTACCCGACCCGTCCAAATACAGTTTCCCGACTCGTCCAGTTACAGTTACATAACCCGTCCAGTTACATTTACAGTTATCCGACCCGTCTAGTTACAATTATCCGACCCGGTCAGTTACAATTATCCGACCCGGTCAGTTACAATTATCCGACCCGTCCAATTACACTTATCCGACCCGTCCATTTATAATTATCCGGATAAACCAATTACAATTACAGGGTTTGATAGTGACCACTACTCCTGGCCACCGCCGTCCACCTCCGATAACTAGTGGCCACCGCCGACCGACCACCACCCGACCCGACATAGACTCCCAAGCCACCTCCCCAGCCTCGAAATCGACTCCAGCCCTGTCATTGCCGCCACGGCCATGGACGGTGGCACTGCTCACAGCCTCATGCTGACCTAACCCCTCCCCCTTCAATCGTAGCATCATATCGCCGCTCACTAGGTCAGTGACCAACGCTGCACTGGTCAGTGTCTAGTACCCCGCCGACCTCCGCCCCACCATGGCCCACAGCTTACAACCCACCAGCCCAGCCTCAACCCGCCCTTGCCCCCTGCCTAGCTTCCCATCCCCTTTCCCAGCCTCCTCTACTCGTCCCCTGCATTTGCTACACTCGCAGCCCCAATTAACGGCCGCCGCACACACCACAGAAGTTAACTGCAGTAGCGACCACAACTGCGAGTGCAATCTGCTGCCGCCGCCCTAATCCCAGCCATCGCCACTTCCCCAGCCCCAGCCCTAGTTGCCGACATTCTGAATCAAGATTGTAAATCTAGATCCGATTAGTTGCTCAACACCAGTCACCCTACGATAATGTAATCTACAAGCCTGCCGCCTCCCTCTGATGGAGAATAGAACATCAGCGATGGAGAAAATCAAAGAGCAGAAAAGAAGATCGAGGACGAAGAAGAGTTGATTGGTTGTTGCCGATGTTGCAGGTCACCTTTGCCGATGTGAAATCGCCCCCTCCGGTGTGAATCACTGCCGTCTGCTGTCGCACTGTAGCACCAATGGAGTTAGGTGTTCCGCTGCAGGATGCGATGACTTCAGCTTGGCGTCCTGGTAAGGGAGTACCCATCAAGGAAATCGATGAAAAAAGGTATCTTTTTACTTTTAATCATGTTTTAGATATGAACCGTGTGCTAGAAGATGGTCCTTGGGTTTTTGAGAGAGATTTAGTGTTGTTGAAAACAGTTCAGCCAGATGATATCCCTGAAAACTGATTTTATTTGAGGCAGACTTCTAGGTTCAGGTGCATAATGTTCCTCAAAAATTTAACCTGAATTCTGCAAGGCGTATTGGGAATTTTATTGGCTCTTTTAAAAAGTTTGATGAAAATAGTTATGGAGACAAAAGAAAGTCTTTTTTGAGAATCAGAATCTGTATGGATGTTAGGAAGACCCTGAAAAGGGCACTTCTCTGAAAAATGTAGGAAAGGGACATTGGGTTGATTTCAAGTATGAGAAACTACCCAATTTCTGTTTCATATGTGGGGTGATTGGGCATTCGGATAAGTTTTGCTTGCTACGCTATGAGGAGGGAATTATTATTGAAAAATCTTTTGGAGTTGAGCTTAGGGCAGGTGGAGGAGCAAAGACTAGCCTAGCAGGCCCTAATAAGTGGCTTGTACAAGATCCTGTAAGCTTCAAAGGAGCCGGACAGCAGAGGAAGAATGAACTCGAGGAGGAGCAATCAGCTGAGACAGGGGCTAGCGCAGCTAAGCAAGGAACGGGTTATGTGGAAGGGGAACCAGGAGAGACTAAACGCAGGAGAATATGGGAGGACAAGCTTAAAGAGAATATAAGGGATGAAGACATGGCACTTGATGTGCCAAAAAATGGGGAGACGGCGGGTCAGAACTCCTAGACCCGCCGGTTTGGCAGTGGATGTTTTTGGTTAGGTTTTCGAGTGTTGGGGTTTATTTCTTTCTTTGTTTTAGGCTTTATTTCCACGGATTTTCTGTTGTGCTTTGGTTTTATTCTTCGTTTTACTGTGAAACTTTAGCATTAGGTTTGGAGGTTGAAAGGTCTGCGGTAGGCGTCGTTAGTTTTAATTTGCCCAAATTGCGTCTAGCGAGTTATATTGCTTTGTTTAAGGTGATTAACTCAGAGTCTCGGCCATGTGCGGATGATTACATGCGGTCCTTCACGCTCTTGTACTCCTGATGATTGCTATTTTAATGATATAAGCGCTTTACGATAAAAAAAATCAATTTATTGTGTTTGTTTAATTTGTACTCGTATACTGGTTTTTTAATTATTATTTCTTTGATTTATTTTAGCCATTGGCTCTTATAATATTGTTGATGACTCATACCATTATTGAAATTAAAATAATGACAATTGTTCAAACAATGTAACATTTTAAAACGTAGGAAATGATCACAATGCTAAATAAATGTCACAATGTCAAAAATTGTAACAAGTCTGGTCCGACCTGGTCTGATCTGGTCTGGTCTGGTCTGGTCTAGTCTGATCTGGTCCAGTCTGGTATGAGACATATTACACACTAAGTAAAAACATCCTATGTAAGGAGTGATATGGGACTAGGATTAGGAATGACTATGAATATAAAAGAATTGTCCTAGTCTCAAGTGAAAGAGTTTTATAAATAGTAGAAATATAGAGTATTACAATTATAATGAGTATTATTAAAAGGTTCATTGGAATAGGCACATAACACTGGCCAGACAATTAACCGTCTAAACATTGGGTATTATCTCTTCCTCCACCCCCTCCTAAGAAAAAATTGTAAGCATAAAAGTTATCTTTGTAATTGTATCCATAATTGCCTTCATAGTAACATCTGGAGTCTTGAGGTTGAACCATCGAATCGTCAATAACATTATTTCCGTACACAGGATCAAAATAAAACAATCGGCGCATGTAACAGGTTTTGTCATACTGTCCATTTTTAAATCTGCCGCTTCCCATTTGAGGACTATATTCCTGGCCTTGTGGTTTGAAACATTCACCTCCAAATCGCAATTGAGCTGCGCTCTCACTCATGGTTGAAAATATGGATTTTGTCCACATACCAAGGTTTTCTTCTTCATTGAAATTTAGCACCCAATCACCTGCTGAACCCTAAAACATGTTTATACAAAAAAAAAGTAATTATTACTCTTGTCGTTCGATTTTCACATTGTGTTATGACTTATGAGGCCGGTATAAGGATTTCATTTCACACCAACCAATAATACATACTTGAAAATTTTACCCCAAATAAAAGCAAAATATTGTCAAAAAAAAGGAATTATAGGTTTTATATTTCTAATATAGGAGTCCTTATACTCTCTTTTTCTATTTACTCCTTGTCAACTTTTCTTTTTCTATTCTACTCCATGTAAAATTTGACCAAAGTCAAGTTGGAAATGAAATAGTACGTAAAGAAAACATCCTTATATTTAGAGAATGAGGTAGGTGTGACAGGCATCTAGTCCGTTAGTTCCTAGGATTTTTCATTTCGTACCATCTAAATTTTTATGATGTCCAAATTATAAAAGAAATTACTCTAAATAAAAGTAAAACATGGATGCACAAATTTGAGTAGCTATGTTTTATTTGATTCTTTTAAAAGTGTAAAGCTTTCTCAATAGGAAGTGAATAGATTCAATTTGATGAAGAAAACAATGAGGGTTTTAATTGATGCATCTCATCTATATTTAATTTTATAGTCTTATTTATAAATCATAAAAGAATAAAAACAATGTCTAGTCATACAAAATTAAATACATTTATGATCAAAATTTAAAGAGAATGGTTGAAATTAAATATCTGGTTCGATCAAATACTTTATGCTTTGATTTGGCCTATTCACATTAGATTGATAAGATATGATTTGAAAAGGGTTTGTTTTAGGTGTATTTTATTAATATCTATGTTTGATTGAATTAAATATGGTCAATTCAATTTAAATATGATATGATTTGATTTGCCGTGAGAGATCGTGACTAAGAGCCCGTTTGGTTGCACTAAAATTGACTGAATCGACTTATTCTGTTGACACATATGAAGTTGTGCGTGAAATGTCTTGATTGGCTAATTCTATTGATTTATGAAAAATTATGTTTAAAATAATTTTAATAAAGAAAAAAATATGTATAGGAAAAATAGCTAAAATGATTCTCTACAGCAATTTTAGCCAATGTAGCCAGAAAGGTAATTTCAACCTTATTTTTTTTTATTATTACACATTCAACGCATAAAATTAAAACTTACGTGTTTGGTGAAAAAGTTGACTGCTAAGCCGAAAAAAACAGGTCATCAAACGGGCTCTAAGGGAGTGTTTGCAATAGCTTGTGCTTTAAAAAAAATCACTTTTAAAGTGATTTTGGAGAAAGTGCTTAATAGTAAATGTTGGTAGTATTTGTGAAAAAAGTGGTTTTGAAAAGTAAACGTCGGTAATATTTGGTAAAATATGCGCCTTTTGTATAATAGAAAAAGTAAAAGGCATATTCTAGATTTTAACAGTTTAATGTTTTATTTAAGAAGAAGTTGTCATTTGAAAACATTTTTTTAGTTTTTTAAGCCAAAAGTTGAGTAGCGCTTCTTTTAAGTGTTTGTAAACACTGTCTATATCAATCCAGATAAAATCATGTCCAAGGATGTTTTGTTTTGGACTGAAATTCGCTGGTCTGGCTTGGTCTTGTCTGATCTGGTATGTTCTAGTCTGTTTGAATTAGGTCTGGTCAGCTGGTCTGGTCTAGTCAGATAAAGGTTTGTCTCTATCTACTTTACAATAGTCCAAGTCTGTCTGGTATGGTTTGTTTAAATCTAGTCTGATCTCCTTTAATCTGTTTAAGTCAGATCTCATTCTTTTTGTCTCATTTATTTTGGTCTGCGACTGAAAGGGAAAAGAAAACATCCTAATAGAGTAATAGTCATTGGATTCATATAATAAACAATCATTATATCATTGTAAATCTCTTGCTCAACTTACATTAACATTTTTACCTAAAACGTCGTAAAATTCTTTTATTTTGAAATTGGGTTCGGGCATTTATTGGTGCGGATCGGTCCTTAAATTTTGGCCCGTTTGAAGGACAAGACAGACTGGTTCTCAGCCTGTTACGAAACTCAGAGTCCCGGACTGTCCAGAAAAATAATCAGAACAAACAATACTAATTCTTCGTACTAGCTGATTTTAGTTAGCGTGGACTTATTTTGGTCCAACAACAATTACAATAAAGAAATACGAAGACTTTAACAATACTAGGACAGCGTACATCATAAATATGCTTGATGTACCCACTTTTATACCCACTTTATACCCACTATGTTTGTGGAGATTTTTTTTTGTCTGTGAACCCGGGTTCACGGACGATATTTTGTTTGTGCAAAATATTGTCTGTGAGCCGGGGTTCACAGAAAAAAAAAACACTTCACAAACATAGGTGTGTATAAAAGTGGGTATAAGAGTGTGTATAAAGATAATTTTTGGATAAATATATACAAATCAAAATAATCAATGGAATTTTAAACAATTAGAACTTTTGAATTCTGTTTTATTGTATTATTGTGATATACTCGCGTTCTTGAATTATCTTTCAACTTTTCTTTCATCCACCTCAAATTAACTTTTTTTAATTCTTTTTTGACAAAATTATGGTTTGCAGCATTTCTTACGCATTATTTATGTCATTTCTACACAATTTTCAATTAAACAATTCTCGCTTTGTTAATTCATGTGCAAAACCCTATTTGGAAGATAATTCAGGGACGGAAGTAATACTTATTATTCGGGAGTAGTTCAACGGTTGGTCCTATGAGTTACATCAATTCCATATTTATTCCATGCCTTATACTTTGCGTGAGAACTCTGGTATCCATTTAAAAATGGGGTACCGTACCTAGCATTCACTTGATCGGTCCAATATGTATATCATTTTTAATTTAGACTTAAATAATTCAACTGCAACATTCTAATTGATCCATGTGGATAAAGATATGGTACCGTTTGGATACTATAGAATCCACATATACTTCGTTCACTTGGTAGTTGACTAATGTTTTTTTGACTATTTGTGATCCTTTCGTGTAACTTTCTAAATGATTTTAATCACGGGAAGTGGTTTAAATCAAAGACATAAACGAATTATGAAATAAAGAAATACTACCTCCGGTTTTTTTTAATCTCCACAGTTTGACTTCACACAAAATAAGGAAAGAAATTTGACTTTACTGTAGAGTACACTGTTGAGGCACTGTTTGACACTGTTTGGCACTGTAGAGACACTGTTTGGCACTATTGAGACACTGTTTGGCACTGTTTGACACTGTTTTGATGTAGATTTCTTTGCCAAAAAAGGAAATAAGGAAGTGTGAAGTTTGTTTTAGACCGTCCTAAAAAGGAAAGTGTGAAGTTTATTAAAAATCAGGGGAAGTACTAAGTAAGACCTTAAGCTTAAGGATACTATTTAGAATCTACGGAGTAATTAAAGTTTGAACTAAAAGAGACTTTGGCAGACGTTAGAATTTGCACGCTGTATAAAGCCACGAGAAACAAATTAAATTGATACCTTGAAAACGATTAGAGTAGTATCGTATTGAGTTCCTTCAAACTCTGACATATTGGGATATGGATAATCAAGAGGAATGATGTTTGAGAATATTACAAATCCGGGACAATGATTGATATAACATCCAGTTTTTGCATAGCCGTCACTCTACATTTGACAAGATATTGATGCATCAGTAGATAATTGAGTAATTAATTAATTATTAAATGCATTTTGAGACCAATAATAAATACGATTATGAAATGAATATGGGAAAAAACAAAAACAACACTTACGGAGATATCGATGCATCAGTAGATAATTGAGTAATTAATTAATTATTAGATGCATTTTGAGACCAATAATAAATACGATTATGAAATGAATATGGGAAAAAACAAAAACAACACTTACGGAGATATTGATGCATCAGTAGATAATTGAGTAATTAATTAATTATTAGATGCATTTTGAGACCAATAAGAGCATCTCCAATCCTACAATGTGCACGGTGCACATGTGGCATGAGAAAAATAGACACAAGAAATTAAATTTTTGACGTTTCTCTCTCCTTCTTTCCACGGTTTTATGTGTTTTTGGTAAGTTTTTCTCTGCAATGTCAACCACGGTGTCTACATCTAGACATTGTGCTTGACATTGTGGAGAAAAACTTACCAAAAACATATAAGACCGTTCAAATAAGAAAAGCGATATTCTATTTGTTATTTTTTAATTGGCTATTATTCATGTCACGTATGCACTGTTCACGTTTTTGCATTGGAGATGTTCTAACAAATAAGATTATGAAATAAATATGGGAAAAAAACAAAAACAACACCACTTACGGTCCATCTGCTAAATAATCTTGTACGCGAATCACCGTATAATGCCGGATACACCTAAACGAGCATGTGAAATTGACAAATTAAATCTTGCTTTAGCATTATCTTATACTCCCTCCCGATCTTTTTAAACTTCACAGTTTGACTTCACATTGATTAAGGAAATAAATTTGACTTTACTGTAGAGTACACTGTTGAGACACTGTTTCGCACTGTTGAGACACTGTTTGACACTGTTGAGACACTGTTTAACACTGTTTTGATGTAGATTTCTTTGTCAAATAAAGAAATAAGGAAGTGTGAAGTTTATTTTGGACCGTCCCAAAAAGAAAAGTGTGAAGTTTAAAAAGAACCGGAGGGAGTATTATTATTATGTGAATCCGTTCATATCTATAAAAAGAATATCCAAATGATAAAAAAAAAAGAATACCCAAATTTATGCGAGTTTTTTACAAGAATATTACTAAAATAACACTTATTTACATAAATATGACTATTCATTACTACAATGTATTGTTGTGGTAACTAAATTAAAGTTTAAAACTTGAACATGAATACTATGATTTCATTACTACTCTAGTAACTAATCATATTTTTGTAAACCATCTTTATTTTGGTCATATTTGTGAAATTATTTCAATTTATGCGGCGTAAGAGATATGATGTTGGTAAACAGCGGCCTAAGATCGTTTCGTACCGGACCATAACCTGTTCGTAGTATACCGGTGGGAAAAATTTAATTTGGGGCCTCTCCGTGATACTCTCTAGTCTCTTCCCACCAGCTAAATTTGACCGAAATCAGTACTATAACTACACATAAATGTACCAATTCACAATATTATTCAAATTTCTGGATAATAATCATCCGTGACGGTCAAAATTCTATTCGTAATGTCAACTTTACATTACCATTGTCCATGTCAGGACTAAAGGATGAACTCTACATATGTAATTTTGATCGTCATGTATGATTGGTTGGCCTCAAATTTGAATAATATTCCTAATTCAAACATTTATATTACATTTATATATAGTTGTGTTACTGATTTGATTCATTTAAGAGTGTGCTTCAAAATGCAATGATACCAATAGTTAATGTGTCATTGCTATATGCATTTGACTCACCAAAGACCTGTATGCGTAACGTGTCCAGATCGAGTTTGGACTTTGGACTTAATAGTCGGTGAATCGGTTCAATTCTCTAAGATCTATACTAGATTATAATCGGGCTTTTAGATTTTATAGAGTTTACTTACTATCCAACCAACTCGTATTTGATTGTCTCCGTCTTCCACGTACATAGACACTGAACTGTATTGGTGATCTCCCTTGAGTTGTGGATTCCATATAGTCATTGTGGCTTTACCACCGCTGAATCTCCCGGATGGAGCATTTCTAACAATAAGTCCTGCAAACTGGGCTCATGCATGGACACGTGATACCCACAATATAATAATATGTTTAGAAACACAAGATGAATGGAATCAATTTTATTTTACAATATGCTAGGATATAAATACATACATACACATACATGCTAACATGCATACTACTTCTATCCCTTATGGATTTAAAATTTGCAGCTTCCAAGAATAACCTATGATAAAATTAAATCTGCCAATGCTAATATTTAAATTAATTTGGATAGTTAAACTACATATTTTGGGATGACAATAAAACAAATGAGCTGGCAAAAATCTTATTAAAATTTGACATAAACATAATACTTGATATTAATAAAAGAAAGGTGAAAACCCTGGTACTCAAGAAAACTCGATCGTAGAGATTATTGAACGGATATTTACGGGCTTTTAGACTAGATCATAATCGGACTAAATAGTCAGTGAATCTGAAATATAAACTCTATATAATTAATGTTTATAAATATGTAATTAAATATATATATTTATGGTCAAAGTTGTGCATTGACAAATGTGAAAGTCAAACTGTTGCAATTCATAAACAACAAAGATATTACTTTTTACCCTTAAACCCGCAAATGATAAGTACAGGAAAAATAGCTAACACAATCAGCTGATATAAACCGGACGATAAAACGGCACTTTTCTTATGTTTTAATTCTTTTGCCAATTATTTTGTATTTCCATTTTGTCAATCTTACTTACATCAAGGTGGCTGTCCGTGGTACTTGCGTACACACGATCGTCCATGTTTATAAAATGAGGTTGAACATTTGGCTCTAATTTCCTGTGTTTGGACATTCGACGAATAGGAACGCTTCCGAGCGGGCACCCCTTTTTATTCAACCAAAGTGATTTTGCTGCTGATGTCCGCCGTCGTTCCTGATCTGTCTCCTCCTCCTCGGATGCAAGCTGCATTTCCTTACGCCTCTCTAGTTCCTGCGAGATTACCATCTGCACTCTACTTGGTTCAGTTTTCTTTAAGAATAAAAAATAAGATAAAATAATAATTACAGTATAGAAATTGTCCTAAATAAGAGGAAAAACGTTTTGAAATTCCAAAATAGGATTATGATGTTTTTTATTCACTGCATAGGAGTAATCTGACAAGTTTGATAACAAATGATACGTTTAAACCCTAATAATGTCAAATTTGACAGAAATTTACTTCTACTCGAGAAATAAAATAACATGATAGTTCTATTTTGAAATTTAAACAATAACGCACATAAGTAATTACCCGAATTCTTTCACTTGCCATTGCCGGATGGCGCATGCCCGGTTGTTTATATATGTCCACGCAATCATAAATGTCACCATGGATGGTCTTCATTCCATATACATACAGATATAGACACATATCAAATAATCTTCAATGTGTTGTCATGGGACTAAAGCTAAAAATAGTTATGTGAAAGCTAGTATATGCTGCCGTACCCGCGCGTAGGTGAGGATATCGTATCTATAATGAATTTGATTAGTGCGAGTTGTTTAATCGGAATATTCTAATTGATCCATGTAGATAACATGTGACACAGTGAGAGTAAATAGAATACGTCAATTTTGCTTTTATTAGTTTTAAGTTACGATTTGTAAATCTAATTTTGCTCATTTTCCATGGCAACAGCAAAGGTTGCACCAAGCATAATTCTAAGACAATACTTTCACCTTCTTTGGAGTTGATGGTGGATGAATGAAAAAGTTCCTTTTCAAATTTCAATTCATTTACTCGAAAAAAACGAATCCAAAGTGGTTGATTCGAAATGACTAATTTATTTGAGTATATCGATGGGGGAACATATGGATGAGGCTTTGATTAATTCATTTGATAAATTCCATTTCTCATACAAAGTATAAACGTATCGATGTGGAACGTATGTATGTGGCTTGTAATCCAAGGGCAATATAGACTGTCAAAGATTTTTTCATTAAAATTACATTTAATTTGTTGGGGGATTTGGGTAGTAATTGGAGGGATGTCAATAGAATTATCATTGTTTAATTAGCAGGTTATCATGCAACTATCCCGGTGTTTTATGGGATCCCTTAATTTGGGCCAAATCGGTTTGTCTGATTTGGGTTATTTATGTCAACTCAATTAAGCATTAAACGGTAAATATAGAATCATTATTCAAGATATAATTTTCTGAGAAAATTGCCACGGGTGAGACAAAATCATACAAAGATTATAAAAATAGGACCTGTTTAGTTTTTTTCCATCGGTAAGAGTTATTTACATCTGTTTTGGGAAAGCTTGTTTGTAATTTCCGTTTTTACCCTTTACTTTATATTGCGTATTAAAGATAGAAAACTTCCGCAGTGAGATCTCTCTATCAACGACCTTGTTTCTTCCTCCGTTCTTCATCTCTGTAATCATCCAATCTCACTAATCATCCAATCTCACGGTCTTCTTCTGTGTAATATTTCGATCTCACTTCCTCACTTAGTAATAATCTTTGTAATAATTCGATTTCACCAGAGAATGAGAGGTGCCTCCCCCACAAATATGATTTCGATTTCACCGTGATTGCTGCGTAATCATACAGAGAAAGATGACGGAGAAGACGACTCACCAGAGAAATTTCGATTTCAATTAATTGCAACTCTTCATCGTAGGCCACAACTAAGTTCGCTGATGTTCATCGCCGCCAGAGGTCGTCGCCCATCATCGTCGGAAACCTAAACACGCACAAAGGCCAAAATTTCAGCGACCCCTCTCCTAAGCCCCTTCCTCCCAATTTCAAGGTCAAGTTCAATTGTCCTCCTAGTTTTACATTACCTGCTCTGCTGTTGAGCTATTATCAGAACTTATTTTCTGTATAATGACTACTTATTGTCTATATATTGTCTGGTATTGAGCTATTATTAGAACTTATTGTCTGTTTATTGACTACTTATTGTCTATGTATTGTCTAGTGTTTGCAGGTTTGGATTTGGATCTGGTTTCTTCAAAAGTTTTGCAGAGTACCTAGTGACCTTGTGAAAATATGAAATAGAAGTTCGAAATTAGCAAAATCAGAGATCAAAATCAGAAAAGAAGAAGAAGAAGATGAGGAAGAAGAGGTGATAGAAGAAGAAACCTCCGGTGATGGCGTCTGATGAAGTCAACTGCAGCAGCTATCTGGTGCGTCGGCGGCGGTGATTGACATCGGTAATGGTGAAATCCGCAGCGCTGATGTTGGCCTAGATCGATGATGTTTGTTTGATGAATCGTGAAGAGGAGAGAGCTAGCGTCGATGAAGTTTGATGCGCAGGGGAGTTTAAAAGAAAGGGCACTTTGGTCAAGTTAGATGTACTTAGGTCTTACGTAAAGATGTAGTCTTAATTTTAGAAAAGTAGCAAGATTATGTCCTACTTGTTGAAATCTCCCTAATTTTCTTGGGTTAGATTTAATTCTAAACATGATCTAACCATTAAACTGATAGATTTAACATTTTAGTCACGTAATTTTTATTGTGGCCGACTGGCCGGTCATTCTTAGTCTGGAAATTTTATCCACTTAAATGTTCAATCCTGTGGCGGTTAAATTTGTCTGTATTAAGGATTCTTATATTAATTTTCTGATAAAATAGAGTGCAATATATATATATACATATATATATATATAGTACTCTTCCGGTCCGGAATTCTTGACCGGAACCGCCGTCCGGACGGCGGCGTTTGGCCACCTTCCAAGTGGAATTTTCCGATGAAATTTTTATGACATGTTCTCCATCAAGTCTAGTTTATCCACAAAAAATGTCAGCCAAAAACTCATTCGGGAAGGTCGTCAAATGATTTTTGCAAGTTAACTGGTCCGAAAAATACATATTTCGGACCAGTTAACTTGCAAAAATCATTTGATGACCCCCCGATTGAGTTTTTGGCTGAATTTTTTTTAGGATAAACTAGACTTGATGGAGAACATGCCATAAAAATTTCATCAAAAAATGGCACAGGGAAGGCTGCCAAACGCCGCCGTCCGAACGGCGGTTCCTGTCCGGAATTCCGGACATGAACATTTGTGTATATATATATATATAAACACACATTGCTACCAATATATAAAAAAAGTGTAATCCGATGAAAAAGTTTTTTATAATAATAAGAAATTTGTTAAATATAGAAATAAATTTGTATGTGTGAAGCTACAAGAGGACACACCCCTAAATTATGAGATTAATTGAATAATTTTCTTGGTTTTATTAATGCTACATTCGAATAAGTGATGAAATCGAGATTAAAATTGTTTTTGATTGAAATTTGCTGGTCTGGTCAGATCGGATACATTTAAATTTGGTTCAATATATTACGGTCTGAACAGTTTTGGTCTGTTTTGGTGTCCTAAATGTCTAATCCGTATACGTACATATATACTCAAAGACTTAATCTCAGTCAGGTATTTCTCGTTTGAACACTCCCTGCTAGTCAAATGAGTTTGGACTATGCGTGAAGTGATTTTATTTATTCTGGTCTGAATTATTTTGTTACTATAAAATTACTACAGACTACTACGTACTTCGTATTATATATCGAAACTGACAAAATAACGTATATACTCCATATGTATATAGCATGCGATACTGAAACTCATACCTTTATAGTAGTGATTATTGAATTGTGTTTATGTCTCGATGCTTTTTTCCGGTGGATATCGGCTGATACGTGAGAGTTGTTACTTTCTCTGTGGGCAATAACAAGGTTAATGCCAAAAGCAAAAATAAGAGAAACGATAATAAAATTTACTTTGATGGCCATGAGGTTCGCTCCCAAGATATATTCTATTCCTAGCTTATAGTGTCATCCTATATATACTACTACATAGTTAGCACCACACTTATTACACGTAAAAAATCAACAGCCAACTTGGGAAGAAAATATATACGATATGTACGTATATGCATATGTAATTTATGGTGCCCATATAAATAGCTATTTGATTATGAACTATCCTTATATATAGAGTACTAGCAGAGCACGCGCGTTGCGCGAGTTTTCATGCCTAACGCGGGAAAAATTGGAAAAAGCAGAACACGGATATTAATGTAAACAATAAGACAAAAAGGTATGTTTGTTAAAAAAAGATTCACCTTTCTGAAATGCTTGAACCAAATACACTCTAAGGTATCAGAAGCGTAGAAAATATTAGCACAATGGCTATATATATAGTCATTATGGGTTCATACGTCAATGTCCTGAATCACTTAGAATCTAATAATATCATGCTTCCACAACAAAAAGAAAGAAAAACTAAATATGAGATTCTCAACAGTTCGATTCCAGACTCCATCTCAAAATACTGATTCCACAGTTTCGATTCCACACAAAATAGAATCTTTTGTGGTTGGGCGTCTGCAATTGTGCCAATATAAATATGGTCAGCTGGGCAATCCTTTCTTCGTACAAAACCCTAATTACCTAAACAATCACAGATTAAAACTAATGCAAACTATTAATTCGAAAATCTATGGTAAGCTTTTCTGCTAATTAACTGAACAATAAAAATTAGAAGAAACAGAAAAATGTTAAATATACTCCCAAATCAAAGAATCGGGTGTGACTTACCACAGTATCAACAGTTAGAATTGAGCATTTTTCATTTTTTTTATCACTTTAGAAGAATGCATCTGATGGGTGAGCCCTCAGCACCAAGCATCTGCAATGGTTAGCAATGGACATTATACAGCCCAAGTTCAATATCATTGAGTTTCAGGGCTTCCACAAGAATAACTTCCTACAACATTTGACCAGTAGTGTCAGTTAATCATATCCAAGGCTCCATCTGGTAGCCAAAAGTGGCTTATTTCGCTAATCTGCTCATCTACAAAATACATAGTTCTTTTTACTTGTTTGATGAAATAGATATAAAGTAATAAAATTGTTTCCTTTTACAAAACTCAGCTATTTCAACCTAATAACCTTACCAAGCATGAGTTAATCAGTCCCAAAATGAGCATATAGTTGACTGAAGCATTTTTCAAGTACCTTCTGTAATACTCTCATAACAAACATTCTGATATGATTAAAGAAATCACATTAATAGGAATTAATAGTTGTCAACCAAAAGGTGTATCTTGACATATTATAATCATATGCTCAAAGCAGATGTCATGATTCTATCATTAAAGGGAAAACGTCAAATACTGAAAGAACATATTATACCTTAAGAAGTCACTTTAGAACAACCGCGTTCTCTGAAGTTGATAAATTCAAGCACCCATGCTAGACCACCTTGAGTACGAAAATCATATAATAAATCAAGTGACAGGTTACACCTAAACTAACTCCAAACAAATGAATTAGAAATTATAATAAAACAAGTTGTATATTCAAATAAGAAACAAAGAAGATGATAAAAATATCATCCCTGTAGGGTATTCAAGAGTCAAGATTAACATTGAGCAACCACATTTTCCAATAATGACATTAAAATTGTCAATAAATAGCAAAAAAATATAAGTAGTAGAGAATAGTTGTAGCAACAAAAGGCAAAGGTGAAGTCACAAGTTTTAAGATTTTTATATAAAAACTAATCTAAATGAACCCATGAATTAGAAATGGAAGAAAAAGGTAAAATTAAAAACACTACTTTCTCGAAATGAATGAATAAAAACAACGTCCCATCCATTCCTTTCAAAATCACCATTTCCAAAACATACCCTTTGAAGGATGTTATGTTTTACGACATGATCAAACCTAATACCGTAGCTCCTTAGCCCATGAGGCAGAAAAGGCTCTTTTGAAACCTTTCTTTATCACAACGGATTGGGTAGAAAGACCTGTTATATTTATTTGACACGGTGTGCAAGTTACATGAGGAATCCTAAACCAAATTAAAAGACACACACACACACAAATATATATATATATATATTTAGGATCATATACAAATTAATCCTAATTTACAAAGTGCAAATTAATCCTGATCATCCGTATGAATGAAATGAATGGTGTGGATGAAAAGGCTCCCTACTAATGTGGTTGAAAGAATATAACGTAAGTTGGATAGGAGTTAAAAAAAACTCTCCACTACTACGGCTGATTTTTAGGGAGAGTAAGCAAATCTTAGCCTTAATTTTATAAAACTGAACGGATGAGATGATTTTGCATTTTGTATGGGAGGCCTACTTTGTATCTGATCTCAACCCTATATATATATATATATATATATATATATATATATATATATATATATATATATATATATATATATGCTCCCAATCTGTTGGCCATTACAATGATATTAGAGCCTCTCAAGCAAATGTTAGTTGTCCACATGACCACAAATACAAGGACAGGTTTCACAGGTTTAAATATAACTTAGGTTGTACATGTAACTAAAGCAACATTAGACCATGCCTAAACTTCAAGGTACAATATCCCTCATTAATAACTAAGACTCCTACAGAATCGTTAGATAAATTTAAAATCTTTTCCATTGAAAGCAAAAGTAAATGCACAGTTTTCCATTTTTTCCCCATTTGAAGGAAAAAATAATTATTACCTATAACATAATTCCGGAAGAGTAAAAAGATGAACCAAACCTTAGTTTTTTCCAATAGCTGCATAGGTCTCTTCAACACGCTTAGCCAACTGTAAGAGTGTCCGGCAGCATCCAACAATAATCCATCAAATTGTCTCTTCACCCCTGTTCTTTCACCTGTTAATGACAGAAAGCAAATCTCATGAGAAAATTTGTATATTTTTTAATGTATTTTCTTAGGGACGACTTAGACATGCAACATTTTCTTGCTGAAAATGTTTCATTACCTACAGCATCCAACATGCAAGCATTTAATGACAGATATTACACGGACACAAGTATTAACTTTTACTTTCACAAAAAGCAACCCTCTTGTTACAGACCAATTCTATGGTTGGAAATATCAACGTAGAAATCGGATGATCAGGAAGGATGATTCTGGAATCCAAAGTGGCTGAGAAAGAAATATGTGATCTGGCAGTTTTAGGAAGCTTCCTAATCTGCGGCTTCCTAATTAGCATTTATCTCTTTCTCTAATTATTTCTAGCTTCCTATTCAACAACTTCTTAATAAGCTTTTCTCTTTTCAATAATTATTCCTATTATGTTTTAGGCAACTTCTTAATTAGCATTTATTTCCTTTTAGAATTGGGACTCTTTGTAATAGCTATATAAGGGTCATTAGTATTATTCAATAAACATCTTGGAGAATTAATTTTTGGATCTCTGGAATACTTCCAAGATCAGATTAACTCCACTAAGCTTTCTTTTAATTCTTCCAATTAATACATTCATCATTGATTCCCAATTTCAGAATTCTTTAAGTTCTTGTTCCCTGCCAGTCTCTTGTTCTCGTCCTTGGACGAGATCTTGTACGTCTGCCCTTAACACCTCGTGAGAAAGAGATCAAAGCATGCAATGGTACAGGAAAAAATGCCATTTGACTCCTTTTTTTGCTAAATATTAATAGTCAAACTTTCTCATCCAAGAGGCTCCAATGTAAAATCATTTAGAGCCTATATCTCATCATCTTCTAACCTGTGATTGCAGACGAAGCCTTGCTTTAGAAGATTGTGACCACCTGAAACGATGTAAACATATAAAAGAAGTCATGCGGGATCCCTTTAATGGCTTAATAACATAGTTTTATAGAAAACATGTTATCTATTAGAGATATTATATTCAATCCAAAAATGTGGAATCACCTACCCTGACACCCTCACATCTGACTCAAAAAAAAATGATAGAAGAGTGAATCAAAGTATGGTTTCGACCATTTCTGAGTGAGGTGATTCAGGGTCTCATGCACACAATTAGGATGAAGACAAACTTCATTTCACAAGCTCGTTTTATTCAAAGATCAAGGCCATGGTGTGCATTCTTTCATTTATGTTGGTATTATTATTTCATTTCCAGTCCCATTAGGAAAAAAATGACAAATGTATGATAAAAACAATGAACATAATATGACTTTTAATAGGTTTTTTTGTGCTTAACAAATTATCTATCTCTTATCTTTTGAAAATAAATGACTATTAGGTGACTAACTATTTTAAAATTAGAAAAAATCAAGAGCATATATCGACCATAGGATGTGCCATATAAACTTAACGGTGTCCAACTGGAGAAGTAACTTTTGGGTCATGTAACTGCAAACAAAATGGAGACCCTCACGCAGGTTAGAATATTTGAGGTGTACTATAGAAAAGTTCAAAACTTTATAAAATCAGACTAACCCAGAGGCCAGCTCTACCAACAAGCGCAAATTATGATCAATGAGTTCTTCATTCTGAATGTTAGAGCAGAATAAGATGCAATATAAACTACTGAAAATGATAAGAGGAAGATACGAGATCAAGGAGAACAGCCCATGCATAACACCTGAGGTTTGTTGCAAGTTTTTGGATAAAGAAATCTAATATTGAAAGATGATCATGGAGTCCAAGAAGCTCAGACAATTGGGCATACAATTGATGCAGTAGAAACAGACTGCATTGAAGTACATACTCATTTGGCCTTATAATTTAGCTACATGCCTACATTGTGAAGACTGAAGATTTATATTACCTTTGACGAATGTATAGCCTCATCGCCTATATAAGACTTTATGAAGTTCTGTAAAAAGATTAGGAATGTCCTATCAAGCCTTTGCTTGCTCGCTTCATATCTGTGCAAATGACATGTTAACTTATTGCAAGCACAAACTAAAAGAGAAGAAAAAACAGGCAAACCTTTAAAAGGCCCTATGGGCTTGCAAATTAAAAGCAATTTAAAATAGCAACTGGAGAAAACATTCAAGGAGGACTGAGAGAAAATTGTGTTTGAATATAAAATGAACCATCTAAAACAAAAAAATCATACCAAATTGGCTGCAAATCATCAACGGATAAATCTAATTGGCTGCAAATATGGAATACACTACACAAATTGCCACTTCAAATTTGAACGAGAAAGAGTAGCACCTCCATATACATGTAATCTGAAGCACTTCCCTTTTTGCACTGGCCTTTTGGCCCAAACGAACAGTCCATTACTTCTTTTTCATCATCAAACTCAGTCAATTTTCTGCAATTCAGATATCTTCCCAAACAAAATGTCTGATTATTGAGTGCTCATATATCACAGATGGTTTTTTTTAAAGTCAAATAATTAAGAAAGATAAGGAAAAAAATGATATGATGAATAAGGCAGTCATATAATTAAGAAAGATAAGTCATGAATGCAAAAGATGTCCTCAAATCATATCATCATATGAATATTCCCAGGCTGTAGGGTATTACAAAACATGACATAGGTGTTCACATAGATGGGAAAAAAAGATGGGAAGAAGTGTACCAAGATTCCTTCAGGTACAGCTGAATGCTGGGAAACAGCAACTCCCAGTCTGCTAATTGATTCTCAGCTGGTAAATTACTGTACACTGAAAATACACAAACCAAACGAAGCAACCAATTTTCTTTAAGAATAAGTGAGGCATAACTGACACATATTATACGTAGTAGTAAAATAGTTTCTAAAGTTTAAAGAGTCCCAATATACAACCAAAGTACTTACACAATAGATAAGCCACTTCCAAGAAGAAACTTTTCTCAGCCAATTCTTTAATTGGGTAACCCCTATATCTAAGAATCCCTGCATCACTATCTATAAAGGATATGGATGACCGTACTGGAGCTGTATTGAGGTAGTCCAAATCATACAGCTTGAAACCCTTATCATTCTTTCATGTTGTTATCTGCAAATGAATTGCATATCATAAATCATTAAATGTGAATAGATCCTATACCAAAATCAGTATATTTCTTGTTTCCTTAACAATATTCAAAACAATAGCTTGGATGTGTGATTAAAATTACAAATTTTAACCTTCCCTCACCTCTTTTCTACTAAATGACTGAAATTAGAGTACGAATTAATTTTTACATACCCACACTTTACTCATTTGCAAATATTTTTACACACCAAATGAGCTAGGATACAAGAGACAATAACTTAAACCATCAAACATAATGGACTGGTAAGAGATATCAAGTTCAAGTCTCCAACTGTAACAACCAAAGCTGATATTTTTAAAGCTTGAATAGAAATCATTCTGACCTTCTTCAAATCTGCGGCTTTGATTGCACCATCTTCGAACTTGATATCTCTTACCGGTCCGGTATGTGTGTCTAGGAGGTGTCTGTGCATGCACATGTAGTGCTAAATGTATATTTGGAGTCCGTTTACTGCAGAGAGGTGAGCAAATATCATAAATGAGTTGGAGAATGTCCAAATGTCAAATTCAAATTCCAAAACGTCAAATTCTCCTATATACAAATTGGAGAATTGTATCTGCTAACATCCTTCCACCTTCAAAAAATTTGAAACATTTCAACTAATTTGAGATCAATAACTGCAAGTACCAAATGAACATAGGAAAAAATGACACCAAAAATAATAAAATACTGACCGTCATCACTGAGTTGCCTAGGCGTTCCAAAGGATTGCGCCATGCTAGGTTGACTCGCCTGAACTCTCTTTGCCGTACAGCGAGTCTGCGACTGAACCTTATGCAAGTGGAAAGAAACGAATGAAGTAGAAGAAAATTATGCAGAAGGGGGAAATTTACCATGGAGGCTCAATTCAGTTTACATCTTGTAGGGAATTTCCACTTATTGGATTCATATGGTTTAAGAAAATCAACACAACCTTCTGGCCTTCAACAAGATAGATATCTTCAAGATCGGGAACTGTGGCAGCTTTGGTCCTATTCGCGTTGGAGAAGAGAACCCTAGGTTCTCAAATTTTGGAGAAAACTAAGAATAGCGGAAGAGAAGAGAGATGGTGAGGTGTCGATTGCGAGCGGGGAGTGTAGGCAAATGACCGTGGATAGAGGGCCGTTTCTTTCTTAAGCACAAAAACAAGGGGCTCCGTTTGTACAGTGAGCGTATTTTAACGGGCGTTGACTCACTTAACATCCTTCCACATATTATATATATAGTAGATATATGTTCCACGTTTTGAAAGATGAAATTTGATGCTTAACATCGCGGATATTATATCGTGACTTCGTGAGATAGGTGCATCTTTCATTAGGTGCATGTTTTATCCTAAATAGGATCAAAACATAGATAAAAAGCCAAAATAAGAGTGTTTCTTCCCATTATAGGACTCATACGCTCCTCTCCCGACATTTATCGTTTCTGCAATGTCCAAAAAGCCCCTGTTTTCCTCGTCGCTCAATCCTTCTCTTATTCCTCATCGCCGCCTTCAACATTGATGTGAGTTTTCTCGCACTTAAAATAGATTGTAATATAGTGATGTAAGTACGAGTATCGTCTCCACAGGGACGAACAAAAGGGAATCAAAGATTAACTAAATTCAGCGATTAAAAAGAAATAAATAAAAATGCGTCGTGCGAGATTGGGTGCTGGAAAATAAAAATGCGAATAAAACGATTAAACTAGGGGGTTCTTCCTAATTAATGACGAAGGGAACAAGGATTGATTTCAGGGTAACCAGATTTCTGGCAGATGAGGCCTAATCACATGAATTAATTCAATTGAGCCTAGCTAATCATTACTAAGTTCTTACCGCTCTCACGGCATAGAGTACAATAATTTAGGGGACCAGAGTGATCTCTCATGCGACAGGATCCTAAATTATTGCCAAGACGAGCGAGCTTACGGCCCCTTAATCGCTACTAATTAATCTCTTAGCGAACGATAAGTGTGTGTGAATGTGTCCTAGAATAAACCAGATCTCTCTTAATTAATTCTACAATCAATTGTAATTCTAGCGGCCGTTCCAGGTTATAAAAGATCAATTAAATTATTCAAACACAAATTAAACGACATTCATGCAATTAACCCATCAAGAATCTATCCATACATCATGATCAACCCATTCATCAATCCCAAATCCCTAATTATAACTACTCACAATTCATAATTGAGGAATCAATAGAATTGGAATAAAAAGAATTAATTGTCATTAATTAAAAAGGTGGAACTTACAAAGAATCTCAAAAGATTGATGAACAAGGCTGAAAAGCCCTCTAAAATTCGCGCTAGGCACTCTCTCTAAGCTCCCCCTCGAAAACGGGGGTTTATAGGCTGTTTAAATAAAAAAAATCGGGTGAAATTTGAGCTGAATTGGGATTTTCGGAGGCAGGCGTGATGCTAGGCATGAT
Source organism: Cuscuta epithymum (assembly GCA_945859915.1). Classification (NCBI taxonomy): domain Eukaryota; kingdom Viridiplantae; phylum Streptophyta; class Magnoliopsida; order Solanales; family Convolvulaceae; genus Cuscuta; species Cuscuta epithymum. The sequence goes on from CAMAPF010000029.1 coordinate 2,301,946, forward strand.
CGTGCCTTTGATTGTGTCTCCGGAGAAACAAACACGCATTTTGGGCAGGCACGATCGTGCCTGGCTGGCAGTAACTCCGCGATGCTTTCTCTTCACGCACGATCGTGCCTGACTTTGAGGGCACGATAGTGCCTACTTAACTTCCGAATTTGACAAACCTTCCTTCATGAAAGTTGTAGATAATGAAGTCCTCTATCCACCCCAATTTGTCGAATGTGATTTGAATCATACAATCAAGAGATATGATCAAAACGGTGGAAGGTATCATTCTGAAATCGCAGCAGAGATCATCTGACTTCATCGTCTGTTTTCACCTTCTTCCTCTCAGATTCTCGCAAAGGTGTCTTCATAGGATTTGCATCCCTTGAAGTTAGCTTTCATATGCAACTTGAATCGTGTCCTTTCGATGCTTCTACAAAGAGATATTATTGAACAATTGACAGAAGGTCATCCTGATCGCCGATTTCAAGCTCCATTCATCTTCTTTTGATCTCGTAGCCAATCCTAGAGCTCTTTTTCCTTCAAATCTTCATCGTGAACCTCCCGATGACCTCCAAAGCTATAAAATCAATCTCAAATGCTTCTCAAATCATCCCGATTGTTCCTCAAGGGCCGGTGCCGGGCTCAAATTCCCTGATTTTGACTACAAACAACACAAAACTCGAACCAACGCCTGGTAAACATAACTTGAGCTAAAATTGAGACTTGCAACACCTTAAAGGTAGGAAAACCATCAAAATCCAATCCCAACACGCATCAAATGCGTGTCTAAATACGGACTTATCAAACATTAAGCTGGTCCTTCTCTTCTCCAGGGATGTTCAAATTTCCCAATTACTTCTTCTGTTCATCTTCTAATCTTTCTATACCTCCATCTCAATTTTCTTTATCGGAAATTTCACCGACCAATCTCTTCTCCCATTTCATATTGAATTAGAAACACCTCTGCATCCCCCATCTCCCCCCTCCTCCTCCGTTGAGAAGTATCATCTTCCAAATTAAAATGATGGTGACACCAACTTCAATTTTAGAGTCTCAGGTATTACTCTTCCTGCTATTTCTTTTCCCACTTCTTCCCCTTCTTCTTGATCTTCTTCTTCTTCGATCTTCTTCTTCTTCCTTTATTTTAAGAAAATGTTATGTTTGTCATGAAGTTGTCATGAACATGAAATTTACAAATGTATAAGACATGGCAGTCACTCCTTCTTCCACTTTATTAAAAATGTCTTGTTTTTTATGAAAATGTCATTTTTACTCTGTGAAAATGTCAAGTTTTGCTTCAAATGTTCAATAAAGATGTAAAGTAAAATTGTCATGAAGATGACATTTACATATAAAACATGGCAGTCTTTCTTCTTCTTTCACTTTATTAAAAGTGTCATGTTTATTATGAAAATGTCACGAGAATGTCATTATTTATTCTGAAAATGTCAAGTAAAACTGTCATCTTGATAAATGTAATGACATAATGGTGACATTACTTTCAAATTAGTGTTTAATAAAACAACTATGATGACATTCTCAGATTCAAATGATGAGAAAAATAATTTAGACATTCAAAAGAAGAAGAAAAACAAAAAACATGGAAGAAGAAAACATAGGAATTAGAGAAGAAGTACACAGAGGAGGTGGGTGCAGGAGGAGGACCTTACCTAGGCATGTAGCAGAGCTATCATCGACGACTACATTTTTCGCAGGCATCATCTTGCACAAATTAATCGCAGCTGTGAAGAAAGTGAGGCAACGCGTAAACCAGGGGCAATTTTGCGACTCAATCCGGCCTATTTTTAGTTCTATCGAGTTAAACGGAAAACTAATGGTCCTACTTTTGCATTTTTGATAAGTTTTAGTCCTATAGGTAAATCTCTCTTTATCATACATCTTCTTTTTCATCAAATTTAACTACGTACGAAGAACCAAGCCACGTTTTTTCTCTTCTTGCTTCAACTTAAATTATGAATCAATTTAGATTTTTTTCTTTGCAAATTGTCACTAATTTTTTAGTCTAGAAGTACAATTTGTTTTTATTTGGTAAGTTTGTAACTCATGTTTGACTTAATTTTCGTGTGACTTAGAGCATCTCCAATGGTAGAATGTGCACGGTGCACATGTGGCATGAGAAATAACCACATAAATATTAACAAATAAATTCTCTCTCTCCTTATTTGAATGATTTTATACAATTTTGATATGTTTTTTCCTGCAATGTCAACGACAATGTCAACATCTAGACGGTCTCCTTGACATTGTGGAGAAAAACTTACCAAAACTGTATAAAATCATTCAAATAAGGAGAGAAAGAATTTATTTACCAATATTTATGTGGTCATCTCTCATGACACATGTGCACCATGCACATTATACTTTAAACTATGTACGCTGTCGTTCATTAGTTTCACTAAAGTATACTACATTTATATAGTTATACACTTATACATTACTCCTAATAATTTACATTATTTTTAACATCATTTACACCAAACATACAACTTATGCATAAATAATTAATATTACACTTAGACAAAAGTCTACAACTTGTGTATTTTTAAAAAATCGTTTAAACCAAATTTATTACTTTTGTATTAATAATTAAACAATGTTCTATTTACAAAAGAACATCATACTTTACTTTTGACACGTACTTTATACGAAGTATTATTTTGTACAAGTGAAAATGGTATGTTTAGTATCGTAAATTTAGATTGTGTCCGCTTTTAGTTTTACTTAATTCAAAATATTTTCTTTCAATGTAATTAAAACATTGTTTACGTTATTCACTTTAATTTTCCACCAACAATTCAAGTACATTTTCTGGCGGAGAAATTTATTCTGACAATGATTGTACTTTCGTCGCATGTTTTTTTGTAAAAATATGTAGTTTTCGTTGCGCACATATACACACATTATGCATACACATGGTCGTATACATAATCCTAGTTAGCTTTTTTCCGTTTAAAACGCATTTTAAAATACGTACCGTTTTTTTTTAACAAAAAACACGTTTAGAACGAATTTATATTACTGTTGTTAGTACTTATGATCGACTAGAAAAAATGAAAAACTAATTTACATTCAAGGGATAGGGAGAAAGCATATTTTAATTCACTAACAAAAATATATAATTAATGATTCCAAAGTGTGGGTGTTTAGTCATGGAAGTCAGAATTGAATAGAGATCATTATTCCTTTGGAAGTTATGATAACCACATACTCCATTTTTTACCTCGGAAGACAAACCACCAAAATCAGTGGGGCGGATGTCGGGGGTCATCAGCCAGAATTTTATTAAAGATCAGTAGAAAGTATAAAAGGAGACCAAACCTCTCCAAATTATTAAACAAACAAACTAATCGAAGCTAAGTTACAAAAACTCAGCAAAAAATATAAGGAGTATCTAACTCATCCAGATTAATGGAACCACCAAGCTCTTTGGGTATAGAATATCCAATCCGCCAAGTAAAATGCCTTTGCAACCCCAATGTTGCCACTTCCTTATCTGATTTATTAACCACGGCCGGACAGCGATAAAAAGTCAAGACCAAATATCTGTATCTCCCATTCGAATTAGCTAAGTCCAGCAGAGCAAAAGAGGAAATGTCAATCTCCATTTCAGGAAAGCAGAATGATCCAGACCAACACACCGCTTCTTCCAGCCCCTCCTCTTCCCCCATCGTTGAACCGCTCAATGGAAACCCCTCCGCTGCAATCATCTTACCGGCATGGTCACGCAATAGGAATCCTGAAGCAGATTTTCCGAACTGCCTAAAGACTATCCAATTGAGATTGACCTTCGTACTCCTCGGCTTGTTACATCTGCAGATTTGTGGCCTTCTGAGCTGAAAAGATGCCGGTAATAAACCAACCTCTCTAAGTTTATCATTACCTAGTAATTTATCATTTGCCCAGCTCCACTCTAACATGAATTTGCTTATTTGTTTGATTATACCCTCTTTCGCCGGTTCTGTGTCATTCAATATTGCATCCCAATAGGCCTTCCACGCGTGCCATGTTATAACTCCAGGTAAGATGCCTGACTGAATAAACCTTATCCATACTTTTACCCGTAATGCTAATTCACCATTGCATAAGTTGTAAATTAATGGTCCTAGCTCTACTGATTCCACATAACAACCTATTTGCAAAAAAGCCCCAAATTGTAGCTGCCAATGGACAAATCAACAGAAAATGGTCCTGGGAGATGCTTGCATTTCTGCAGAATGGACACATGGACGGATAGATAGGTGCAAAGGCCTCCAAACGTTCAGGAAAAGGCAGCCCCTTATGCCACAGCCTCCACAGGAATAACCTAACTTTTGGCACCTGATTTGGATGCCATATATGAGTAGAAGAAAGGCTCCCCCCCCCCCCCCCCCCCCGAAGGTCTTAAAGCTTGATAAGCAGATTTGGTTGTGAATTTCCCATCCTTTGTATGTTTCCATTTGATACTATTAGTATCCCTGACCACCAAGTCTTCTGCCATCTCACTAATGAGGCGGATTCTCCTCCAAGTAGGTGAATCAGTAGGCTTAATATCTGTTAGAACTTTTATTGTGGGTCAAGTTTGTCTGTAATGTCTTGTTTAAATAAAGTAGACTAGTTATACCATTTATGGTATTAGATTAGTATTTATTATGTAGCAAATAAGGTAAAGGGAATAAGGCCCAAAAAGGCCTTGGCCCAACTTCCAAGGTTTACCTAAATCGGTAACCTGTACAGCGCCTATAAATACGCGCCTTGTGTACAGGTACCGATATCGATCAATACACATTAGCCTTACGCTGCCAAATTTACTTCTCGATACTACAGAAAGAAGGTTTCACTGTTCTCGATAAAGCTTATATCATTATATGAAATCTTTCTCTTCTGTCTATCGATGATGTTCATCTAGCTGATCGTTAGTCTGCTAAACTTGGACCAACAACTGGTATCAGAGCCTGCTCGAGTTTGATCGTCGAAGAAAAGTTTTCGAAGTTCTCTGCCTTTTCATACTTTTCGATTTTTTTTAATCACTGTAATCTTGTTTCTGATCGATAAACTGTAAAAGTTATACCATTGGATTCGCCATTCAGAAACGAACCAAGGGTATATCTTATTTTTCAATATCAGTAGATTTTGTGATTTTGATTTCTCGATAGTATGATGTCGAAAAGCAGAGTTCTCGACATTGTAGCAGTTTTTTCGAGCTGAAGATCATTCCAGGAAGATCTCTGGATTTAGGACTTTAAACTTTAGCTGTTTTATCTACATAAAACTGAGTTTTCGAATTGCAGGACCTCGATACTGGCTTCTCGACATAAGTTCTCGAACTGAGTTCTCGAACTGCTGTTCTCGACACTCAGTTTTCGACTTTATATCTGGATAACTTGTTTTCGATTTGCAGGATCTCGGAATTTCTTCTCGATAGTCAGTTCTCGAAACCAAGTTCTCGAACTCCGGTTTTCGATACTGACTTCTCGAAAGAACTTCTCGAACTCAGCTTCTCGATAGCAAGGTTTTCGATATAAAACATCGAAAACTGCTTCTCGAAATAGCTTTTCGAACTCTGTTTTCGAACCTATTCTTGAAACTTAGGTTTTCGACATTCTGTTTATTTGATAATTTAATTTTATCTGATCAAAACACTCGAACGATCTTTTAAGGCTCAATCAGCGAAGATGGAAGCATTAGCACTTGGAAATGACAACAGACCACCCATCCTCAGAAAAGGAGAGTATCAGATGTGGAAGACAAGATTCTTGAACTTTCTGGAAGGGAAAGATAATTCATCTGCCATGCTTGAATCACTCACACAAGGTCCTGCTGAGATCTATACTGAAGTAGATACCTCAGATGTAAACAACCCTCCTGTTAACTGTGTAAAAAGACTGAAGACAAAAGGTGAATACACTGAAGCTGACAAGTTGAGAATCAAAGCTGATCTCATGGCAAAAACATATCTGCTGCAAGCTATCCCCAATGATATCTACATTCTGATAGACAGTATGGAAACAGCAAAGGAAATGTGGGATGAGGTGAAGAAGTTAATGATTGGAACTGATCTCGGTTTGAAGACAAAGAAAGCGAACATCTTGACTGCCTATGATGCCTTTAAAGCCCTACCTGGTGAGGCGCTCCATGAGACGTATAACAGATTCGTACAACTGATCAATGAGATGAGGAAGATCAAAGTTGTCAAATCTAATATGGAAATGAACATACGTTTCTTGTCGAGCCTGCCGCCAGAATGGAGAAGAACTGTCAAGAATCTACGACAGCACCTAGACTTGGATGAACTTGACCTCTGCACTGTCCATGAACATCTGCAGCAGTTTGTTAATGACACTGCTGAGATGGAAGGAAGCTTCTCCGCTAATCCTTTAGCACTCATGATTGAAGCTAAGCCAAAAAGTTCATCTAAGGGTCCAAAGAAGAAGAAAGCAGTTAAGATTGAATCAGAAGAAGAAGAAAGTGAAGAAGAAATGGATGTTGAATCTGAGCTGGCTGATTTACAGAAGAAGATGGCACTACTTACTAATCAGTTCAACAAAAGGTTTGCCAAGAAAGGAAGCTCATCAAACAAGCTCCGAACCTCCTCTGCCAACTACAAATCAAAAAACAATGATCAAAACTCTTCTAGTAGAGTTGTTGCAGCAGAAGACCCCCTCAAATGCTTTAACTGTGGAAAAGCTGGACATGTCATCAAAGACTGTCGCTTACCAAAGAAGAGGGACTTCAACTATTACAAGCAAAAGATGCTGTGGAACAAGCAGAAGATGTTCATGGCTAAGCAAGATGATGATAGTGCTGCAACTCCTACTGAGAATGATCCATGGCAGGAGGAGAGTTCCGATGATGAAGAAGAAGAGAATCTGGCCCTGATGGCGTTTGTGGAAGAAGAAGAAAAAGAAAAGGGTGACGCTGCGACCCCCGGAAAAAGTCAAAGTTCAAGTTCAAACATCACTGTAAGTACTTCTGAATCTTCCTGCTCATGCACAGGCAAAGTTCATTCCTCGTGTAAAAAGGATAACACCATAAAGGAGCTAAAAAGCAGGTTAGATCATTACTACAAAGTGGTACTTGATACTCTAGACAAGAGTCACTCCCTGAAGTTACAACTAGAAAATGAGAAAGAAAGAGTTCAGAAACAAAATTTAGAAGCAGAAAAGCTTACACAGAAAATTACTGAACTAACTAAGAAGGTCAGTGACACAGAACTCGAACGAAATGTTGCAAAAGCAGAAAATGATTTTCTACGCAAACAAAGATGTGCTCTTTACACAAAAATCAAAGAATTAGAAGACCTGCTGGTCAAAAGAGGACAAACTGAACAAACAATTTTCTTAAATCAAAACAGGGACACTCGGTTTTATAACTCAAAGGAAGGTCTTGGCTTCACTAATCCCAACAATCTGAAAAAGATTGATTGTCTTCAACTTTACAACATAAAGTACATGGGGTTAGGATTGACCAAGTTGATGGCTTTTACCTACGGAAAGGAAACCGCAGAAGAAGAAGAGGTAAAGCGGTCAAATCCTTCAAAAGCCGAAATTCCTTTCAGTTATGATTCCCTGAACGAAAGCTATGAAAACGCTGAACCTGTTTTGTCAACTGACGAGAGTGTGAATCTCTATCCTTCTGAGAAGGAAGTTGTGTCAGACTCTGAACCCCCTTCAACCTCAGGTTCAAGTGGAGAAGAACCCTACATCCCTCCACTAATCAGGAAATTTGAAAACTTACACATCTCTTTAGAAAATCAAAGAAAAAGTTTTGAAGAAGAGAGAAAAGAATTCGAAAGTGAGAGGGAGAGGTTGTTGAGAGAACTGACCATTTTAAAAGAAAGTTCCCAATCTGGCACAACTTCTCAATCATCTAGCGATACTGATACATCTCAACCAATTTTGAACAAAACTAACCTTTTCAAAAGGACACCCACTCACTCCAACTCTCCTTTGAAAACAGGAAATGAAGTAAGTCGGAGAGTGGAGAGGAGAAGAGAGTGGAAGTTAAAGAGAGCTGAGATAGCTGAAGGAAAGAAGAAGATGTTTTCTGAGAATAAAAAGTCGTGTTCAAATGCTGTTTTCTATTCAAATAAGCGTAGATCTAGTTCTATGTCACAGTCATGTAGTTCCAGTTCAGTCTTGTGTCCCAAGCTGAATCATTCTAAGTTTGAATCTGATACTTTCATTATCAATGAAAAGTTGTTCACTTCTGGGTTTGTGAATCCTTGCAATGATACTTTTGGTTCTGATCATGATGTAAATGCTGTACGTGAGAAAGAAAAAGGAGAGCGCAAACAAAGAAAACAGTCTGAGAATAGAACTGTAGAGGGTACCTATAATCTTCCAAATTTAAGATATCCTCTTAGAGTTCATTCGAAGAAACATTTACAACGTCTCTCTAAAGAAGAAATTTTCAAACCTTATCTCACGAACCAGCCATTCACACATGGTAACAATGACTCTGTCTCCTCCGCTCCTAAAATCAAACAAAAATGGATACCAAAAACTGAACTTGAAAAACAAAGAACATTATCTGAAAAGGCTGTTGACCTTGGATCACAGCTAAAAGAAAAATTCAAAAAATTATTCTCAATTGATAAGGAAGGACCCATCCTGCGGTGGGTACCTAAAAGTCCTTAATCTGTTTTGCAGGACGGTCATGTGTGGCACTTAGATTCAGGCTGCTCAACCCACATGACCGGAATAAAAGAACTGTTGAGCAACTACACCAAATGCTACGGAGGAAATGTGAGATTTGGAAACAACGCGGCTTCTCCAATCCTAGGATATGGGGATGTCATCTGTGCAAGTGTCACCATCAAGGCTGTGTCATATGTGAAAGGACTGAAGCATAATCTGCTAAGCATTGGACAGTTCTGCGATAGTGGCATGGAAGTGAAGTTCATAGCCAGACAATGTTGTGTGCTGGACAGGTTTGGGAAGGTGTTATTGACCTGCACGAGAACTTCCAACCTGTACACCATTGATCTGAAGAGCGTACAATTACCTTCTTCCATCTGCCTGCTGTCCAAAGCTTCCTATGAACAAAACAGTCTATGGCACAGACGCCTGTCTCACCTCAACTTCAAATATCTCACTACTTTGTCCTCCAAGAAACTTGTAAAAGGGCTGCCTCCTCTGAAGACTTCCGCTGTCACTCATTGTGATGCCTGCAGACTAGGCAAGATGAAAAGGAGCTCTCACAAGTTAAAATCTGTTCCATCCTCCTCACGATTGCTTCAACTAATACACATGGATCTGTGTGGACCAATGAGAGTCCAAAGCATCAATGGACGCAAGTATACACTGGTCATTGTGGATGACTTCTCTCGGTACACATGGACCAAATTTCTGAGGACAAAGGATGAAACAGCTGCAACCATCATAACCTTCATCAGGACAATCCAAAATTTTCTACAAAAGAGTGTGGAGATCATCAGAACAGATAATGGTACCGAGTTCAAGAACCAGTCTCTTGCTGAGTTCTATGAAACTCAGGGTATCACACAGCAATTCTCTGCAGCAAAGACACCACAACAAAACGGGGTCATTGAAAGAAAGAATAGAACTCTTGTTGAAGCAGCACGCACCATGCTTATTCAGTCAAAGCTTCCCCATTTCATGTGGGCTGAAGCAATCAACACAGCGTGTTTTACTCAGAACAGAACATCAATTCACAAGCGCTTCAACAAGACCCCCTATGAAATACTCTTCAACAGAACACCTGACATCTCATTCTTCAGAGTGTTTGGCTGCAAGTGCTTTGTTCTAAATGACAGAAATGAAAGAAGCAAGATGGATCCGAAAGCCGTCGAAGGAGTATTCATTGGGTACTCCACGCAATCAAAGGCGTATCGGGTCTATCTACGTGATCGCAGAACAGCCATTGAGAGTGTCAACGTTGCATTCTATGAAATGGCTGACTTTGCTTCTGAACATTTCTTGATAGAAAACACACTCTCTGTTCAAAGGAAGCAACCTGATGGAGCTGAAGCAACAAAGCAAACAACGGCTGACAGTGCAATTCTCGACTCTCTCTTTGAACATTTCTATGAAAATGCACGCACTGCCAACCAACAATTACCAACAGAAGCTGCTCAACCACCATTCATGCCTGACCTCAGTGAGGAAGAAGCTGACTCACCTCATACATCAGATCACGAAGAAACTGAGGATCATGGCACGGCAACAACACAAGCAACTTCACCAGCACAAGTTTCAGAAATACCAGCTCTAGCAAACACAGAACCTGAATCGACCCCTGAGCACTCCACTCCTCAACAAACCACATCTACTACTTTTGAGGACCCGGATCACACCATCGTAACTCCAATCCCTCTAACACATGAGCGGAAATGGACAAAGGCACATCCTGTAGAACAAATTATTGGAGATCCGAGTCGTGGAGTTTGCACAAGAACGGCTACAGCGAATGAATGTCTCTTCTCTTGCTTCATCAGCCAATCTGAACCAACCAAAGTTTCTGAAGCTCTAGCAGATTCAGATTGGGTGATAGCAATGCAGGAGGAGATCAATCAGTTTGAAAGATTGGATGTATGGACCCTGGTGCCAAGACCCCCAAAGAAAACAATAATTGGCACCAAGTGGGTCTTCAAGAACAAGAAAGATGAAGACGGTGTGATTATCAGAAACAAAGCCCGACTGGTAGCAAAAGGGTACAATCAACAAGAGGGAATTGACTATGATGAAACCTTTGCACCAGTGGCCAGAATTGAAGCAATTAGGTTGTTCCTTGCCTATGCTGCTCATAAGAGTTTCATCGTGTATCAAATGGATGTCAAGACTGCATTTCTAAATGGAGAACTGAAAGAAGAAGTTTACGTGGCACAACCAGAAGGCTTTGTTGATCCTGAACGTCCACATTATGTCTACAAGCTGAAGAAAGCTCTGTATGGACTAAAACAGGCACCGAGAGCCTGGTATGATGCACTATCTGACTTTCTTGTACAATCAGGTTACTCGAAGGGAAAGATAGATCCCACTCTGTTCATCAAGCAAGAGAACAGTGACATCATGCTGATACAAATCTATGTCGATGACATCATATTCGCCTCGTCCAACCCGAATTTCTGCGAAGAATTCAGCAACCTGATGCGCACTGAGTTCGAAATGAGCATGATGGGAGAGTTGAACTTCTTCCTAGGGCTACAGATCAAGCAACTGCCAGAAGGAATCTTCATCAGCCAGTCAAAATACATCCATGAAATGCTCAAGAGATTCAAGATGGACAGCAAGTCAACCATGAAAACCCCCATGTCTCCCTCACAAAAGCTCGACTCTGACCCTTCTGGGACTTCCGTCAATGCTACCAACTATCGGGCTATCATCGGTTCCTTGCTGTACCTGACATCTAGTAGACCGGATATTGTCTTTGCAACCTGCCTGTGCGCTCGTTTTCAAGCAAATCCAAAGGAATCACATCTGAATGCAGTAAAGAGAATCCTGAGATACCTAAAAGGAACAGTCAATTTAGGACTTTGGTATCCCAAGGACACGGGTTTTGACCTTGTTGGTTACTCAGATGCTGATTTTGCAGGTTGCAAGTTAGATCGAAAAAGTACATCCGGTGGTGCTCAATTTCTGGGAGAGAAGCTAGTCTGTTGGTCCTCCAAGAAGCAGAACTGCGTGTCAACTTCTACAGCCGAGGCAGAATACGTTGCGGCTGCTAGTTGCTGTTCACAAATCCTATGGATGAGGACACAACTCAGAGACTATGGCTTCCTATTCAACCATATTCCCATCTACAGTGACTCCCAGAGTGCAATCGCCATAACCAGCAACCCCGTTCACCACTCGCGCACCAAGCACATCGATTTGCGCTATCACTTCATCAAGGACCATGTGGAGAAAGGAGATGTTGATCTGTACTTTGTAAGCACTGAGCTTCAACTGGCTGACATATTTACTAAGGCACTGGATGACAAGAGATTCCAGTTCCTAGTATCTAAGTTAGGCATGTTGAATCTCGATCCTATGTAACTGTGTTATCTCCATGGTCTGAATAAAATGTGTGAGTGTGCGTGGTGTGCGTTGCATGTGTTGAGGGGGAGAAAAGGGAGAAAATAAAAGAGAGAGGAATACTTTGAGGGGGAGAAAATAAGAAAATCAGAAAAAGAGTGTGTGTGTGTGAGAAAATAAGAAAATCAGAAAAAGAGTGTGTGTGTGTGTGAGAAAATAAGAAAATCAGAAAAAGAGTGTGTGTGTGTGAGAAAATAAGAAAATCAGAAAAAGAGTGAGTATGTGTGTACATTTTTTCTCTCTCATGCACAATTTGAGGGGGAGTTTTTTTTTCTGTACATAAATAAACGTTTGGGGCTCAAAATAATTTTAAACACGGAACCGGGCCCAACTCAAACTTTTGGGTCCAGATTACTTTCTCGCAAGGCCCAGGATTTTCTCGCATATAAGAAGACTTCGAGAACTAGACAACCCATTCTTCTCGCATATTTTTTTCTAAAAAGTTCTCGAAGTCCAGAGCTCTCAACCATCTTCCTCAAAAACTTTCTCAAATCTTCACACATTTCGCACTAAAGGTAGTGATTCTGATGAAAATCTTGAATAAAATGGTTCTCGCACAAAATGCACCGGTTCTCGAACTCAAAAGGAATTTCTCGAAGTGATATATCGAGAACTGAGTCTTAATAAACATCGAAATTTGTTATTGATATTTTTATGAATGTGTAATTGCAGGTGGTTCTCGACATTTATTCTGAGTACGAACTCGAGAATACATCTTTCTCGATATTTGAATTCGAGGAATTGTTTCTCGATATTTCAAACCTCGAAAGTCAGTTCTCGATATTTGAACCTCGAAAAGGTCTTTTCGATGTTTAAATACCGAGAACCTACTTCTCGAAGTTTGAAATACCGAGAAGCAGTTCTCGATATTTAAACATCGAGAAAGGAAGTTCTCGAAGTTTAGATCTCGAGAAGGACTTTTCGATATTCTCACATCGAGAACCAAGATCTCGATGTTTGAGTATCGAGAAGAGCTTCTCGGTATTTAAACCTCGAGAACCTACTTCTCGATATTCAAATCTCGAGAAGTTGGTTCTCGTGATTTACACTCAGAAATTTTCTCGAGGCCCCACCAGAACACACCTGATCTGAACAATTGCAAAATAGAACAAAAATAAAATTTTCAAATGAACAATGTGCTGACCCAATTCTTTCAGTTAACAATGTCAGGAACAGATAGAACTGCACAACCAAGCAACGCAGTGTACCCAAAGGAGAAATGGGTCCCACTGTACGACAACAACTTCCAACTGGACCTAAAGCTGTTCAAATGCCAGGATCCAGTGATATTATCAATCCTACAGAAGCATTACCTCTGGTCTGCATTTAATGAAGCCAAACCAGTGCCAGAGGTGTATCTACAACAGTTCTGGGGCCTGATGCACACAGCCTCAGAGAAGGACAGGTCGAAAATAATGACCAAACTGAATGACGTGCGAGTGGTGCTGACACCATCAACAATCAGGGAGACACTGAAGCTCCCAGTGCTCAAACACTACGCACCACTCCCCTCAAACGAAGAGCTGATAAAGGGGATGAAGGATCTAGGCTATGACAGCCCGCTGCCCTTGCTGTCAAATTTCACTATCTCCAACCTGCCCCACCCATGGAAGAGTCTGTTCGGCCTGGTCAACAAATGCTTGTCTCCTAAGCACGCCGGACATGACAAGTGCAACAAGCAGATCCTACAAATCTTCCATGGGATCGCATTTGACAAACAGTACGACATGGCACAGCTCTTCTGGACAGAGCTGATGGACCAGGTCAAGATGAAGGAGAACAACAAGGGCAACACGATCCCTTACGCTCGGTGGCTGGCGCTGATGATCCACAACATGTTGGAAGCCACCCCTTCAATGCCAAAGCGTAAGGAGGACAAGCACTTCACCGCCCCAAAGCTCAAATACTTCCAGAGGGACAGCAACAAAGCTGAAGCACTGCCTATCCCGGACTCTCTACTTGACCTTGCAAATCCGAGGGATAAAGCAGTCATCGACTACAAAGAGTCGCTGAAGAGAACGGTCCCTATGGTTCAGCAAAACCCAGCTGGACCTTCCCCGGGAACCAAGCCGAGAGCGAGTGAGGGTAAGAAGAAGAGAGCCCCGCCACAGAAACCAGTGGCAACCCGGCCTAATGATGATCAGTCTGCTAACTCTTCCGAGAGGACCCAGACTGCTGAGGGCCACCCTAATGCTGAGGACACTGCCGATGAACCATCAAGCCAGGCCCCTTCTAATAAGGCTGGTGGTGAGGCCTCCGATAGCATGGCCAAGGGAAAGGAGAATAATGATGATGATGATGATGCAGATGATGATGATGACATGGAGGGAGTTCTGATCAGCAACAGGAAAAGAGCCGGAAAGAGAGCCATTCCGATAGACTCCGACTCCTCATCGGACAATGAAGAGGCTGTTCACATGTCCCGACCACTTAAGGGCATTGTCATCAGTGAGCAGCGCTCCAAACACAACAGCGACAAATCTGCATCATCACAGCCTAAGAAGAGGCTAAGAAAGAAGAGTGCAGTGGAGGAGGAGCTGGCACTATACGATGACTGCGACACCTTTGTCACCATAGACCGAACCACGCCCCTAGGAGCAGGAGCTGACCTTGTCAGTTCCCGGGTAGAAGTCGCAGCATCTGGTTCAACTGCGCGTGCACAGCCATCTCCCATCCACTCTCCAGTCTCCCAACAGACTGGAGTTTCAATATCTCAAGGGGAACTTACACCGACCTCACTGATTCCTTCCGAATCTGCTGAGAGACTTAGTGGTCAACAGCCCCGGACCACTACCCCCATCCGTTCTATCACTTCGAGTCTAGGTGTCACCATTCCTACATTTTTGAATTTTTCTAGGACACCTACACTATTCACTGCACATACAGGTGCACTCACCCTGAATGCAACGACCGGAGTGCAAACTATGATGGTCGGAAGCCCTGCTACGCCAACAATGCCTCGATCATTGAACGCAGGCCACACATCAGCTGTCTTCACTGATGCTGTGACAACAGTTACAACCCCTGTAACTGGTACCATTATCCCCGAAGACATTCTAGTATATCTGAATAGCTTTCTAGAGTCTACCATTAAACCATGGGTGCATGAAGCAATAACCGCTAAGGCACAAGACTCTGGAAGTACCCCAGTTGTTCAGAATATACCATCCAAACCCCAATCAACACAGCCCCCAACCATTTCCATACCTGTTTCCAAACCCTTAACCATAGAAAACCAACAACCATCCACATCAAGGGGAACCCAGGATACAGAACTAGTATTCTCCCCTACAACGACCAAACCTAACCTAACAACCGTACCCTTCGAGGATCTTGTAGCTGAGATCTACGACCGTATACTAGACGTGGAAGAAGGCAACCTCACCCCTCTTCAAAAAGCCCTTCTCCATGCTCTAGATACACAGAACACTTGCCGTGACAGTCTCCGTGGCGCTAAACGTTCACATGAGGATCCTGATGATTCGGATTCTCATGAGGGGGAGAACAAGCGCCAGCGGATACTTGAGCATGTTGCTTCTACTAGCCAACCCTCAAAGCCAAACCAACCCTCTACCTCTACCAATGAGCAACCCACTACTTCAGCTAGCCATAAATCCCTAGCCACTCTCTCTAGCATGGTCGAGCTAGACATAACATCCCGAGGTGCATCTCCTATAGATGGTAACCAAGGACGGAATGGAAGTCCTGATGATGCTACCACGAGTACATCTTCTTACTCAGGCCATCAGCTAGAACCTAGTTCGAAACTGATGTCAACGGGCAATCCTGAGGATCCCGGAGTCACCCAGTCTCAACCAAGGGAGGATTGGCCGCATGTAACAAAGTATAGAGGTCTGGTCTCTGCGCAAGAGCATCGTGTTGAGATAATTGAGGATCCCTGCAAGTCTCACCAGGATCCCGATGCTACGCCAGACGTGTCTCCACAGCAGCAACAGGCTTCCTCCAGCTACTACAATGATCAAATGCACGATGAACTTGAGGAAATGCTGGTGCATAACAAATGGTCTGAACTCTGGACAGATGTAGATGAAGCACAGCGAAGAACATACCTCAGAGATCTCTTAGTCAACTGCGCTACTGACGTGATTCTACTTGATCGAAACGAACTCAAGGAGGGAGAAAACTACGAGACACCACCCAAGGAGCTTGAGTCAATCATTAGACAAACAGCGGCTCAAATGCCCAGAAATGAGAAGCCCTGGGAAAAGATCGACATCAACGCCCCCTTTCAAGAAGAAATCAGAGAAAACATCTGGCGAAAAGAGGATAAGGTCAGAGAACTGGATGAACTGAAGATCTGTGGTCTTAACCATCTACGAGGACAAAACAAGGGCGGACAGCTATTTCTACTCAGTCATCACTATATGGGACAACAGAGAGAAGTCTGGCAGCACGAACTTCAAACTGCCAAAGACCCAGTCTGGGCTATTCTCAACGTGGGTGAAACAAACTCCCAAGACATCAAACTCTCTGTTTACCATCTACAACGGTCTGACGGAACAGAATTCACGTGCAAGGAAAATGATCTCTATATGCTAAAAATGGATGACATATATCAGATGTATCTTGCATTTCAAGAAATTCCGGGCACTCGTGACACAACTACACAAAATGGGCTGGATGCACTCAAGCGCTTTATGCTCAGACAAATCAAATTCTTTGCCTCTCATGATCTTCAGATGGCGCTTGAAACAAACATGCCAAAGACAAATCTCACAAAACCAAAGCTGTATGGACAAGAACTTGAGGACTTCCCTGAGTATTACATTTTTGATAGACCAATCACGCTTATCTATCTAAATCATAATGGTGAGAAACGTATGCTATTCATTGATGAAATCAACAAGTACTGTGACGGAACCCTGAAGGTTGTGAAAGAAAAGCTGCAACCGATCAGAGAAGCATTCAAAGAAAGACAGCAACAGTATGCAGATGCGACAGATGCCGAATTAAAGGAAGCGCACAGAATTAACAATATTCTACAAGCCATTGAAAAGCAACTTGATAGAAGAAACTCACTCAGAAACTATGAGCACGCACTTAATCTCAGAAAGAACTATTACAAAGCTCAGAAGTGAAGAAACCCAGCAAGACGGCACTTGACCACAAAGGGGGAGATTGTTAGAACTTTTATTGTGGGTCAAGTTTGTCTGTAATGTCTTGTTTAAATAAAGTAGACTAGTTATACCATTTATGGTATTAGATTAGTATTTATTATGTAGCAAATAAGGTAAAGGGAATAAGGCCCAAAAAGGCCTTGGCCCAACTTCCAAGGTTTACCTAAATCGGTAACCTGTACAGCGCCTATAAATACGCGCCTTGTGTACAGGTATCGATATCGATCAATACACATTAGCCTTACGCTGCCAAATTTACTTCTCGATACTACAGAAAGAAGGTTTCACTGTTCTCGATAAAGCTTATATCATTATATGAAATCTTTCTCTTCTGTCTATCGATGATGTTCATCTAGCTGATCGTTAGTCTGCTAAACTGGGACCAACAACAATATCACCCAACCCCGTTTACCATATTTACTCCTCATTAAGTCAGCCGAAATTGAGTCATAATCCTGATATTCCCACCACATGTTTAATTGCTGATTTTTTTTTAATATCATTCAAAGACCTTATGACTATCCCTCCACACTCCTTGGGCTTACATAAGTCCTTGAACTTAATCCAATGATATTTCGGTCTATTATTACTGCTACCCCAAAAGAATTGAGCCACCTTTTCCTTAACCATATTAAGGACTGGTTTAGGCAAATATGTGACTGCCAATATGTGCAGTGGCAGAGAGTTTAGCACATGCTTGATTAACACTAACCTGCCCCCTTGAGATAATAACCTTTTACTCCAGGAAGAAAGCTTTCTATCCAAAGAGTCCAAAAGTTCCTTACAATGGATAACCTTGTAATCCCCTGATGAAGTTGTATACCCAAGTATTTAAATGGCAGTTTAGTGCTTCTCATACCCAGAGTGTTTTCAATATGAAGCACTCTAGCTATAGTTGTATGCTTACCTGCTACAAAACAACTTTTTTCCTTGTTGACCAATTGCCCCGAAGCTCATGATAGACCTGTAGGAAGTTGTTACAATTCTGAATAGTTCTAGAGGATCCATTTAGGAAGATCATGAGATCATCCGCAAAGGCTAGATGCGTTATTTGGATACCACTAGTGGAAAAATGACATTCTATATCGGTTAAAATCGACATTCTATGTCGGTTGTAGAACCGTTTTTGTATAAGGCGTTATAGAAAGTCGCGCTACTTTTATGTCGGGTCTAGTACCTGTTATGGAATACTATCTATGTCGGCTCTCTTTCTAACCATTATAGAATGACTTTAATAGCAAACGTCTTCCCGCCGGACATTCAATATCGGTTATGATTATTCAACCCTTATATATTGTTTTCTATATCAGTTCGGTTTTACCCCTTATGAATTGTTTTCCATACAGCGACGTCAAAACCTAGATAATATACATTGGTGATCCTGTACCGATAAGTATAATTTTAATACAATGTTCATTCACACATATTCACATAAAAAACACCAACAATATTTAATTCGAATATAATATTAACCATACCACAAAGTTTCAAAATTATCATTCTTATACATCACCAACAGTCAAGGAAAGTTGTGACTTTGTAAGAAAGAAACTACACATAACTACATAAGTATTAAACAAAATATTGTATATCAGTTTCAAACATACTGATAATAATACCATCTAAATCAATGCTAAATGCCAATAGCTTCAAAGAAAAATGACGCTCAATTTTCTCGAATCTCATTGATATCTTGTTCACTAAATGGTTCTTGAACATTGAATACCTACAACATCAAAAGCATTATAGTAGTACGAAATGAAGTAAACAAAATAAAAATAACTAAATAAATAAATAAATAAATAATGAAGCATAAGTAATAATTAATGACCTCCATCCATGAATCAACAAAAATAGCAGAGATGGTAGTAGTCTTATGTCTCATGCATAACATAGTAACCACATTCATAGCTTCCCCTTTGCATTCAACACTACAAATGGAAAAGCTATATCCACCTTGGGAAAATCCGTAAGGACAGTCAGTATGTGCTTTGATTTTTTGTGCCTATTTCCTATGCTCCTGTTTTTAAGTACACAACACAAAGTATTGTAAATGAAAAATTACATGATCTTCATTTGAATCATGTCCAGCAATTTTTCATTCACACAACATTTACCAGTTACACAACAATTACAAATCAAATTCTTAAGTAAATCCTTACCAGAAAACTTGGATCTTGTCTACTCCGGACAAATTGTTGCCAAGTCTCATCATATATCCATTAACACTTTTCTGTGGGGTTCTCCTCATGAGTGCCAAATATGTACTTTGATATCACAAATCCTGAATCCTGCCTAGCGATCCCGTATATGATATTCATTTTCTTCGCAATAGATGATTATTAGGGACTTCAAAAGTGAGCTGCGCTAAATTAACATAAATCAGATTCCAATTTAAGAATACTTGGGCATCCGTACATATGGATACTTAACTTTATCTGCAAAATAATACTTAATTCAATTACCATGCCTAAGTAGTTATGCTGCCTAAGTATTTACTTATTAGAAATGCCAGACAAAATAGAATGCATGACATAAGCATATAGAAACCCGAAATGAATCCATGTTTTTTCTTACTATAGTTTTTGCAAGAAAACTGCACAATCAAGGAATAGTTTACTGGCTTTCATCCTTCCCTTGATAGATAATCTTACATTCGCTGCAATGAAATAGAAAATCAGCAATTGCAATAATTCTGTATACTACGGACAACACAATTGAATTACCCACACGACTACGGATCAAAGCCTTCAACCTCATTGGATTTCTACCCTTTTACTTTCTGTTATTGTTGTTTGATCCATTTTGTTCTTGATCATTCATCTGTCTGTTACACCCAAAATCAGAGTTATTACCATAAATAACTAGTATTGCCATTAAAAATAAATAAATTATTTAATTTATCAATTAATAAATAATAAAATAAATAAATGCCTCGACAGCAGGGGCGGAGCCACCATTGTTCAAAACTATACACATGAACACCCAAAAAACTGAAAAAGGTGTAAGTATACATGGATAAATTTAGTGTAATTATTTAATGTCTTTAAATTCTTGGTTGTAAAAACAAATTGAACACCCAAAATGGAAATTCAAAATCCGCCACTGCTCGACAGGGATATTCTCCCATATTAGTTAGAAGAAGCGTGCTCTTAATACTTTAGGCTTAGATGTGTTTGTGGTCATTATCAGCGTGATTATTAGAAAAAGCAGTGATAGTCACCTTATTTGAACTTATTATGAATTGCATGTTATTTTAATTCTTATGCAGTTTTCATTACCTCTACCCCAATAAGGTAGAGATGGCATTTCCAAGAACCCCGTTTCACACAAGGACCAACTTCTGTAGAAGTTTTTGTACCCCAAAACAAAGAAGAAAAACAAGGTAGGAGGTCATTTGGGAAAATGCTTTTATACATGTATGTGAATTTTGATTTTCAGAATCTCCCACATGTTTTTACTATTATTTATGAGTTTACCCCTGCCATGCCCCCAATTTTGAGTTTTCACACTTTTTTGTACCCAATAACATGCAGTTCAAACAAGCAAAGCTCATTTTTATGTATCTATCTCAGAATGGAAATCACATAAAGCGAAAGGGAAAATGAAAGAAATTGGGAAAATTGCATGCAATTGACAGCCACTGCTTCCAAATAAGTCAATCCAACCGAAGCTTATTCATTTAATGCCCTCATGCAAATCTGACTCAAAGGACTAACCAACAAATACCCCTTCTGAATAAATTTTTTAAAAACTATACTCTTTGAGATGGAGTTATTATTAACTTCTTCCAAAAATATGGCCATTTTCTTTCAACTCTTCTTACCACTTTTTCCTTGTTGTAAATCAATTTTATACAGGGAGATGCATAAATTTACTACTCAAGACAAATTATTTCCCCACCATACTGATAAAAGGCTCATATGAGGAACACAATTGTTGTTTTCAATGGAAGGAGAAATCACAATGATAACTATTATTCTAAATTTAATCATTAAAATCGTAGCTATGGATCAAGCATAATTCCATGATGGGTTGTCCTAATTTTAGTGCAATTCATTCAAGGGAATTGTACCTGTGTTTACCGAACCGGACCGGATGGGCCGGGTCAGTCCAGAAACTGGTGAACCCTGACCCGTTATTTGAGTAAAAACCGAAATTAACCGGTAACCGGATCAAACCCGCTCCGGCCAAGACTTCACAAACCCGGCTACCAGGTAAAAGTAAAAACCCACCCTTTGGGGAAAAAAGGATGTCGCGCGGGAGAATCGATCCTTACTCAAAACGTCTTGATAGAAGCAATCCTACCAACTCGCTTACTATAGCCTTTTAGAACCTTCTTTTTCTCAAGCAGTATTATCCTTTACGTATTAAAGCTAATTTTGTTAATTAATACGTAGTACTACGTAGTATAAAAATGAAAACTAAGAAATGTTTTTACTTGGATTGTAATTTGATAGTAGCTATTTTTATAATTATCCAAGTTTGTTTTGATCTAGTTTGGTTTGTTCTGGTCTTGTCTGGGACAGATTACACATTTTTGTTATTACTCAAACTATGTATTATAAATTCCAAATAAAAGTAAAACGCATAAATGAATATATATCATTGATCGGGTTTAATTTACTAGTTTTGACCAGGTTGGCCCTTGACACTCTAATTTTTCCGAATCATTTCTTGGTCCGGTTTTTACAACATAACAAGCAGTTAAAACTTAAAAGCATATTTTGGATATAAATAAATATATGAATGAAAATTCAAATACAAAATATTCTTTATATGAAAAATGAAAAGTAATCTTAGCCGTTGAAATAAGAAAATGAGTGGATCAGATAGATATATTTTAAAATCAAAAATTTGGTGCCAGTGTAATTATTAGAAACGTTTTTGAAAAAAATGTGATAAATGTAGGTGCATGACTATGGAGGAAAAATGCATTGTTGGACTAACACAAAATTCCTTTGAAAAAAACAATAACAAGTATAGGAAATAGTTTTGTGATATTTCTAAGGAGGTGAATGTGCATCCTTATATGTGTCATATGCACTTTTACTATTAAATACGATAGTACTACGTATTACACATTTAGTTTTAGCATGAGTTTTGATCTATTTCATCACTTCTCACTTTTTCGAGGAAGACTATGCATCTGTATGTGCGTCACCCCATTATACGATCAAGAAAATCCAGTTGATTAATTTGCATACAAGAAAACGTAAAGGTACAATTCCTTTGGAAGGAAAAACGCACTTACTCTTCGTTGTATTCAGGTCCGTTTTAAAACTCTTATGAGGCCGAAGAATGAATAAGCACCGGAAACTCTGTTTCATAAAGTGGCATTCCACGTTGTGCTATTTTTCTTTAGTTATTTGGGAGGTAATAGGTAAGGTCATAAGCTAGAATCTCATTAGTCAAAATACAAAACATTTCAGATTATGAAAATGTATATGAAGAAGAACATTGTGTATTAGATAATTTACAGAGATGAGTTCGGTTCTTATATATACAGTCAGAAAGGAGAACTAACTACATAACAGAAAGAAACTACTAGAACAAAAATTAGTTAGGCTGAGTTGTCATCTCCTCGTCTTAAGCTTCTTTCTTTCTATTGCAGACTTCATCTGAGTTCTTCCAATACTCCCCCTCAAGATGAGCATACATATTGTTTATGCTCATCTTGTCCAATAAGAACTTCATGCGTTTGCCTGAGACTCCTTTAGTGAATAAGTCTGCTATTTGAAGATCTGTTCTCAAATGTATCATTTTGAATAACCCCTTTGAATATTGCTCTCTAACAACATGACAATCTATCTCTATGTGTTTTGTTCTTTCATGAAAAACTGGATTTGATGCTATATGCATTGCTGCAACATTATCACAGAACAACAGATATTTCTCTTCTCTCTTGATTCCCATGTCTTCCAGAAGCCTTGATATCCATATTAATTCACAAACTCCCATTGCCATTGCCCTATATTCTGCCTCTGCAGAAGATCTTGAAACAGTTTGTTGCTTTTTAGATTTCCATGATACCAAAGAGTTCCCAATGAAAGCACAGAATCCAGTAATTGATTTTCTAGTATCATGGCATGCTGCCCAATCTGCATCACAAAACATTTTTATCTGCATATTATTCTTCTTAGGATACAAAAGTCCTTGTCCTGCTGTTCCTTTTATGTATCTTATGACTTTCATGGCTGCTCCTAGATGTATGTCAGTTGGTTTAGCAACAAACTGACTGAGTGAATTAACTGCATATGTTATATCAGGGCGAGTCACAGTTAAGTACAATAACTTTCCAATTATTTTTCTGTACTCACTTGGGTCATCAAGTTCCTTTCCACCATCTTTCATCAGGCTTACATTTTGATCAATGGGAATTGGTGAAGGTTTAGCATCCAGTAATCCACACTCACTGATAATATCAAGGGCATATTGTCTTTGATTTATGCAGATTCCTTCATCATTTCTTGCCACTTCAATTCCTAGAAAGAATCTTAAAGGACCTAAATCCTTCAATTTGAAATGCAGCTTCAAATATTTCTTCAAATCATCAATCAACTCATCATTGTTCCCAGTTATGATTATGTCATCAACATAAACCAATAAAATTGTAATGAACTTCCCAGTTTTCTTTATAAATA
The DNA here is from genome assembly GCA_945859915.1 of Cuscuta epithymum. Lineage (NCBI taxonomy): Eukaryota > Viridiplantae > Streptophyta > Magnoliopsida > Solanales > Convolvulaceae > Cuscuta > Cuscuta epithymum. The sequence continues at coordinate 2,325,745 of CAMAPF010000029.1, forward strand.
AAGAATGATCATTCTGAGATTGCACAAAACCATGTTTATTGATGACATCACAAAACTTATGATTCCATTGACGAGATGCTTGTTTTAATCCATACAAGGATTTTTCTAGCCTGCATACCAGATTCTCCCCCTGTCTAGAAAAGCCTTGTGGTAGTTGCATATATACTTCCTCTTCTAAATCACCATAGAGAAAAGCATTATTCACATCAAGTTGAGAAATGTTCCATGATTGAGCTGCTGCAATACTCAACAAACAACGAACTGTAGTTATTTTAGCTACTGGAGAGAATGTTTCAGAATAATCAACTCCTGGTTTCTGTGTGTATCCTTTAGCTACAAGGCGTGCCTTATATCTTTCAATGGAACCATCTGAGTGATACTTTATCTTATAAACCCATCTACATCCAATAGCTCTTTTACCCGGAGGCAAAGGTAATAGGGTCCATGTTTTGTTATCCTCAAGAGCAGTGATCTCAGTTTTCATTGCTTCTTGCCAATGTGGTATTAATGAGGCTTCCTCAAAGGAATGTGGTTCAGTTTCTTGGGCAACAGCTAAAACAAACTTAAGATATGACTTTGAAAGTCTATGAAAAGACAAAGAATTGAATAAAGAGAATGGAGAAGATTTGTTACCTGGAAAGTGAACTGGAACATCTGACTGATGTGCAAGGTTACACTGATAGTCCTTAAGATAATGAGGGGGTTGATGTGTTCTTGTGGTTCTGCGAAGAGGTGGTATGATAGGAGGGAATTCTGGTGGGGAACTCATATCATGGTTATGATCATTATCAGACTGATCATGATGATTACTTTGAGATGAAGATGAAGATGAGGTAGATGTTTCAGAGTGATTATGGTGACTAAATTGAGATGAGGACGAAGTGGATGTGGTAGATGGTGGGTCAGATGGTTGAGGGATTGGAATAGATGAAGGAAAATGAATGTTATTTGGCAGAATAGAAGGAATCTGTGCATCAGGATGATTTATGGATTGATCAGAAGAGATGAATGCAAAAGGAAATTGATTTTCAAAGAAATAGACATCACGAGATATTTCCTTGACTTTTCTGTGAAGGTCATAAACAATGTACCCTTTTATGCCTGCTGGGTATCCAAGAAAAATGCACTTATTTGCTCTAGAATCAAATTTTGATCTTTGATGGGTTATAGTGGAAGAATAACACAAACATCCAAAGACTTTAAGGTGGTGGTATGAAGGAATTTTAGAATATAAGAGTTCAAATGGTGAGTGATTACCAAGATTTGGTGTGGGGGTCCTATTGATGAGATATGCAGCAGTATTAATGCATTCCCCCCAGAATTGCAATGGTAAGTGGGCTTGAAAACGCAATGAACGTGCTACATTTAAAAGGTGTCTGTGTTTTCTTTCAACAACAGAGTTTTGTTGAGGTGTATAAATGCAGCTTTGTTGATGTAGGATACCTAATTCAGCAAATTCATTGTGCATTTGAAATTCTTTACCTTGATCAGACCGGAATTTTTTGATCTTAGAATTAAATTGGGTGGAAACATAGGATATAAAATGTCTGATATGTGTTCTGGCTTCAGATTTGGTTTTCATGAGAAAAATCCATGTAAACCTACTGTAATCATCTACTACAGTTAGGAAATAGTATGCACCAGATAATGAAGAAATCTTCATAGGACCCCAGATATCTAGATGAACAAGATCAAATGGATTATCTGATTTGTGAGGATTTATAGAAAAAGGAAGTTTATGTTGTTTTCCAAACTGACAGGCATCACAAACATCAGTACTTTTCATACAAGATATATCATTGAATACATCATGAAGGAGTTTCATTCTATCTAGGGAGGGGTGTCCTAGTCGTTTATGCCATGTATGAGAAGAAACAATGTTGTTTATGAAGACTTTATTTACAGTAGAACTGGATTTATTTGGTTCTTGGACTATGTAGTATAAACCTTGAACTTGCTCAGCTGTCCCAATCACTTTCAAGGTGCTGGATTCCTGAATATGACAATCAAGTTTTGAAAAAATGAGTTGACAATGATTATCAGTAATCAATTTTCCAACAGAAATCAGATTGAAGTGAAAAGAAGGAACAAATAAGACTCTTGTAAGAGTGATCTCAGGACTCAATTGAACTGTGCCAATATGTGTGGCTATTGTATGTCCCCCATTTGGTAAGTGTATGGGTAAAGGAGAACATAAAGCATAGTGTGTGAACATGGAAATATCACAAGTAATGTGATCAGTTGCCCCAGAATCTAGAAGCCAGATATTAGGATGAAGATGAATTGCAGAAGATACAGATATATGATTATTCAGAACTTTATGTGTACCTGACTTCTGAAAAGAAGAATTAGATGCAACCTGATTTGAGAGATGTGGATTATTTGGAGGGTATGAAACATTGGAGGGATTGGAATGAGGCACATTACTTGCAGAAGCCAGATTAATACCACCTTTGATAAGAGAACAAAACTGTTGATACTCCTCTTGAGTCAAACTAATTGAACCCTTGCCTGATTCTTCAAGTTGTTCTTCTTGCATAACTGCATTCACAATGTTCTTATTTGTATTCTGCCATCCTCCACTTGTTTGACCAATTTGAGGTTTGAAACGAGCAAGCTTATGTCCAGGTGGATATCCAATTAGTTCAAAACAGTTTTCAATTGTGTGATTGGTCTTCTTACAATGAGTGCAAATTTTCTGTTTGTGTCCATGTTGTTCAGATCCCTCATATGTGTAGTATCTTGATTTGTCTCCAGTTTTGTTTCTGTTGTAGTTTGGATTTGATTGAGCAGCCATTGCCATAGTCATAGAATCATTTTGATAACCAATTGAGATACTCAATTCTTGATTTGCTTCTTCTTGCAAAACCAAGTTGAACACATTATCAATGGGAGGTAGGGGGTCTTTCAGCAATATCTGATTCCTCACCGAAGTAAAACACTCTTTCAGTCCCATAAGAAATTGCATCACATACTTTCGTTCAAGTCTTCTATTCATTTCAATTAGAACAGGGCAATTATCAACAGTACACACAGCAGACTCTTCATATTGACTCATTTCATCCCATAATGTCTTCAGTTTAGAGTAATACACACTAATTGGTGAGTTATCCTGTTTTGTAGCAATTAAACTCTGTTCAAGCATGTATATATGATTGTTGCTAGATCTGGAAAACCTACGTTTCAGTTCCTTCCAAACTTGAACAGCAGAATCAGAATATAAAGTGAAATCTCCTAGTTCTGGTGACAAACAATTAGATATCCATGAAATTACCATATGATTTGCTCTCATCCACTTGAAATAGTTCGGATCATTGATCGCAGGTCTGGATAAAGTTCCATCAATAAATGGCAACTTATTCTTCGCAGATAGTGCAACATACATCAATCTGCTCCAACGGTGATAGTTTCGAGCATCAAGCTTTAGGTTGATTAAGGATTGATTCGGAGATTCAGCATGATGAAGAAATAGAGGATTTACTTCATCTCCGTCGTTGTGATGATTATGATTATGGTTCGAATGTTGATGATGACTGTGTTCGGATTCACTGTCGCTGGAATCCATGAAGAAACGATAAAGAGATGATGAATTTTAGGGATTTGATAGCAGAATTGATGATCGCGGAAGCTCTGATACCATTTCAGATTATGAAAATGTATATGAAGAAGAACATTGTGTATTAGATAATTTACAGAGATGAGTTCGGTTCTTATATATACAGTCAGAAAGGAGAACTAACTACATAACAGAAAGAAACTACTAGAACAAAAATTAGTTAGGCTGAGTTGTCATCTCCTCGTCTTAAGTTTCTTTCTTTCTATTGCAGACTTCATCTGAGTTCTTCCAATAAAACACAACAGGAATTGAATGTGGTTAAGTCGTGTATATATAAATAGGTCAAGTTTAGAAACGAACTTCAGATATAATTTTCTTGCTATATTTTTCTATTACCCGGTAATAATGATCAATATTTAGAGTACTTTATATTCCGTATATAAATTAGTTGTTAATGTCATTTTGTTAGTAATCAAAATAAATCATGTACTGTATAGCTTCTTTTTATTCCAAATGTTTTATCTTGTAATCCATTACTATTATAAGGTAGATAATAAACTTAAAGAAAGATGAGTTCATATGTGACCTCTAGTCATTTATGCTTTTATACGAAAATTACTTTAAATAGGAGTAAACATGTCCTGGAATTATCCTCAAACAAGTCTCATTGTTCCCTTTTTGAAAAAAAATGTGATCTACAACTCTTCAGATCACTTAATTATACTCAAATCTCAATTACAATATTTACTTTTTCAATCATCTTATTAACAATTGTGTCAAACCAAAGTAAGACATAAAATGTGACGGATGTGTATTAAATATACCCGGTCTTAACATTTCGAGTTAGTTAGTGCAATTTTTTATCTTTGTAAAGTAGTTTATTTATGTACTGTATGACGTTATCACCGCCTATTTTATCAAAAAGTGCATTCTTTTACCATATTTACGGTGCAATAGATGCCAATCCAGTGCAATATAAATGATTTTACTCATTTTAGTGTATTTCACACGTAAACAACATTTTTTATTTGATCCAATTAAACTCTTTCTCTCTAATATACTATCCTCTATGGAGTATTTGAAATTGATTCTTCTACTTCATTTTAGAAGCAGTGCTCTCCCAACTTATCAAAAACAAATTTAAGGAGCAATATAGAGCACTAAAAAGTCCAGCAGTCATCTAGCCGTTAGGGACCGAGAGTTCTTGCATTGCCGGTAACAAGTCCGTCAGAATTTGGGCCCGTGCCGGTGAGGACCAGTGACATACTGACATGTCCACTCCTCACAATTCATTAAGTTTGAGGTTAAAAACTTGTTCAATTAATGGTCCCCCATTCAACGGATCTGGATTCTGTGCTGCATGATGCATCAGTGGATTCTTCCTAGTTTCACCGGCATTAATTGAACTTTTACATCACTTTTCTCTGAATATCTATATACGAAGAATGATAAATGCTCAGGTCCATCCGGAGGGACGGGAGGTTCCATCCGAACTTTACTGTTTGAGGCGGTTCCCGGTGGAATTTTTTGATGAAATTTTTTGAGCATGTTCCTCATCAAGTCTAGTTTATCCATACCAAATTTCAGCTCAAAATTCGATCGGGAAGACATTCAAATAATTTCTTGAAACTTACTGCACATTATATGTGCGCAGAATGTGCAGTATGTTTTAAACGTAAAATGAAACCGGACGGTTCCATTGACAAGTATAAGGCCAGTCAAGGGATACAAGCAACGTGAAGGCCACGATTACTTTGACACATATTCTCTTGTGACGAGAATAAACTCCATTAGGATGATACTAGCAATTGCCGCTTTGCGGAATTTGGAAGTTCATCAAATGGACGTAAAAACCGCTTTTCTAAACGGCGATATAGACGAAGAAATCTATATGGAACAACCCGAGGGTTTTCGTGTTCCTGGCCAAGAAAGGAAAGTCTGTAAATTAATTAAATCATTGTACGGATTGAAACAAGCCCCTAAACAGTGGAACGAAAAGTTCGATCATGCAATGTTAATTAATGGGTTTAAAATAAACGAAAGTGACAAATGCGTCTATGTGAAAAGCACGGTAGACGGCTATGTCATTTTATGTTTATACGTGGATGATATACTCATCGTGGGTAACAATAATCTAATGATTAATTCTACCAAAAACATGTTAAATTCTAAATTTGACATGAAGGATATGGGGTTGGCCGATTTAATCCTTGGGATTAAAATAATTAGAGGACCTGACGGTCTTACGCTAAGCCAATCTCATTACGTTGATAAAATCCTTATGAAATTTAATAAGGATGATTATCAAGAGGCAAGGACGCCGTTAGATAAAAACGTACACCTGACCAAAAATCGTGGAGAGTGTATTTCTCAAGTAGAATACGCTAGGATTATTGGCAGTTTAATGTATTTAATGAGCTGTACTAGGCCTGATATTGCCTTTGTGGTCAGCAAGCTTAGTAGATATACTAGCAATCCCGGTGATGAACACTGGAAGGCAATAGTAAGAGTTTTGAGGTATTTACGAAAAACCCAAAACCTTGGACTGCACTATGGAAGATATCCAGTTGTACTTGAAGGGTATAGCAACGCTAGTTGGATATCTGACATTAAGGACTCAAAGTCCACGAGTGGATATATTTTCACTTTGGCGGGTGCAGCCGTTTCATGGAAATCCTCGAAACAAACGTTAATAGCTAGATCCACGATGGAATCTGAGCTAATAGCCTTGGATAAGTGCACTGAAGAGGCTGAATGGCTACGCCATTTTCTCGAGGATATTCCAAGTTGGGAGAAGCCTGTCCCTCCAATATGCATACATTGCGATTGTCAAGCGGCAATTGGAAGGGCACAGAGCAATCTCTATAATGGTAAGTCTAGACACGTCCGTCGTAGACATAATACCATTAAACAACTTCTCACAACGGGTGTTATCACTGTTGACTACGTGAAGTCAAAGGATAACATAGCGGATCCGCTAACCAAGGCATTGGATAGAGAATTGTCGGAGAAGTTGTCACGAGGAATGGGATTAAAGCCCGTGAATTGAAAAGTTCTATAGTGGATACCCAACCTAGTTGGTCCTAGGTTCAAATGGGACAACTAAATTATAGAGCAAAGGATGGTCACTGTGGGGGTCCCGAACTCCTACCCACTCCTCGATGAAACAGTGACTCCCGCACGAGGTTAGCAAAAACGTTTGCTTTAATGATTCTAAAATGTTGATCTACTCGATAACATTGGAAGAGTATGCGGGATACTCGTGAAAGAATCACCTATGTGAGAGAGAAGAGGGCCGCTTCAAAGGAGAACTGTAATGGCTCAGTTCTTTAGAAACTCTTGCAGAACCAGGACGGTGACCCATGGCCAAAACGGGCACACCCATGAGAACGGAACAAAGTTGGAAGGTTCTTGTGTAAAGATAAGTCAATGTTTACACGACGGCAGTATAGTTCAAAGACATCGAGTCTACTAGACAGCCAGTAAATAAACGAGTCTTTACAGCGGAAGGTTCAAAGGATTAAACCTACCTCTCCGTATACAAGGATCATCCGGTGAACACAACGTGTCCTCCTATCTTCGTGTCTTTTTAAGTCTCGAAAATCAATTTTCATTCATGTGGGGGATTGTTGGAAAAATGTGTGAAAAATTGCATTAAATGGCTATTTTGGGGCAATTTTTTGAGTGGGGTCCACTTCCGATTTGGGTCGGGTCAAAGTGGTTTCGGATTGTCCTTGTTAAGGGCTACAATTCGATATATGGTACGCTCAAAATGGATAACGGGTGAATGAGAAATCGCTTTTCAAAGTTTACCCGTTAGAATGGAAAAACTGGGAAAAAGGATGGGTTTCTAGTGTTAATTTCCCACACCGGAAAACCCAAGGGATTTGCAACCCTTTATAAAGGGACTCTCCCCTTATGGAGTTAAGATTCCTAAGGGTAAAGGCTCTCTCTACGCGCGCAGGGGGGGGGGTGCAAATCAAATCCCGAATTCGGAGAAGAAAAACCGCGACTTGCGTGCGCGGGCGACCTGCGGACACGAATGTCGTCCAAAAATCTATCTCTCAAGAGATACGTTTAATTTTTTCCCAGCGGCAGAAGTGCTCGGACAGAACACCTCGTTGGTGTTCTGATGGCAGAACCCCTCGTTGGGGTATTCTTATGGCCGCCCATCAGAGATGGGGTATTCTGATGGACGCCCATCAGAGATGGGGTACTCTGATGGCCGCGGATCAGAGTTGGGGTCTTCTGATTGGCCTCCGATCAGAACCCCTCCCGGGGTGTTCTGATGGAGGTCTTCTGTCGCACTTCTGAAACGTTACAACAATTAATGCCCAACGTTCTTATCTTTTGATGCAGCGTTAAATGGACAGTTCATGGACGATTCAATGCCCAACGGACTGGTCATTGATGTCCAACGTTCAGGTCCATTAATTCACTATTTTCACACAACAAATCCTCCTATATAAAGGCTGGCAGGTACAACACACGTTCTTACACGTTTTGCACCTCTAAAAACACACTGCTAGTAATCTGCAAATTCCTTCTGTGTTCATACTGTGTTCTCGTTCGTTGGAACTCTTGTTTGTGTGCTCAAACGTTAGTTCGTAGTCATCGTATCCTGGGAAACTATTGTTGCAACGCTCCTAGCACCGTGGGAGGCAACAAATACGTTTTAAGGACATCGTGCGTAGTACGAGTTTTGACTAATTCTGCTTCATCTCCTTTCTTGTTTTTCTCTAGTCATTTTATTTAATTAATTTATTTTAATTAATTTTCTTTATTTTCCGAAACACACCCAACAGTTGATTCGAAATGACTAATTTATTTGAGTATATCGATGGGGGAACATATGGATGAGGCTTTGATAATTTCATTTGATAAATTCCATTTCTCATACAAAGTATAAACGTATCGATGTGGAACGTATGTATGTGGGTTTGTATTCCAAGGGCAATATAGACTGTCAAAGATTTTTTTCATTAAAATTACATTTAATTTGTTGGGGGGTTTGAGTAGTAATTGGAGGGATGTCAATAGAATTATCATTGTTTAATTAGCAGGTTATCATGCAACTATCCCGGTGTTTTATGGGATCCCTTAATTTGGGCCAAATCGGTTTGTCTGATTTGGGTTATTTATGTCAACTCAATTAAGCATTAAACGGTAAATATAGAATCATTATTCTAGATATAATTTTCTTGGGTAAGATTTAATTCTAAACATGATCTAACCGTTAAACTGATAGATTTAACATTTTAGTCACGTAATTTTTATTGTGGCCGACTGGCCGGTCATTCTTAGGATGTTTTCTTTTGGACTGTTTTCAGTCCCAGACCAGACCAGACCAGACTTAAACAGACCAGACCAGACCAGACCAGACTTAAACAGACCAGACCAGACCAGACCAGACTTAAACAGACCAGACCAGACCAGACCAGACTTAAACAGACCAGACCAGACCAGACTTCCGTAGTTATAAAATACACAGAGACCAGACGTTTACCAGACCAGACCACACCAGTTCAGACCAGACCAGACCAGACCAGACTTAAACAGACCAGACCAGACCAGACTTAAACAGACCAGACCAGACCAGACCAGCAAATTTCAGTCCAAAAGAAAACATCCTTAGTCTGGAAATTTTATCCACTTAAATATTCAATCGTGTGGCGGTTAAATTTGTCTGTATTAAGGATTTTTAATTTTCTGATAAAATAGAGTACTATATATATATATAGGGGTGAGATCACATACTAACTGATGGGATTATAGGACTAGGCCCACCGCCTAATCAGACTTGGCCCCAAACTTGGATAAGCAGGCCTAAGCCCAGGACTGTCGTCTCGTCAGGCAAGCCCAGCTAGTGGACCCAGCGATCCAGATATCAAGTCAACCCAACCAACCGGGCCCATTAGGGAGTGGAAGCCCAAGACGGCCTGCCTTGCGGCCTAGCTAGGAGCCTGCCATCCAGCCCGATGGAAGCCTGCCGCCCGAGAAGCTCAAGCGTCCGAACCGCCAGCCAGGCCGACCCGCCAGCCAGCCAACCAAGAAGTGTAACGGCCAGTAATCAATGCACCATTAATCATGTATTTAATTTCTTATTAATATTGTAATTAATTTAGTCATTATTATTCGGCAGTTACCATTTGTAAGCGCCTATAAAAGGCAAATTATATTTCGAATACAGACATGCTATTTCTGGCTACCAAACTCCCTAGTTACTTTCCATATTTGCATTGCTTTCCTGATTTCTGCTTGAGTGTTCTTACGTAGCTTTCCTAAAAGCCTACGAGCGTCCTATTTTGGACCAACACTAACCATTCCTCCCATGCTAACCTACACACTATCAAAAACGGTGCATCTTTACATTATTTGTACTGCATATTGAAGTTCAAAGTGTTGCATATTATTTGTACTGCATATTAAAGTTCAAAGTTTCGCATATTGTTTTTATTACATATTGAAATTCACAGTGTGCATCTTTACATTATTTGTACTGCATACTAAAGTTTAATGTGTTGCATATTATTGAGTTAGTAAGTTAGTATTTTAAGCATGGTTAGTATGTGATCTCTTATATATATATATATATATATATATATATATATATATATATATATATATATATATATATAGGTAAGAGATCAAATGCAAACCATGCTTAAAATGCAAACTCGTGAAAACTCCGACAACCGGTGGTATTTTTGGCTCAAAGTTTTTGTGTATGTTCCTCATCAAGTCTAGTTCATATATACCAAATTTGAGCAAAAAATTCAACCGGGAAGGTCATCAAATGATTTTTGAAAGAAAACTGCATTTTATATGTATTTTCCGGACCAGTTTTCTTTCAAAAATCATTTGATGACCCTCCCGATTGAATTTTTTGCTCAAATTTGGTATAGATAAACTAGACTTGATGAGGAACATACACAAAAACTTTGAGTATAGAATACCATTTGTGTTTCACAATTTTTTTACAAAGTATTCTTCTTTGTTTGTACAGAAAATCTATTTAGCAAAGAAACTAAGATATCATTTAAAATAACTTAAATGGGGTTAATACTATGTTTCTCTATTCTGTGCAATCTTAAATTTAGTTCGGGATCCACATATCAGTTAATAATACGGAGTTGTAAATTTCTAATTGACCAAGGAAGTACAAAATAAATTGGCCAATCTTCTTAATTAGTATGAGTAGCAAGATTACAAATTATACTCCCTCCGTATCAGATATATCTTCCCACTTCCAAAGTGGGTGAGGTTAAGAATAGTGAAAGGGGATATAAATTATTGAGGGTATGATGGGAAAATAGTGAAATAATGTGATGGAATGAAGGATAAATCCAAAAAAAGTAGGTGTAATAGTGTATTATTTTTTAAATTATTGAGGGTATGATAGGAAAATTTAGAAATGAGAAGATATAAATGTTACATCCAAAAAAGGAAAGTGAGAAGATATGAATGTTAGGGAGGGAGTAAAGTTTTGTGCAGATATAGAAGCCATTTTAGGAAATGGTTAGGAGAAGAGATATAGATATGCCAGGGAGAAGGAAGCCGAACACCAAAAAGAGTTGAGTCAGAGATGCGGGGAGTATATTTTGATTTCTTATACGGATGTCGTTTTGGAGCCATTGGATAATGTACTACGTACCAAGTTCTATTGTTAGTTGTTTGGCCTTTTCATGAAATATTAATTTAATACGGAGTACATGTTTTTAAAATTTAATGTAACTCTTAGCTTAATCTATAAAGTTGTAAACGGTGTGGTGTTTGCTATGAAGCCAAACATCATACGATAGTATAATTTCGTTTTTAAGAACAACATTTCAAAAACAATATAGGGAAAATTCTCGAAATAAAAGTAAAAACGTTTCAGAATTCCAAAGTACGATTGACATGTTTTTATTCCCTAAGGGTTCTAATTATTTCTATTTAAAGAACAAATACATAAAAGTCATATTTCAAAATACACAAACGTTTTTAGTCTTATTTAGAGAAATTTCCTTAATATATTATGAATTATGTTATGACTATGAAACAATTGCTGCATCGAGTTTTATTTTTTGTTTTGGCCAGAGCCGCTTTCGTTTTTTGACAATAATAATAATAGTAATAATAAAAATATTAAAATACATTGATCCCAATTTTGTTAAGTTGCCTGACGCTTTGTTGGGATAGTTATCAAGTATAACGCAGTACGGAGTATATTTTAATTGTGTAACAAATATCTTGGCCATAATGTCTAATTATTTAAATTTGGAAATCACTATTCTCAGTAATATGATTGAACTAGTGTAACACCCGGGGCATGCCCCGGTAGTGTCAATTTGATATGGATCATGTGACAAATATTAATAAACATTGTAGATTATTCATAGGATATGATCAAAAGTATGGCTATAATAAATTTCTTTTATGAACTAACCACCATCATGGAATATGGGTGACAAATCGCCATCTTTTTGGAGAATGAATTTGTGGTTATATTGTGGTTTATGTGCTTATTGTTGTAAGAATTAATAATTATTAATAGGGCTAGATATATGATGAGGAGGGATAAGAAGTGATAATTGAATTTGGGGATATGTGGAGTGTACAATTGTTTTGAAACTGAATTGATATGGTATTTATTCCGAAATTTATACTCTATTAATATGGTTGTACTCCCTCCGTCCTATTTTACATTACATGTCCTACTTTCCTTTTTGGGTTGTCCCAAAATAAGTGTTTCATTTCCTTTTTTGGACAGAAGTATGTGGTCTACACTATTTCATTTTATTATACTCAAATCTCAACCACAACTTTTACTTTTTCAACCATTTTATTAATAATCGTGCCAAGTCAATGGGTATGATTTGAGAAGTTGTTCTATTTGTCTGATATGAATATTTATGATCTGAAATTTTAAGACCTGGTCTAATATGATTATTCTGAGCTGGTCAGATACTATATGATCCCACGATATGTATCGTTCTGATTCGAATAGAATCTTTCCAATCTAATTTGATATGAGTTTTTCTGATTTTAGTCTTATTTGAATCATTCCAATCTGACATAAATTTTTTTTATGTGATTGAGTGTTGATTAGTATTATTCAGTATTTATTATGATTATCATTGTAATTATTATCAATCATATTTATAATTATAATTATCATTATTACAATAATTATAAATATAATTATATTTACAATTATAACTACAATTATAATATTATTTAATTTTAGTATCATTATATTTATCCTTAGTTTTATAATTACGATTATCATCATAATAAGCGCTATTAATACCATTATACTATGTACTATAACCATTATAATTAAATTACAGATACCAATGGCCTACACTTTTATTGTTTACAGTAAAAAAATGACCTACACTTTTATAATAATAGTCACTTACAAATACTGATAACAATAAAAATACATCAATAATAATATAGTTTTTTTAAATTAATAATAATATAGTTAAATAATAATATTATAATTAATCACAACCATAGTAATAATATATGATGTTTTATGAATAACAATAACATCCAAATAATGATTATAATAATAACAACATTAATCATTAATTTAATGGAAGCTAGCAACCTACAAAAATAACCTCCAAGAATATTTAGATAAGATCGGAATCATCATCATCATAGTTAAAGTAATAAATTATGCCCGAACCTTTTTTATTTGATATGAGTGTTTCTGGTTCGATCTGAATTTTTCTGATTTCATATGATCTGATTTGAATGTTTTGGTCTAATTTGATTTGACTTTTTGTCTAATCTGGTCTGAATAAAATAAGAATAAGTTATATGTAGTAAACAATATAAGAATAAGAATAACATGATAGCTTCTAAGGATATGTTTTAAACATTTTTCTCCTACCTTTTCTCTAGACATTTCCATAACCGTTCCATCCCCGTTACAAACTAATTAAATGTTTTAATGTGTGGAATCTGCATAATGTCAAGTGTTACTAAAAAGTCAGTTTTGCAACTCAGTTTGGGATGGAGGGTGTAAAACAATATATTTAAATATTTAATGAAAATTGGATTCGTTATATGTGTCACGACTATTTTGTAATTGTGCACTTCCCATAATGCGCCATTTAAAATCATATATATATATATAATATTGGTGTCATATCAAAAGATCATTAAAAGTTATAAATTTTGATGTATTTTTTGAAAAATTTGGAGTACAAATTAAATAAGTAAGTTATAATACATGCAGTGATGAATAACAATGATGAGCCAAGTCAAATTATATGAATTAAATATTTTAGTAGTAGCGGTAATAGAGTTTTTTCATTAATTTTTTACTTAGTTTTGCTATATAATATAACAGATAATTTATATGTATGTATGTGTGTGTGTGTGTATAATATTGATGGCATATGAAAGATCATAAAAAGTTATGAATTTGGATATACTTATATGGGCATTAGCCCTAAATAGGATTAAAAATAGCCCAAAATTCAACAATAGGACTACAATCTTTTTATTCCAAAAATATGACTAATGTATGTCCCTTCTTCCCATTCTACCCCTTCCTATAATTTGTAATAGATTTATTTTATTAATAAGAAATTTATAATTTTTTTATAATAAAAATATAAAAAACAATAAAATATTTATAAATTAATACTCCGTAAAAAACATATAAAAAATTAAAAAAAAATTAAAAACGTTTAAAAAGTAAAAAAAAAACACCTAGAAAATATTTAAAAATATGTTGGCCACTACCACCGCATCATCCACCTCCCAGCACCACCAGCTCCGGTCATCGAAAAATGTCATTTTGTGTTAAAAATGCCACATTCCTTTGAAAAATTTGTTGAAGATGTCAATTTTACTCTTTAAAAATATTCAGCTTTCTTTTCAAAAATGTCATCACGATGATTTTCTTCTTCAAGTTGGCATTCTTTTACGGCGTCCGAAGGTGGTGGCGTTGAAAGGTCGATGAGGTGGTGACGGGTGGTTGATGCCTGTATTATTATTATTATTATTATTATTATTATTATTATTATTATTATTATTATTATTATTATTATTATTATTATTATTATTATTATTATTATTATTATTATTATTATTATTATTATTATTATTATTATTATTATTATTATTATTATTATTATTATTATTATTATTATTATTATTATTAGTATTATTATTATTATTATTATTTTAATAATAATAATAATAATTATTATTATTATTATTATTATTACTACTATTATTATTATCATTATTTATGTTTTATTATTATTGTTATTTAAAAAATCTTATTAGAAATGATAAGGGAAAGGGTAGAATGTAAAGAGTTAGTCTTATTTTGGGAATTTAATTAAACTTGAAATTCCTAATGTTGAAATTTTCCTTTTATTTAGTCTTATTTAGGGAAATCTCCCATATTTATATAGTATGTGACTTAATTATTCCATATTTGTTTGTGTTGCATGGATGAAGTTAACTGTAATTAACCTGTTGGGATGTATTTCATATAATCATATTTAATCAAAATGGAGTTGACTTGAAAAACGCCATATGTATATTACAATCTTTAATAGAGTCCTACGTGCACTATAGTATTTTTGTATGTTGAAATTAGAGTCCTACTCATTTTTGACATTTTTGTTATGTATAGCATATTAGCATGTGATACGTGAACTAATTTTATTGTTCCCTATTATTTAGGTGTGAAGTTGATGTTATTTAATGGGATAATAGAATTTGGATTGTCCAATAAGACGCTGACACATCATTGATTTTTAACTCAAGTTTACTATATAAAACTATAGATAAGCAAGTAACTTTCTCAACATTTCTAAATTATACAATAAAACTAATTACTTTTCATTTATTTGGTAATTAAATTTCTTCATAGAGGATGTTTTGCACATTATAACAAAAATGGGTTTGATGCACTTTTTAAATCAGAGGTGGTTAATACGTCGAATTTATATTTCATAAAGGGGTTTGGTGTATTAACCCCGATTCATCATATCGAGATTCTGCAAGACCTAACGAAGATATAAGTAAGAAGAATTGAAAAAACAAAGAAAAAGAAAGGTGTAGAATGGGTCAATACTTTCTACATTACTTTCATAAATTTGCGGTTCACAATTTGAACTTTTATACTGAATAGATACTATCTATATAGGTTATGATATGTTCGACATATCAATACTCCTTTGACCGCATCACATTGGTCCTATATGAGATGTTTAATATCCCGTGCATCGCACGGGTACTATACTAGTTTGTTAAATATAGAAATAAATTTGTATGTGTGAAGCTACAAGAGGACACACCCCTAAATTATGAGATTAATTGAATAATTTTCTTGGTTTTATTAATGCTACATTCGAATAAGTGATGAAATCGAGATTAAAGTTGTTTTTGACTGAAATTTGTTGGTCTGGTCAGATCGGATACATTTAAATTTGGTTCGATATATTAAGGTCTGAACAGATTTGGTCTGTTTTAGTATCCTAAATGTCTAATCCGGATACGTACATATATACTCAAAGACTTAATCTCAGTCAGGTATTTCTCATTTGAACACTCCCTGCTAGTCAAATGAGTTTGGACTAGCAGGTGAAGTGATTTGATTTATTCTGGTCTGAATTATTTTGTTACTATAAAATTTCTACAGAGTACTACGTACTGTATTATATATCGAAACTGACAAAATAACGTATATACTCCATATGTATGTAGCATGCGATACTGAAACTCATACCTTTATAGTAGTGATTATTGAATTGTGTTTATGTCTCGATGCTTTTTTCCGGTGGATATCGGCTGATACGTGAGAGTTGTTACTTTTTCTGTGGGCAATAACAAGGTTAATGCCAAAAGCAAAAATAAGAGAAACGATAATAAAATTTACTTTGATGGCCATGAGGTTCGCTCCCAAGATATATTCCATTCCTAGCTTATAGTGTCATCCTATTTATACTACTACATAGTTAGCACCCCACTTATTACACGTAAAAAATCAACAGCCAACTTGGGAAGAAAATATATACGATATGTACGTATATGCATATGTAATTTACGGTGCCCATATAAATAGCTATTTGATTATGAACTATCCTTATATATAGAGTATATATGTTCTACGTTTTGAAAGATGAAATTTGATGCTTAACATTCGCGGATATTGGAGGTGTTTGGAACTTATTCTGCTTCTGTTTCTTTTTTAAGCAGAAGCAGAATCAGAATCAGTTTTAAGAAGCTGGTACCCCCAGCTTCTAAATATATTGTGACTTCGTGAGATAGGTGCATCTTTCATTAGGTACATGTTTTATCCTAAATAGGATCAAAACATAGATAAAAAGCCAAAATAAGAGTTATCATGTTCCTTCCCATTATAGGACTCATATGCTCCTCTCCCGACTTTTATCGTTTCTGCAATGTCCAAAAAGCCCATGTTTTCCTCGTCGCTCAATCCTTCTCTTATTCCTCATCGCCGCCTTCAATATTGATGTGAGTTTTCTCGCACTTAAAATAGATTGTAGGGATAAGGGTCAGATAGGGCCTCGAACTCGAAAAAAAATGTCAAATAAGGTCATATTTCGGATGCTCTGTCTGGCCGACGCCATTTGGGGCGGTTCCCGATGGAATTTTTTGATAAAATGTTTTGAGCATCTTCCTCATTAAGTCTAGTTTACCCATACCAAATTTCAGCTAAAAACTCAAACGGGAAGGTAGTCAAATGACTTTTTGAAGATAACTGCGAAGTTAAACAACGCCGTATATTTCGGAAAATTATTTGACAACCTTCCCGGTTGAATTTTTAGCTGAAATTTGGTATGGGTAAACTAGACTTAATGAGGAAGATGCTCAAAAAAATTCATCAAAAAATTCCATCGGGAACCGCCCCAAATGGCGTCGGCCAGACAGAGCATCCGAAATATGACCTTATTTGACATTTTTTTCGAGTTCGAAGCTCTATCTGACCCTTATCCCTAGATTGTAATATAGTGGGGTAAGTACGAGTATCGTTTCCACAGGGACGGACAAAAGGGAATCAAAGATGAACTAAATTCAGCGATTAAAAAGAAATAAATAAAAATGCGTCGTGCGAGATTGGTTGCTGGAAAATAAAAATGCGAATAAAACGATTAAACTAGGGGGTTCTTTCTAATTAATGACGAAGGGAAGAGGGATTGATTCAGGAGTAACCAGATTTCTGGCAGATCAGGCCTAACCACATGAATTAATTCAATTGAGCCTAGATAATCATTACTAAGTTCTTACCACTTTCACGGCATAGAGTACAATAATTTAGGGGACCAGGTTGATCTCTCATGCGATAGGATCCTAAATTATTGCCAAGACGAGCGAGCTTACGGCCCCTTAATCGCTACTAATCTCTTAGCGAACGATTAAGTGTGTGTGAATGTGTCCTAGAATAAACTAGATCTCTCTTAATTTATTCTACAAGCAATTGCAATTCTAGCGGCCGTTCCAGTTTACAAAAGATATCAATTAAATTATTCAAACACAAATTAAACGCCATTCATGCAATTAACCCATCAAGAATCTATCCATACATCATGATCAACCCCTTCATCAATCTCAAATCCCTAATTATAACTACTCACAATTCATAATTGAAGAATCAATAGAATTGGAATAAAAAGAATTAATTGTCATTAATTAAAAAGGTGGAACTTACAAAGAATCCCAAGAGATTGATGAACAAGGCTGAAAAGCCCTCTAAAATTCATGCTAGGCACTATCTCTAAGCTCCCCCTTGAAAACGGGGGTTTATAGGCTGTTTAAATAGAAAAATCGGGTGAAATTTGAGCTGAATTGCGATTTTCGGAGGCAGACACGATGCCAGGCACAATCGTGCCTTTGATCGTGCCTGCGGAGAAAAAACGCGCATTTTGGGCAGGCACGATCGTGCCTCCCTCCAGGCACGATCGTGCCTGACTTTGAGGGCACGATCGTGCCTACGTAACTTCCGAATTTGACACAACTTCCTTCATGAAAGTTGTAGATACTGAAGTCCTCTATCCACCCCAATTTGCTGAATGTGATTTGAATCATCCAATCAAGAGATGTGATCAAAACGGTGGAAGGTATCATTCTGAAATCGCAGCAGAGATCATCTGACTTCATCGTCTGTTTTCACCTTCTTCCTCTTAGATTCTCACAAAGGTGTCTTCATATGATTTGTATCCCTTTAAGTTAGCATTCATATGTAACTTGAATCGTGTCCTTTGGATGCTTCTACAAATAGATATGCTCGAACGATTGACAGAAGGTCATCCTGATCGCCGATTTCAAGCTCCATTCATCTTCTTTTGATCTCGTAGCCAATCCTAGAGCTCTTTTTCCTTCAAATATTCATCGTGAACCTCCCGATGACCTCCAAAGCTATCAAATCAATCTCAAATGCTTCTCAAATCATCCTGATTGTTCCTCAAGTGCCGGTGCTGGGCTCAAATTCCCTGATTTTGACTACAAACAACACAAAACTCGAACCAACGCCTTGTAAACATAACTTGAGCTAAAATTGAGACTTGCAACACCTTAAAGCTAGAAAAACCATCAAAATCCAATCCCAACACGCTTCAAATGCGTGTCTAAATACGGACTTATCAAACATTAAGCTGGTCCTTCTCTTCTCCAGGAATGTTCAAATTTCCCAATTACTTCTTCTGTTCATCTTCTAATCTCTCTGTACCTCCATCTCAATTTTCTTTATCGGAAATTTCACCGACCAATCTCTTCTCCCACTTCAGATTGAATTGGAAACACCTCTGCATCCTCCCCATCTCCCCCCTCCTCCTCCGTTGAGAAGTATCATCTTCCAAATTAAAATGATGGTGACACGAACTTCAATTTTAGAGTCTCAGGTATTACTCTTCATGCTATTTCTTTTCCCACTTCTTCCCCTTCTTCTTCTTGATCTTCTTCTTCTTCGATCTTCTTCTTCTTCCTTTATTTTAAGAAAATGTTATGTTTGTCATGAAGTTGTCATGAACATGAAATTTACAAATGTATAAGACATGGCAGTCACTCCTTCTTCCACTTTATTAAAAATGTCCTGTTTATATGAAAATGTCACGAAAATGTCATTATTACTCTGTGAAAATGTCAAGTTTTGCTTCAAATGTTCAATAAAGATGTAAAGTAAAATTGTCATGAAGATGACATTTACATATAAAACATGGCAGTCTTTCTTCTTCTTTCACTTTATTAAAAGTGTCATGTTTATTATGAAAATGTCACGAGAATGTCATTATTTATTCTGAAAATGTCAAGTAAAACTGTCATCTTGATAAATGTAATGACATAATGGCGACATTACTTTCAAATTAGTGTTTAATAAAACAACTATGATGACATTCTCAGATTCAAATGACGAGAACAATAATTTAGACATTCAAAAGAAGAAGAAAAACAAAAAACATGGAAGAAGAAAACATAGGAGTTGGAGAAGAAGTAAACAGAGGAGGTGGGTGCAGGAGGAGGACCTTACCTGGGCATGTAGCAGAGCTATCATCGAAGACTACATTTTTCGCAGCCATCATCGTTGCACAAATTAATCGCAGCTGTGAAGAAAGTGAGGCAGCGCGTAAATCAGGGGCAATTTTGCGACTCAATCCTGTTTATGCAAAGTTTGGATGATTCTTTCTAACAATCAATTTGAAAGTTGGGGATTCGCACAAGAAGTAATCAAGAAGAATAAACGAATCTGAATATATGAAATACTGAATTGAAATATGGAAGAATGAGAATTTAACGAAGCTCTGCTCTTAGCAAAAGCAATTAGTGTGATCTAGTTCGAATGAATGTATGTTTACAAACTGTTCTTCTTAAATAAAACTTCCTCCAGCCTCTTCCTCATCAACTGCCCACCGAAATAGGCGGCACCGCATTTGAACGTGTCAAGCCATTTCTTTTGCTCCAAGCGTGATTCAATATTATCCTGGACGAACTGGACTCCTATTGCTGGACTTCATCTATACTTCTTGGAAAATGGGCCGCATGCCCTAACTCATAAATCCACCGCTGGGCCTCTTCATTTGACGGAAATTTCCTGGCCCAACAATTGCCCCCAATTCGATGGAGTAATTGGCGCTGAGAGAAACGAACCGTCTGCCTAATTTCTACTTCGAATTTGAAACCAAACCGTCTTGGAAGTCGTGTAGCCGACTACTTTCTCATACTCATAATTATCTCCGCCGAATCACTCGCCATACTCTTCTTCCCTCTTCGAAACCCTTCTCTCTTCTTTCTTCTGTAATCACCCCATCAGCTCCCATGGCTTCCCCAGGCTTCGTTCCGCAATACATCCTCGAACCCAAAAGTGCTAAACAAGCAAAACTTACTGAGGAACACGTAGAACTTATTCAGACTTCTGCCGGCTTTCCCCCTACTGCGACTATCCGTTTTCCGGCGGCGAATGAGCGTATGGACTGGTTTTGCCCTGGTTGGGTGAATTTCCTGTACTACCCCTTCAAGATTGGGATGAAATTTCCCTTCTCTCCCCTGACCCGGGGCTTCTTGGAGTTTGTGAACCTATCGCCTTCTCAGATTATGCCTCAGGTGTGGAGGATTCTTCGTGCACTGGAGGTTGTGAGCGAAAAGTACGGCATTCCCTTTGAGTTCGAGGACTTGGGCTTCACCTATGAACTCCGAACTTCAGGGCCCGGCAGGTTTACTTTGGCGATGAAAGATAGGAAACCGAGGCTCATTCACAAGGTCGACAAGGCAAATGACAGGGGCTGGATGCATTGGTATTTTTTTGTTCTCAAAGACTCGCTTGGCGGTGAAGGGTCCTTTCTTGAAGACAATCTGCACAAAGGTAAAAGAAATTACAGCTGCTTTTATGTGCGTGCTTGTTCGTAATGTTTTTTTTTTTTTTTTCTTTGCCTATGTTACATTCTGAATCCCATCGTAATCCTTGACTTTCAGAGAAGAAAACGATATCCATCCCTTACGGACCAAAATCAGAGGAAAGAACAGCCCGAATTCAGGCCATCCCTGTGGAAGAACGTTGGTTCGTAAGCCTGGTAGCTGAATCGCCAGGTATGCCCCCCACTCTAACTCCTGATAGACCTGTCGGGTTAAGGCGCTCTGGCCGCAGTATGAAGACTTCCCCTAATTTGATTCAAGATTCATCTGTAGTCTCACTTGACGATTCGGACCAAGAGTCGGAGAGTTCCAAAGCGGATGTCAAAGAGAATACGGACATCTACGTCCCTATGCAGGTTGTTTTTCCGGTTGGCGAAGGTCCTCAGACAGCCCCAAACAACTCTCGCCCTCTGCCTACCGGTAAGTATTAAAATACTTCTAGACTCAAAATTGCCCAAACGTGTTGCGATTTCTGTTCATGACCCCATCTCATGGCTTTTGCTTTGCTGCAGTGGCTACGTCTTCTTCCAGCTCTCGGTTGGCTCCATCTGCTCATGAACTACTTGCTCTGGCTTCTAGGAAGAAAAGAATCTCCTCTCGATTAGCTTCCACTCCCCAGAAGTTCCCCAAGATGACTGTTGCTGCTGAAACCAAACCAAACGTACCGCGCCCTCACGAGGTCAAAGCTGTTCTGACCTCCAAGCCATTGGATGTAACGGTGTCACTCTCCCCTGACTTCTGTAGTTTACAAGACGTGTCCCTGATGAGGGGAGAAATGCATAAGCTCATGCTTCCTTCCTCTCCAGACGTTTTCAAAGGCTTGCCCCCAACTGGATTACTGTCTGCATCCTCGGCCTATGCTTTTCAGGTAAACATAGCTTTTCTTAGTTCCTATTTTGTAAGCAGTCTCCTGATGCGATGGTGTGATCTTGTCAGAGCTTGCAAGCTGGTTTGGTTGCTGCCGAGAAAGTGGCTTTGCTGGAGAGAGCTCTTGACGAGTCTAAGCGTAATGAATCCCTCTCTCGCTCTCTTGCGGAAGACAATGCCAAGTTAGCTCAGGATTTGCAAAAGGAAGTGACAGCTCAATCTGCACAGATTTCAAGGCTTGTTGACAGGGTTAAAGCGCTTGAAGCTTATGGGCGGAAGAAGAAGCAAGAAGTTATTGACGCGGCCTGCTACTACGTTTGGCAAACCCGGGGAGACCTGATGGCCTCTTTCCTTGCAGGTGAGTCTGCTAACTGGAATGCAGAAGAGGATATTGCTACCTGGAAGAAAGTTCAAGAGGATATGGACCCCCCTGTTGCCGAGGACGGCTTTGATGTGGGTCAATCTGATGGTGAGGCTGACTCCAAACATGCTTAGATTACCTTGTTCTCTTTGACGTTTTTGATAAACATTTCTGATGTTCCCAGAATCCTGGTGGTTTATCCAGGACAGGATATACTTTTGACACTTTAAGCTTGTGCACTTGGTGGTTTATCCACGGCTTGGCTTAAGTTTTGCTTGTTTGATGTGAAAACTTTGATGTGTCCGTTCTTGTGTTCTGTCTGTGCGCACTAGTGCTGTATATATATGTGATGTCAGGTATGTGTGTTGATTTTGGCCAAAAACATATATGTTGTAAGGGCCGGTTGGGACTGTAATCCATGATACTCTCATGGGCAGCCCAACCCTTTCCCTCTTTTCTTTTTATGTTGATGTGCAATACCCAATTGGTGATGGTGTAAATGACGCTTTCCATCCTTCGTAAATTGGTCCTCTGCCGCTTATCTCAAGTGGACCCTGCATTCACTACAAACCGTCAAAGTTGGCCGTCGGCGTTGAGCCAACGGCCCTCCGATGGTTAAGTCAGTAAGCAATTATGCATGTGTTTTAAGAACGAAAAACACACCATACCTTTGACATGTCACAACCTTCCTTGTCTACCATCTCTTTAAGTGAGCCAAGTACTTACCAGGTTAACAAGTACAGAATATTTCGAAGGAAGATTAGAGGTACATCATTTAAATTACCCCTAACGTACTTTAATCCAATCATTTAGACTTATTCTTGATATGAAAATTTTCCAAAATAAACCTACTGATCCGTCAAGGATCAGTTTGAAAGATAAGGCAAACCTCAAGGTGACAAGCAAACTAATCCTGCTGTTGTGACAAATCCGTCACACCTGAAATGTCATGTTCCTTATCAGGCTGTATGACGTATCCAAGGGTCCTACCCAGCGCTTCACTTGGCTTCCTGTATTTCAAAGTTTTGTTATGTCTGGTCGTTGGCTTTTAGCCAACGGCCCTCCGATGCTTAAGTTAGTGACTCGCTCTAATCGGATCATTAAATAAGATGTAAAAAGATTTAAAAATGGAAAAGTTTTAAGTGTACCGCATTCCAGCTTCTAGGAACCTGTTTACCGTCGATTGATTCCAAGCGATATGCCCCCTGTCCAATAATGTCGACGATCTGATACGGGCCTTCCCAATTGGGGCTGAATTTCCCGCTTGCTTCATTTCCGAACGCTCTTCTCAAAACCCAATCTCCCTTTTTGAACACCTTTGCCCGAACGTTCTTGTTAAAACTCTTTGCCACCATTTGCTGATAGGATTGTAGACGGATCTTAGCTTTCTCTCTAATTTCGTCGATAGTGTCAAGATCATGTATTAACTCGACGTTGTTCCGTTCTTCAGTCATAAGCTCGTATCTCGAAGATGGCACTTCAACCTCTGCCGGTATGACCGCCTCACAGCCATACACCAAGGAGAAAGGAGTTTGTCCGGTTGCATTCTTTGGAGTCGTCATGTCAGCCCACAATATCAGGGGTAACTCGTCAGCCCACCTGCCTTGTGCTTTCTCGAGTCTTTTCTTCAAATTGGACACAATGATCTTGTTGCTAGACTCGGCTTGTCCATTGGATTGCGGGTACCTAGGAGTCGACGTCTCCAACCTGATGTTGTACCTTTCGCAGAAGCGTCGGGTTTTTGCACTTATGAACTGGGACCCATTATCACACACGATTTCCGACGGAATGCCAAACCTGCAAAGTATATTACGTCTAATAAAAGATATTACCTGTTCGTCACGTACCTGACGGAATGGCTCGGCTTCCACCCATTTCGAGAAATAATCCGTCATAGCCAACATGTAAACCTTCTGTCCTGGAGCTTCGGGCAGCTTTCCCACGATGTCCATTCCCCATTTCATAAAAGGCCAGGGTGAGAGGACCGGATGAAGCGACTCGGACGGCTGATGACGGATCGGTCCGTGCTTTTGACAAGCCTGGCAACTTTGGGTGAAGGTGACTGCGTCGTGCCGCATGGTTGGCCAGTAGTATCCAAAGCGGAGAGCTTTGTTGGACAAACTTCTCCCCGCAGCGTGGTTTCCACACTCGCCTTCATGAAGATCTTTGAGAACCCTCATGGCTTCTTGAGGTGCTAAACATCTTTGGTATGGACCTGCTTTAGATCTTTTAAACAGTACATCATCGATTAATAAGAATTTGGTTACCTTGGAAAGGAATGCCTTAGCTTCCTTTTTATCTGATGGCAAGATGTTATGTCTCAGGTATGCTACGTATGGCTGCGTCCAGTCATCTTGTGAGGACGAACTGATTGTGTTGACGGACTCCAACCTGTCAATTGCCGGACTTGTTAAGTGGACAAAGGGGATGTTACTATTGACCTCTGCCCCCAGACATGACCCAATTGCTGCCAAAGCGTCTGCTTGTGTGTTCTCTTCTCTTGGTACTTGTTCAAGTGTGATCTCGTCGAACCAGGCCATCAATTTCGTGACGACTTGCAGGTAGGACGTCATCTTGGGATCCTTCGCTGCATAAACACCATTAGCCTGGTTAACTATTAACAAGGAATCACATTTTACCTGGAGTAGCTTGACACCCAAATCTTTTGCCAAAGTTAGGCCTACGATCAGCGCCTCATACTCCGCTTCATTATTTGTGGCGTTAAAATCACAATGAACGGCTTGGAGCATAGTGTCCCCCTGTGGCGACTTTAGCACTACGCCCAGGCCTGCTCCGTTTAAGTTTGACGCCCCGTCTGTGTGCAATGTCCACTTCTGTTGAGGCAGGCCATCTGTGATGATGCACGCTTCCTTTTCGGCTTCGATTTGGAGCTTAGGGCTAAAGTCTGCCACAAAATCAGCAAGCGTCTGGGACTTCAAGGCCGTTCGAGGCTCGTACCGAATGTCATAGGCTCCCAGCTGGATCGACCACTTGGCCATGCGACCTGACAACTCTGGCTTCCTCATGATTGACTTCATGGGATAGTTAGTCCGCACACAAATAGTATGTGATTCAAAATATGGACGTAATTTAACCGATGCAGTAATCAAAGCTAAAACGAGTTTTTCAAGTAAAGCGTACCTGGTTTCGGGTCCATTCAATGACTTACTTACATAGTATACCGGTGTCTGCATTCCGTCGTCTTCCTTGGTTAGCACAGCGCTGACAGCATGTTCTGAGACGGCCAAATACAGTTGAAGTTCGTCGCCTTCCTTTGGTTTTGTCAACAACGGCGGGGTTGTCATATATTCCTTCAATCGCTGGAGTGCCTGCTCGTGTTGGTCTGTCCACTCGAACTTCTTGTTCTTACGAAGTACGTCATAGAAAAGGCGACATCTGTCAGATGACTTGGAGATGAAGCGGTTCAAAGCAGCAACTCGGCCTGTCAACCTCTGCACATCTTTGACTGACTTCGGTGATTCTATGTCAATGATTGCCCGGACCTGCTCTGGGCTTGCTTCTATTCCACGCTCACTGACAATATAGCCTAAGAATTCCCCTGAGGACACACCGAAGGCGCATTTCGCCGGATTGAGCTTCAGGTTGTATTCTGTCAACTTCTTAAATGATTCTGCCAGGTTGCCAACGTGTTCCTCAGCTTTCCTTGACTTGACGATCATATCGTCTATGTATACTTCCATGGTCTTTCCAATTTTATCTTTGAACATCATGGTGACGAGTCTTTGAAACGTTGCACCTGCATTTTTCAGACCAAACGGCATAATAACATAGCAATACGTACCTGTTTCAGTAATGAAGGCCGTCTTTTCTTGATCATCAGAATGTAGCTGAATCTGGTGGTATCCACTAAAGGCGTCCATGAATGAGAGCATCTCGTGTCCGGCAGTCGCATCGGCCAAAACGTCAATGTGTGGCATGGGAAATGAATCCTTTGGACATGCTTTGTTCAAATCGGTGAAGTCCACGCACACTCGCCATTTCGCCTTTTTTCCTTTTGCTGCCTTCTTCTTGACGACGACGACGTTAGCTAGCCAATCTGGATACCTGACTTCTCTGGCTTTCCCGGTCTGGAGAAGAGCCTCGACTTCTTGGTTTATGATGTCGTTCCGCTCCCTTGCAAAACGTCTTCTTCGTTGTCTGACTGGTTTATATGACGGATTGACATTTAACTTGTGCGTGATGATCTTCGGGTCGATTCCCGTCATGTCTTTGTGACTCCAAGCGAATACATCTTTATGTTGTCTAAGAAACTGGACCAATTCATCCCTGAGGCTTGCTGGCAAATTTGTCCCGATGCGGATGACCCGTTCTGGATGCTCGTTGTCGATGACTACTTCTTCCGTTTTTTCGTCATCTTCCTCCAAAGCTGGGTCACCCTTTAATTGCTATGCTGAAGTTGGAGGGTTTGCTGTAGGCTTCATGGCTGCCTGATAGCAAGACTTGGCCACCACCTGGTCTCCCCGAATGGACTCTATTCCCCAAGGCGTTGGGAACTTGACGACCTGGTGATACGTTGACGGAATGGCTCCCATTTGGTGCAACCATGGCGTTCCCAAAATCATGTTGTAAGCTGGGAGGTCCTCGACTACATCGAACCTGACCTGCACATTAAGACCGTTAGCGTAAACAGGGAGAGAGATATTACCTATGGTCCGGCTCGGCTCTCCGTTAAAGCCGACGAGTGTGGATCCTGATTTTGCTATGTCATCCTCTTTGATCCCCATCTGCTCCAGCATCCGCATGGTAGTTATGTTGGCCGTGCTTCCGTTGTCAACAAGGACCCTCTTCACTTCAAAGTTTGCCACCCTAAGGGATATGACCAGAGTGTCATGGTGGGGTTGTGTAGGGTCTGGCATATCTGACTCGTCAAAAGCAATGGCCGTGCTTCTCCAGTCGTCACGTCGTCTTTCTACTTGACATACCTGCAATGACTTGTCTCGGGAATACTCCCGAGCGTGTCTCTTGGCAGCAGAATACGTTAGGCCACATAAATCCGACCCGCCATTAATAAAATTAATTACCTGGCAGGGCGCCGAAGGTGATGGAGGCCGTGTCGCTTTAGTTGACGGTTTGTCAGTTCGTCCTAAAAGAGCTTTAGTTCGTTCTGACATGATTTCCGTCAGATACCCGTTCTTCAAAAGATAAGCGACCTCCTTTCGCAATGCGACGCAGTCCTCGGTGTTGTGCCCGATGTCGTTGTGGAAGTCGCAATGTTTGCTCGGGTCTCGCTTTCCTGCTGGCTTGTCGGTTCTTTTGGGCCATCTGACTTTCTCTCCTAGCCTTTCCAACGAGTTGATGAGCCCCGCTGTACTGACATTAAAGCAAAAGTCAGGGATGACTGGAGGTAGATCAGGATCGTTGAGCCAATGCGTCGCTGCCGCAACGGGTCGCTCCTCAGCTTTGGCGTAAGGTTTGCCGGTTCGGTAGTCATGCCTCCTGGACGTACTGGACTTGCGGTGCCCCCCTTCATAACCGTCAACATGTGGTTGTGCCCGCAAATCCTCTTCTAATCTGATAAAGGCCAAGGTTATAGCCTGGACGTCTTTGAATGTGCGACAAGGAAACTTTGTCAACTCTCTGTACAACTCTGAATCATTCTTCAATCCCCTCCGGAATGCCTCGATCGCCGTAGGTATGTCACACCTTGAGATCGATACCTTTTCCCTGTTGAAGCGGTGAAGGTAATCTCTCAAGGACTCGTCGCGTTGTTGGATAATCCGGTACAGGTCGCTCGTTTGTTTTTCCAGGGTGCGGCTGCTTGCAAATTGTTGTGTGAATGAGTCTACCAACTCCGCGAACGAATCGATCCCTTCATTCGGTAGGTTAACGAACCAGGTCAAGGCTGGTCCTGACAGCGTCGTCCCGAACCCCCGACACATGCAGGCTTCTCTTTGATCCGGGCTAAGTGCTACGGCCAACATGCGCTGTTTAAATTGAGCGACGTGTTCCACCGGATCTGACGTCCCATCAAACATCTTCATGGCGGGAGCAGCGAACTTCCTGGGTATCTCGACGTTGGTGATGCGTCTGCTGAAGGGAGACTCCGCGTAACATGTTCTGGACGCTCTGTCCAAAGGTGGGGGAACACCGGGTAACCCGTTGATTTTATCTTGCATCTGACGCATCTGCTCTCTCAAGATAGACATTTCATCTGCGACGTCCGGGTAGGCGGAGGCTGAATATGGAAGTGTTGGTGCTGGCGTCTGGGCGTGCTCATGACGGAGCGTCTCACACGTCGTCTGCGCTGTCGATACGTCGGGTTCAGAGAAACGCCGTGGTCGAGGTTCCAAGAACGACACACTAGGCCCGCTTCTCCTGGCATCCTGCATAAAGTTCGACGGACCGGCATCTCCTTGAGTTCTGCTTCTGTAATGGGGAATTGATGGCTCCGCTGGGAGGGAAGACAGAGTCGTCACAGGCATACTCTGGGTTGCTGAATGCAGGCCTGATCCGTTTGCTCCGACCCGAAGGGACTCCGGGAAGAAACAAACCGGTATGTTGGCTGGTGGAGTAGTTGCTGGTGTGAGGGGCGTGTAGGGGATGACCTGCGAGATGACCGTTGAGAATGGTTCCCCGGTCGGAGTTGTTGACAGACCCAGCGTAAGGGAAACTGGATCCGTCGACGTTACTGGTGGATTCGTCGCCGCCGAGGAGAAACCGAGGTCTAGCCTTGTTGCAGCGGTTGATGTATCTCCCCTTCGGTTGAGTCTCGAGTTTGAGGCTATCGAGACTGCGGATTGTACCTGGGAACGAAGTACGTCATTCTCGCGCTGAAGAAGGGCCATCCTTTCCGCCATCTCGCGCCGGAGCTCTTCTCGGACCGTCTCCAACTGCTCGTGGAATTCAATTAGCAATTGATTCGTTCCTGCCATAATTGATTTCTTTCTTGCACGATGCCCCACGGTGGGCGCCAAATTGTTTATGCAAAGTTTGGATGATTCTTTCTAACAATCAATTTGAAAGTTGGGGATTCGCACAAGAAGTAATCAAGAAGAATAAACGAATCTGAATATATGAAATACTGAATTGAAATATGGAAGAATGAGAATTTAACGAAGCTCTGCTCTTAGCAAAAGCAATTAGTGTGATCTAGTTCGAATGAATGTATGTTTACAAACTGTTCTTCTTAAATAAAACTTCCTCCAGCCTCTTCCTCATCAACTGCCCACCGAAATAGGCGGCACCGCATTTGAACGTGTCAAGCCATTTCTTTTGCTCCAAGCGTGATTCAATCTTATCCTGGCCGAACTGGACTCCTATTGCTGGACTTCATCTATACTTCTTGGAAAATGGGCCGCATGCCCTAACTCATAAATCCACCGCTGGGCCTCTTCATTTGACGGAAATTTCCTGGCCCAACAAATCCTATTTTTAGTTCTATCGAGTTAAACGGAAAACTAATGGTCCTACTTTTGCATTTTTTATAAGTTTTAGTCCTATTTAGATAAATCTCTCTTTATCGATACATCTTCTTCTTCATCAAATTTAACTACGTACGAAGACTCAAGCCACGTTTTTTCTCTTCTTGCTTCAACTTAAATTAAGAATCAATTTAGAATTTTTTCTTTGCAAATTGTCACTAATTTTTTAGTCTAGAAGTACAATTTGTTTTTATTTGGTAAGTTTGTAATTTGACTTAATTTTCGTGTGACTTATACTTTAAACTATGTACGCTGTCGTTCATTAGTTTCACTAAAGTATACTACATTTATATAGTTATACCCTAATACATTACTCCTAATAATTTACATTATTTATAACATCATTTACACCAAACATACGACTTGTGCATAAATAATTAATATTACACTTAGACAAAAGTCTACAACTTGTGTATTTTTAAAAAAATCGTTTAAACCAAATTTATTACTTTTGTATTAATAATTAAACAATGTTCTATTTACAGAAGAATATCATACTTTACTTTTGACACGTACTTTATACGAAGTATTATTTTGTATAAGTGAAAATGGTATGTTTAGTATCGT
The DNA here is from genome assembly GCA_945859915.1 of Cuscuta epithymum. Lineage (NCBI taxonomy): Eukaryota > Viridiplantae > Streptophyta > Magnoliopsida > Solanales > Convolvulaceae > Cuscuta > Cuscuta epithymum. The sequence goes on from CAMAPF010000029.1 coordinate 2,356,424, forward strand.
AAATTTAGATTGTGTCCGCTTTTAGTTCTACTTAATTTAAAATATTTTCTTTCAATGTAATTAAAACATGGGAGAAAGACATGAGTAGGATTAAAACAATAGCACGGGACTTAAATAGGAGTCAACACTTTTTTACTCCTAAATAGGACCACTTTCATGTTTCATGTTAAGGGACAAAAATGTCTTCACCTTCGCGGAAGCTTGCTGGAGAAAGAAAAAAATAATTCCACTTTAATTATATCAGAGATTCCTCCCCCGCTGGCTGTCACTATCTGCCGCTGAGTGACGCCAGACCTCTGCCAACCACCGCCGACTGCTGCCGGACCTCCGCCGATGGCTGCCTCACCTCCACCGATCGCCGCCTAACCTCCGCCGGACCTATGAAGATCTCCACCGCCCGTTCTCCTCCAATAACCTCTGATGCCAGTCCTCTGGCGAAAATTACTTCGCCAACAACAAAAAAGGGGAAAAACTCACCACGCCATTGATTGTGAGGATTTCATACTCCAATGAACCCGTGTTTGCCCGCGATTTAGCCTTTTTCCTCACCATGTATCGGCTTCGTTCGTCTGCTGTGTCGATTCGAACAACCGCCGCTCGTTCTTTACTATTTTGCTTCATCTCTTTTCATTATTGCATTGTAGGTTTAGCGATTAACTCCTCTCAAATTCTGGAAATATGCGCTCCGCCGAAATTTCCTCCGTCTTCCCCTGTCCGCAATCTACTAATTGAGTGTTTCCTTTTTGATTTCTCGTTTCGTCAATGCACGTGTATTTCTTAATAATTAATGGGGTATTTTCGTACTTTACTAATACGGAATTTCCCTGACCGTTTTTTACCCCTCATTTTGGTCGTACGACCGAATAAAAACAACTCAAGTCATAGTTTGGGAATTCTACCTACTTTTGGTAATACCTAGGTAAATTTCCCTTTATAAAAATGTTGTGTATCATAGATAACAATCAAGTTGCCAGGTAGACTAAACTTGATAAGAGGTGACTAAATTGTACAGTTTATGATGGAGTTAATTATCAAAATAGGACTAAAAGTCATTCATTTTGCACAAATAGGACCAAAAAATAAACTATGTTTCCATAGGACTAATTATGTTTGTCTTGGACAAATATACCCTTATACCTATTGGAATGTTTTAATTCATAATAAAATAATAAAAAATAATGAAAATTCGTAAAATATACCAAAAAATTAATAAAAATATTTTGAATAATAATAAATTTTAAAAAAAAATTAAACAAAATAAAAAATAAAAAAATTAAAAAAAATTAAAAAAAAATCAAAAATATATTTTTTTTGTCACCGCCGCCTATACCACCCCAGCACCACCACCTCTAGTCATTTGGGGAAAAAATGCCAAATTTATTATGAATTCCATATTTTTGGCATAATTCAGAATGATTTAAGATGGAAGAAAAAAAATGTTGGCATTCTCAAAGAGAAATATGCCATATTTTTGGCATTTTCCGAAAAAAATGGAAGTTTGTAGGAAATATGACATTTTTTTTAACGGTCGGAGGTGGTGGTGCAGGGAGGCGGTACCACCACCTCCTGTCACCGGGGTAAAAAAATGCCAAAAAAATTATGAATGCCATATTTTTGGCAAAAGTCAAAAGGATTCAAGTTGGCAGAATGAAAATGTTGGCATTCTCATAGAGAAATATGCCATTTTTGTGGAATTTAAAAAAAAAGTGGCATTTTTTACACCGATCGGAGGTGGTGGTTCAGGGAGGTACTACAGGCGGTGGGAAAGGTATCCATATTTTTTATAATTTTTTTTATGGAGTTTTACTATTTTTTTATTAATTTTCAAAAAAAAAATTAAAAAAATTTTTTTTTCTTATTTTTTATTTTATAAAAATTTTATTAATTTTTTTATTATTTTTCTACGAATTATTGAAATTTTTTCGAATTTATTATGAATTAAACATTTAATTATGACTTGTAGCTATCTTTTACTAATATTTAAAGGAGGGGTAAGAATGGAAGAAAGAAATGAGTATGTTTCCAATAGGACCACTATGGTCCTATTTTGAAAAAAAAACATAGCAAGTCCTATTTTGAGTTTTTGCCATAGTTTTAGTCCTATTTGAAGTAATTTCTATTTATGATATATCAAAACAATGTAAATCAAACTCTATAACAAAGAGGCAAGTAAGTTTTACCTTTCAATCCACTAAACTCGATCTATTTCAATAATTCAAGCATGAAAGGTCTTGTTATGAAAGAGTACTTCCATAGAAAATACTCCAAAGAAATTTGGAGTATTTTTTGGGGGTAAGGAACTCCTTCAGGAATTTGGCTTAATGGGTTCATCTCATACCTCTTAGAAAAATATCTGAAAGGTTAGCACAGAAAAATTCTACGAAGAGCAAAAAGAAACCTAACTAAAAAAAATCTCGCTGAAATTAATTAACTCTTAAAACCGACACCGTCCCCGCAACGGCGCCAAAAACTGGTGTGAGTTTTCTCGCACTTAAATTAGATCATAATATAGTGGTGTAAGTACGGGTATCGTCTCCACAGGGACGGACACAAGGGAATCAAGAATTAATTAAATTCAGTAATTAAAAAGAAATAAATAAAATAAATGTAGTGTGTGAGATTGATGGGTTGAATTGAAATTAAACTAATGCGAATGAACGATTAAAAATAAAGGATTGGTTTTCTTCTCAATTAACGACGAATGGAATAGGGATTGACTCCGGGTGACCAGATTTCTGGCGGATCAGGCTTAATCACATGAAATTAATTTAATTGAGCCTAGCTAATCATTACTAGCTAAGTTCTTACCGCTCTCGCGGTGTGGCGTACAATAAGAATAAATGGAAAAAGTAAGACCCGAGGGTTGAGTTTCAAGTAGAAAAACACCGCGGAATAAACGAAAAATTTACTACCCAAAAATACACAATCGGATCTGAGGTTCATATTATAAACAAAATTACAAGACATGAGGGACTTACATAGCAATCTTAATCAAGGATGTCAGACGGTCCGAGAAAACGATCCCGAGCTCTACCGGTATCCCCACGCATGTGACTGGATCAGCCGCAAGGAACGTGCTAGCGTTCTCTTCTTTCTTCCTCTCTACTCTTCTTTCAGTTCCAGACCAGATCAGACCAGACCAGACCAGACTTTAACAGACCAGACCAGACTAGACCAGACTTGGATAGTTATAAAATACATAGAGACCATACGTTTACCAGACCTGACCAGACCAGACCAGACTTAAACAGACCAGACCAGACCAGATCAGACCAGACCAGACCAGACCAGACCAGCAAATTTCAGTCCAAAAGAAAACATCCCTAGACTAGATTATAATTGGGCTTTTAGCTTTAATAGAACTAGTCTTTCACCCGTGCGTTGCACAAGATTAGGAATTGTGAAATTATTTATAAATCAATTGAGTTTTCCTAGTCAATTAATTAAATTAGAATTTATATTCTTAACTATGTGGAAGTGTACGCAGCATCAACTAATTCTTAGATTATATTTTGAAGTGATGAGTTTACTATTGCAATTCTTGCAACTTATCATCTCGGATACAGGGACTTAATAAATTTATCAATCACAAGTTAATAAAGATGAAAATACTAAAACAATCAAAAGAGATTTTTGTAATATAGTCACAATTTATATCCAACATAAATATATTTCATCAAGGTGAGATTTGTACAACTTAAAATTGATCTCATAACTCCTGAAAAAGTTGATGATTCTAGTGATAATCTCATCCTCTCTCGAAGCTGCAAGAAGTGTACGTGAAAAGAAAAACCGATACATTAGTTGAATAAAGTAAAGAGCTATATCAAATTCATAATGATCTCATAAAACTATAGAAGTAAAACTAAAAGAATACAAAAACAATACTGATAAATGATACAAAGTATGTGAAATGAAATATAAGCGTGCTTCAATAAAGATTGTTGATAATAATTGGAAAAAATGAAATTGTTAATTAAGAGTGTTGGGAAATAATATACAAAACCTTGAAGTACCTATTAATTAATAAACCCTTATTAGATAATTTAATGAAAGAAGAGTTACAATGAAATGAAAAATAATATTACGAATAACATTAGTCAAGAAATTAATTTATAGACTACAGTCAAAGAAACATACCTTATTATGAGAAGCATGATTAATTTAGTCCAAATTTCTAAAAACCTCCTTATAAACAACATTGGTTGTTGAGTTTGTAGAACGGCCATCTTTATCACATATTAGGATCTTCAAACTTTCACGCTTTGTCACTCTAGAGACTCCAACATATAATTATCCATGTGTAAAAACTGGGTTTTGCAAGAAAATTCCAACTCTAGAAAGCGACTTTCCTTGACTTTTATTAATAGTCATCGCATATGAAACACAAAGTGGGAACTGCCGTCTCTTAAAGTTAAATGGTAGACTCAAATCTGATGGCGTCAATGTCATTCTTGGAATCAAGAATTTTTTTCCCTTGATTAAAGCCATTCAAAATTGATGCTTCTATAACATGATCAACAAGTCTTGTGACCATTAACCTTGTAACATGATCAATATTTCTCATCAGCATAACAGGAACACCAACTTTTAGCTTCAATTCATGATTGGGAACTTCTGAGCACTTAATTCCATTTAAAAATTCCGGAGTATGTAGCTCACTAAGTAATTGATCATCAGAATTTGACTGACAAATTCCATCAGAACTAAGATAAGTGCGCACACCAGATTGTTCTTTCGAAACCATGTAATCATTAATCATTTCAACCATAGAAAGTGTAGGCGCCAGTATTGCCCTTCCATCTAAGTATGTTGCATCTCCAAAATGTGAAGTAAAATCAGGATATATACCATCTACTATAGATGCAACAGGGTCAGTGGAGCTATTTATTAGAAGATCTTCAGGAATTTCAACAATTCCATGTCCTTCATTATCTTCACCAAGTATGCCATCCCCAAGACTTAAAATCCACTCAGCAAAATTTTGCAATTCAATGCACGAACGGTCACCAGATTGATCTTGTAATCTCATGTTCTTTGTCAATTTCAAGACCTTATATATATAACATAAGGAAAAAATTTGATAAGATGAAAAGGATTTAAAAAACAAAACAAAACTGTATAAACGACGTGGAACATAAGAGAGATAAAGAAGATTATAAAATAAAATAAAAAAGTAGAGAAAATTGTGTTAATTGCTACGCATATAAATATGCTTAAGGTCATCTTAAACATCATTAATTAATAATTAATGATTAATAATCGTTAACATTTTAAAGTTACTTATGAAGAAAAGTAATGCGTGACATACCTTACAATAATCCCACAGATAAGAGGAATTTATTGTTGCGTGAACAATATCATGTCTAGAACCCTTTGGAATAACAGGTAGTACTTGTCGAAAATCTCCCCCCAGGACCACCGTCTTACCTCCGAAGGGCTGGTTCATGCTCAGCGGATTGGTCGTCCGCATAATGTCTCGCATGGTTCTGTCCAATGCTTCAAAGCAAATTTATGAGCCAAAGGAGCCTCATCCCATATGATAAGTTTTGCAAATTGTATTAATTCCGCTAATGGACTTCCTTGTCTAATATTGCACATTGAATCTTCAAATACATTCAATGGGATAGCAAATCTAGAGTGTGTAGTTCGCCCTCCTGATTTGATTCATTTAAGAGTTCATGTTTCAAAATGCAACAATACCTTAATGTATCATGTACAAATGCATTTGACGATTCACCAGATCGAGTTTGGACTTTGAACTAAATGGTCGATGAATCCATTCAATTCTTTAAGATCTAGGATGTTTTCTTTTGGACTGTTTTCAGTTCCAGACCAGACCAGACTAGACCAGACTTGGATAGTTATAAAATACACAGAGACCAGACGTTTACCAGACCTGACCAGACCAGTTCAGACCAGACCAGACTTAAACAGACCAGACCAGACCAGATCAGACCAGACTGTTGGGATTGGAAAATTCTTCTATGCAATATCAAGAACAGAATTACAATAGGAGGAGCAAACTCTCACACTCAACTATTACAAAAAATCAATCCTCACCAATACACTTCTACTCTAAGTGTATTTTCACTCTTCACACACTTTTCTCACTTTCTAAACTGATGATATGAACAACAATAGAACACTCTATTTATAGGCTGGTTTGGAGACAAGAGGAAGTTGCATCCAAGCTTCCATAGTTATCTCCATATCTTCACCATGTTCATATGTTGGAGACCTCCTTCCAAGAAGGTGTGAGATGCCTCTTGGCAACTTCCAAGAAAGAAGGTGGAAACTCCCTACAAATCACCCCCTCCACCTTTTTCTTTGTTTCTCTCATTCCTGTGATGCTCGCTGGCTCCCCCTCGCTAGCAACAAGTATCCAATCAGATGTGGAATACTTTCTCTGTGGAACTATGCCTCGCATAGAACGTCGAACATGAGTACCTTCAGCTTCGTCTTCAGATGAAGGCTCCCCCTGCTGAGGAATATCATCACTGTGAGTATCATCATCACCTACTGAACCATCACTCTCTTGTTCAGTAGTATCATGCATCTCCTCGTCGCTGAGAGGAATGTTTGATGATACAGGCACTTCGTCTTCTAGAGTATGTTGTTGGCGGATTATTAGAACACACCTGATACGTTTGTAATTTCCGTGTGTTTATTTACATTTTTAGTTAGTTTTGGTTGTTTAGTATTTCGGAAATTACACACTTTCGGTGTAATAGTTTAGTTTGTTAAATTCTTGTAAATTGTTTAGATTAGGTTTATTCTGAGCTCAAACAGGTCTAACATCACTCAAGGACAGTTGGTGAACCCCAAAAGTGGAAGGAAGGTGCAAAATCACAAGACAAAAGAAGGAAATCCTGATTTTTGTCTATACTCGGTCGAGTATCTCTTATACTCGATCGAGTATCTGGTTAAAAATTTCAAATCGGATCGGATCCGAAAACAAAGGAACATGCAGAAGAAGATTTCCCCACGATCGAGTGTCTATACCCGATCGGGTACACCGACATACTCGATCGGGTATAGCTATGAATTCTACTCTAAATTCGATCGAGTATGGATCGAATTCAGCTTTCTACTCATACTCGATCGAGTACATGTATATACTTGATCGAGTACCCGACCTGCACCCCAAAAAAGCCTATAAATACACCTCCTTTCCTTCACAATAAAACCACCAATTCCTATATACTTCTAAGCTCAGTTTAGACAAGTTCTTTCTTTATATTTTTATCATGTTTAGTCTCCAAATGAGGAGCTAAACTCTTCCATCTTGGTTTTGCTACTTTGAAGCTTAATGATTTGTAAGTTGTGAGTTATTTTCTTTAATCTTCTTCCTTGAATATTAATTACTTCCTATTCATATCCCATATTAATATATTGAGCATTACTTAAAGTATCAACTAGTCTTGTTCTATATATTAATTATTACTAGAATCAATCGGTTAATACGCTTGTTATTAATTCGGTTCTTTCAATGGTAGTAAACTTGGATTGCTAATGCATGCTTCTCATGGTTAATAATCTAAGGGGAATTATTTATATTGATTAAACCAATAAACCGCTTGTGTTGAGGTTATCAATCTCAATCGTTTTCATCTTAAGTTTATTGCTACTATCAATTTAATATACGGCGTTTGTCCTATATTGACTCGACAGTAAGTTTTATTAATGAACGCATCTCGTTATTAATAACTACCCTCGGTGAACTGGATATACTCCTCGATTGAGTATTCGAGAGGAAGATAGTTAAAGATATAATCGGGATCGACGAACATTTCATTAAGTGGATAAAAGCAAAGCCAAATCTTCTTCTCATTAATTAAACCACATAACTCGTTCATCTTCGTGTTTAAATATAATTTAAGTTCAATCATTAAATCAAAACCCCCCTTTGTTACTATTTGTATAAAAGATAAATATTCCTTTCCCTGTGGATACGAACCTTACTTCACTATACTACGTATTAGTGTCGTATTGTATTTATTATTTTGAGTGCACACCACGACAAAGTGCACGTCAACACCCATGAAACTCGTTTTCATGAAATACAACATCTCTGCTTCGTACAACTTTCTTCACTTCGGGATCCCACAACCGGTATCCAAATTCTTCATCACCATAGCCGATGAAGATACATGGGTTTGACTTGAGATCAAGCTTTTGTCTCAACTCCTTAGACACATGTGCAAATGCCTTGCACTCGAACACTTTCAAGTGAGAGTAAGAAACATCTCTTCTTGACCATTTCTTCTCTGGCACTTCAAAGTTTAAAGGAACAGAAGGTGACCTGTTTATAAGATAACAAGCTGTCAGCACAGCTTCACCCCAGAATGGCTTAGGTGGTTTAGCCATACTCAGCATGCAACGAACTTTCTCCATAATGGTCCGGTTCATTCTTTCAGGGGAAAAGGTGCAAATAGGCCCATGTACTAACCAAAAAAGGTCAAATAAGCCCTTATTTAGGAGGCTCTGTTCGGCCGTCGCCATTTGGAGTGGTTTCCGGTGGAATTTTTTGATGAAATTTTTTGAGCATCTTAATCATTGAGTGTAGTTCACTTATACAAAATTTCAGCTAAAACTTCAATCGGGAAGGCATTCAAATGAATTCTTGAAAATAACTGCGCAGTTAGAAGCGCAGTTATCTTCAAGGATTCATTTGAATGCCTTCCTGATTGAAGTTTTAGCTGAAATTTGGTATGAGCAAACTAGACTTGATGAATAAGATGCTCAAAAAATTTCATCCAAAAATTCCACCGGGAACCACCCCAAATGACGACGGCCGGACAGAACTTCTTAAATAAGGGCTTATTTGACCTTTTTTGGTTAGTACATGGGCCTATTTGCACCTTTTCCCTTCTTTCAGCTACACCATTGTGTTGTGGAGTTCGTGGAACCGTCTTCTCATGTCTGATTCCGTATGCAGCGCAATATGCTGAGAACTCTCGGGAAGTGTACTCTCCTCCATTGTCTGAACGTAGACACTTCAGCTTCTTCCCTGTTTCTCTTTCTACCATGGCATGAAATAATTTGAAGCGATCAAACACTTAATCCTTACTCTGTAAACAGTAAGCCCATACCTTTCGTGATGCATCATCAATGAATGTCACGAAATATCTGCTTCCTCCAAGTGACTCCTCTTCAATGGGTCCGCATACATCAGAGTGTACAAGACTGAGTAACTCTGAATGGTTCTTCCTGGTAGAACTGAAGGAAACCCTGTGTTGTTTCCGAATAGACAGTGTTCGCATGGATCTAGGGCAACACCTTTGCCCATGGAAATGACTTCCTTCTTTGCAAGAGTTGTCAATCCCTTCACGCTCAAGTGGCCTAGCCTCCGGTGCCACAAGTTTGGTGATATCTCTTCTTCAACAGCATTAAGATTGGATGACACAACTTTGCATGAGTTTTATAAAGAGTACCACAAATATGGCCTCTTGCAACAACCAAGGAACCTTTAGATAACTTCCACGTACCTTCTTTGAATCGGTTAAGATATCCTTGCTGATCCAGAGCTGTACCGGAGATAAGATTCAATCTAAGATCTGGAACATGTCGAACATCTTTCAACACAAGTGCGCATCCGACATTGGTTGTTATGTGCACATCACCAATGCCAACAATCTTCGAGAAACTGGTGTTTCCCATCTTCACAGCTCCAAAGTCCCCAGACTTATAAGATGTGAATAAATTCTGGTGTGGAGTGGCGTGAAATGATGCGGCTGTATCAATCACCCACTCAACATCATGAGTACCTACGTGTAAACATTCTTGTTCACCATGTGTAACAAGACACACGTCTGATGACAAACTAACCATGGTCTCACCATCTTCGTGGCTAGTATTTTGACTCGTCTGTGGCTGCTCTCGTAGAAACTTTCTATAATCTCTTTTTCTATGTCCATAATTACCACAGAAATTACAATACCCCTCAAACCAAGTATTGTTTTCAAAAGACATACCTCGTTCTTGTGATCGGCCGCGAACTTGAGAATTTCCTCTGTTTTGACCTTGGCCTCTACCTCGACCTCGACTTCTTCCTCCATTTCTGCCTCCCCCTCGTCTGTTAGTTTCTGACACGAGGGCGTATGTTTGTTCAGTCCCAGCTTCCTTCCTTCGGGCTTCTTCATTCATCAGGGCATCTATGACCATCTGCATTGTAACCTTGCCATTGGGAGCAGAATTGCTGAGAGTGACAACAAGAGTCTCCCAGCTGTCAGGTAGAGAACTCAAGAGTAGGATTGCCTGTTCTTCGTCTTTGAGAACCCATCCGGTGGTGCTCAACTGATTCACAAGATCCTGGAATTGACTGGTGTGTTCTGACACCAAAATACCTCCACGTAACTTGTGGTTTACTAATCTCCTCATTAGTAACGTCTTATTTCGGGCGGTTTTTGCTTGATACATGCTACCAAGCTTCTCCCATAGTGTGTAAGCACTTTGTTCTTGCGCAACATGGTGGAACACACTATGATCTATCCACTGTCGAATTTGTGCGACAGTTTTTCGATTCATTTTTGTCCATTCTTCATCCGTCTTTTTATTCGGTTTCACGCCATTATTATCAAGAGGATCGGATAAATCCCTCAAATTTAGCAAATCCTCCATCCGAGACTTCCATATATTGTAATTTGTGGAAGTGAGCGCAATCATGGTGTCCGCTGATGATTTATCCATAATAAAACGCTCAAAATATCTCGTACCTTATTTTCGGAGCCGAATTTGGACAAACGGAGCTCACCGTTGGATCCGAAATGGCCGAAAATGGTAGGAACCGGTCTGATCTCGTCCAAAACCGGTCTGGAAATGGGTGAACCGGCCTCCACAACTACGAACCGGTTCGGCCCGGTTCAGGCAGCAGCCCAGTGTGCTGACACCCAGGCTGGTGACGTGGACACAGCTGGCGCTGACGCGGCGCTGACGTGGCGCTGACGTGGCACCCAGAGGATGGCTTGCACAGCTGACATGGCGGATGACGTGGCGCTTACGTGGACTGACGTGGTGGCTGGCGTGGCGGCTGACGTGGCTCGTCTTCTTCCTCTGGACTGCGTGATGACACAATGATGACGCAGGCAGTTTTCCGGCGCGTTTGGCCTGGGCGGCGCGTACGACCTCTTCCGGTGGCCAAAAAATTCCTTAAAAATACCAGATTTCTCGTCTCAACGAGACGAATCTAACGGTATGATCAGATCGTGATTCCGAGCAACTTGAAAAATCACGATTTTCTAAACTGTAGAAATTTATCTGAAAATGAGAAAACAATGTATGAAAACTCAACCTCGCTCTGATACTACTTGTTGGGATTGGAAAATTCTTCTATGCAATATCAAGAACAGAATTACAATAGGAGGAGCAAACTCTCACACTCAACTATTACAAAAAATCAATCCTCACCAATACACTTCTACTCTAAGTGTATTTTCACTCTTCACACACTTTTCTGACTTTCTAAACTGATGATATGAACAACAATACAACACTCTATTTATAGGCTGGTTTGGAGACAAGAGGAAGTTGCATCCAAGCTTCCATAGTTATCTCCATATCTTCACCATGTTCATATGTTGGAGACCTCCTTCCAAGAAGGTGTGAGATGCCTCTTGGCAACTTCCAAGAAAGAAGGTGGAAACTCCCTACACAGACCAACAAATTTCAGTCCAAAAGAAAACCTCTGTAGACTAGATTATAATTGGGCTTTCAGCTTTAATAGAATTTACTTACTATCCCACCAACTCGTATTTGATTGTCTCCGTCTTCCACGTACAAAGACACTGAACTGTATTGGTGATCTCCCTTGAGTTGTGGATTCCATATAGTCATTGTGGCTTTACCACCGCTGAATCTCCCCGATGGAGCATTTCTAACAATAAGTCCTGCAAACTGAGCTCATGCATGGACACGTGATACCCACAATATAATATATTTAGAAACACAAAATGAATGGAATCAATTTTATATTACAATATGGTAGGATATGTATGTATTGGAACGATACAGAAAACATTAGCATGACCTCTGCGCAAGAATGACACATACAAATCGAAAATATAATATTCACACTTTACTTAAACCATGATTTTTTTACTAATATATACTATCAAATTCTTATGTACGGAGTATATAATATTGTTAAGTTTTTATTAATGTCGATTCCCAAAATATAAACTCAATATAATGTTTATAAATATGTAATTGAATATATTTACGGTCAAAATTGTGCATTGACAAACGTAAAAGTCAAACTGTTGCAATTCATATGGTACTTATTACTCGTAACTTTAACGGTCATTTTATGCCTCAATAGTTAATCATAAACAATTAGTTAAGATTCCAAACAGTTTACCCTTAACCCGCAAATGATAATTACTGGAAAAAAATACCTAACAAAATCCCCTGATATAAACCAGATTATGAAAGAACACTTTGCTAATGTTTTGATTAAATTTTGGGAAATTTCAATTCATTAGCATTATATATATATATATATATATATAGAGTGCTCTTCATATCAGGCCGGCCTGACGGGCTGCCCCGTCCAGCCGAGCCCGTTTGGGTACCTTCCGGGTGGAATTTTTTGATGAAATTTTTTGAGCATGTTCCTCATCAATTCTAGTTTGTCCATACCAAATTTCAGCTCAAAATTCGATCGGGAAGGTCATCAAATGATTTTTGCAAGTTAACTGGTCCGGAAAATACATATTCCGGACCAGTTAACTTGCAAAAATTGTTTGACGACCTTCCCGATTGAATTTTGAGCTGAATTTTGGTATGGACAAACTAGACTTGATGAGGAACATGCTCAAAAAATTTAATCAAAAACTTCCACCGGGAAGGTGCCCAAACGGGCTCGGCCGGACGGGGCAGCCCGTAAGGACGGCCTGACATGAAGTTTTCTCTCTCTCTCTCTCTCTCTCTCTCTCTCTCTCTCTCTCTCTCTCTCTCTCTCTCTCTCTCTCTCTCTCTCTCTATATATATATATATATATATATACCAATTATTTTGTAAATCCATTTTGTCAATCTTACTTACATCAAGGGTGGCTGTCCGTGGTACTTGCGTACACACGATCGTCATCGTCCATGTTTATAAAATGAGGTTGAACCTTTAGCTCTAATTTCCTGTGTTTGGACATTCGACGAATAGGAACGCTTCCCAACGGGCACCCCTTTTTATTCAACCAAAGTGATTTTGCCGCTGATGTCCGCAGTTGTTCCTGATCTGTCTCCTCCTCCTTGGATGCAATCTGCATTTCCTTACGCCTCTCTATTTCCTGCGAGATTACCATCTGCAGTCTACTTGGTTCAGTTTTCTTTAAGAATAATAATAAGATAAAATAATAATTACAGTACAGAAATTGTCCTAGAAAAAACGTTTTGAAATTCCTGTTGAAGATGGAGTCTTGTTCAGAGTTTCAGAACTGATACCCGACCGGGTCAGATGAAGGACCCGACCGGGTATGTTGAAGCAGAGACCTGGGGACTCTCTGGAATGTGAGACCCGACCGGGTCAGGTGAAGGACCCGACCGGGTCAGATGTTCGGTGAGCTTCTGTTTTGGAAACCCGACCTGGTTTCTACCCGGGTTTGTATTCTGTAAAGGAGACCCGACCGGGTCAAATAAGAGACCCGACCGGGTCAGTCGACGGGTTTTTTAATTTCAGGCTTAATTTTGGGCCTGCGGCTCTAATCTCAGTTTAGGTTTTCTTAAACCTATTTAAACGACTCTTATGTACTTGTAAACTTCTTGGGGACGCTGATAATAATACTCTCTCTCGTTCGCCGTGGACTAGCACAATCAAATCGATTGTGTGAACCACGTTAATTCTTGTGTTCTTGCTCTTAATTTATCGTTTATCTTTGCCTAATCGTAACAATTGGTATCAGAGCTATGGCTGACGAAGGGAAGGTTAAGATCGATAAATTTGATGGTCAAGATTTTGCTTTCTGGAAGATGCAGATCGAGGATTATCTCTACCAGAAGAAGCTTCATCAACCGTTGTCTGAGAACAAACCAGAAACGATGACAAAGGCGGAATGGAATTTGTTGGATCGACAGGCTCTTGGTGTGGTGAGGTTGTCGTTGGCGAAGAACGTTGCTTACAACATCGTCAACGAGAAGACAACGTTTGGACTGCTCAAGGCGTTATCCAACATGTATGAGAAACCCTCAGCAGCAAACAAGGTTTTCTTGATTAGACAGTTGGTGAATACAAGAATGAAGGAAGGTGCATCCGTGGCAGATCACATCAACGAGTTTAATTCAATCATATCCAGGTTAGGCTCGGTTGAGATTAAATTCGATGATGAAGTCCAAGCATTACTTTTGTTATCATCTTTGCCCGATAGTTGGTCCGGTACAGTCACAGCGGTTAGTAGTTCATCAGGAACCACTAAGCTTACCCTTGAAGGTATTCGTGACTTAATCCTTGGTGAGGATATCCGGAGGAGGAGTTCGGGGGATAGCTCCAACAGTTTGTTGAGTACTGAAGATAGGGGCAGAAAATCCACTAGAGGAGGTAACAAGAAGGGAAGATCGAAGTCGAGAAAGAGAGGGCAATCCAAGAACCGGAAGGACATCAATTGTTGGAATTGCAAAGAGAATGGACACTTCAGAAATCAGTGCCCAAAACCCCCTGCAGACAAAGGCAAGAAGGAGGTGAACGTGGCAGAGGATTATGAAGATGTTCTAATTTGCAGTGTTGAGAATTCAGTTGAGTCCTGGATCATGGATTCAGGTGCGTCGTTTCATGCTTGTCATTGCAGGGATTTGATGAAAAATTTCAGGCCCTATAACGGAAGAGTTCGTTTGGCGGATGACAAATCCCTGGAGATCACGGGTATTGGGGATGTTGATCTCAGTACCACTTTGGGTACAACCTGGAGGCTGAAAGATGTGAGGTATATTCCAGACCTGAAGAAGATGTTGATCTCAGTTGGACAGCTTGATGAGGAAGGCCATAACGTTAGTTTTGGCAACAAGCAATGGAAGGTGACAAAGGGAAAGCTGGTCATTGCTCGTGGGCAGAAGCATGGTACACTGTACATGGTTTGAAGTGTCCACAGATGGGGCAAACGCAGCAGTTGAAGATACAGGGGTCTCTACTTTGTGGCACCAAAGACTTGGGCACATAAGTGAGAACGGAATGAAGATGCTGTCTTCAAAGGGCAAAATCCCAGATTTGAAGAACTCAAAGTTGAGCTTTTGTGAGCCATGTGTTCTAGGCAAGCAAAAGAGGGTAACCTTTGTGAAGACAGGACAACAACCCAAGACTGAGCGGCTGGAGTTGATTCATTCAGATGTCTACGGACCTACAAAGGTCTCTTCGATTGGAGGTTCCCGTTACTATGTTACATTCATTGATGACTCTACACGGAAGGTATGGGTTTATTTTCTTAAAAATAAATCCGATGTCTTTAACACTTTTAAGAAGTTCAAAGCTGCAGTTGAGAATGAAACAAATCTCAAGATTAAGTGTTTAAAGAGTGATAATGGGGGTGAGTACAGTAGCACAGAGTTTGTAGAGTATTGTGCTGAACAGGGGATCAGAAATGCTGAAGACGGTTCCAGAAACACCACAGCAAAATGGTGTTGCAGAGAGGATGAACAGAACACTGAATGAGAGGGCCAGAAGCATGAGATTGCATGCAGGACTTCCTAAGATGTTCTGGGCAGATGCGGTGAACACAGCAGCCTATTTGATCAACAGAGGACCCTCATCTCCCATTGATTTCAAAATTCCAGAAGAGGAATGGAAAGGTCGAGAGGTATCCCTTACTCACTTGAAAGTTTTTGGGTTGTATTTCTTATGTCAAAGTTAGAGATGCAGATAGTGACAAGCTTGAGGCAAAGGCAAAGAAGTATATCTTTATTGGGTACGAGATGGATGACATGGGCTACAGGTTCTGGGACAACCACAGCAAGAAGGTTATCAAAAGTAGAGATGTCACTTTCAACGAGAATGCCATGTATAAAGATGGTCTTGCAGCAGAAACTAGCAAAGCCAAGCAACCAGAAAACAAACAACAAGTGGTGTTTGACGGGATGACTGAAGATGACATAGCACAACCTGTTGGTTGTGATGAGACAGCTGGAGGCTCAGGGGAGCAATGGGAGCTCAGGAGATATAGGAATGTCTGAAGATAGTCGGAGTGATGAAGATGGTGAAAATTCAGAGGCAGCTACTCTCAAGTCAGACAGTCCACTAGAATCAGAAGACCTCCTAACAGATATTCTCCTTCAGCAATTTATCTGTTGCTGACCCGAGAATGGAGAGCCAGAATCTTACTCAGAGGCGTTGACCACGAAAGACTCCATACAGTGGAAGAAGGCCATGGAGGATGAGTTAGATTCACTTGACAAGAACCAAACTTGGTCCTTAGTCAAGCTACCACCGGGAAAGAAAGCTTTGGAGAACAAGTGGGTGTTCAGAATCAAAGATGAAGCAGATGGAAGCAAAAGATACAAGGCGAGGTTAGTTGTCAAAGGGTTCCAACAGAAGAAGGGAGTTGATTACAATGAAATCTTCTCTCCGGTTATGAAGATGACTACTATCAGGTTGATCCTTGGTATCGTTGCGGCTGAAAATTTGCACTTAGAGCAGCTGGATGTAAAGACTGCTTTTCTTCATGGCAACCTTGAAGAAGACATTTACATGGCTCAACCGGTAGGTTTCTTAGTGTGTGGTAAGGAGAAGTTGGTGTGCAAACTCAAGAAAAGTCTATACGGACTGAAGCAAGCTCCTAGACAGTGGTACTTGAAGTTTGACAGTTTTTATGCAGCGGAATGGGTACACTAGATGCAAGATGGACCATTGATGTTACTTGAAGAAATTCGACGTCTTCATACATTATTCTTCTTTTGTATGTTGATGACATGTTGGTGGCAGGAGCAAACATGCAGGAGATCAACAAGCTCAAGAAGAAGTTGTCTGAAGAATTTGAGATGAAGGATTTAGGGGAGGCGAGACAGATTCTTGGGATGAGCATAGTCAGAGACAAGGTGGAAGGTACTTTAAAGCTTTCACAGCAGAAGTACATTCAGAAGGTCCTTGAGAAGTTCAGAATGACGGATGCCAAGCCAAGGAGTACACCGTTAGGGAGTCAGTTGAAACTCTCCAAGCAGCAGTCTCTGAAGACCGATGAAGACAAAGATGAGATGGCTAAAGTTCCTTACGCATCAGCAGTTGGCAGTTTGATGTATACGATGGTGTCAACAAGGCCAGACATTGCTCATGCAGTGGGAGTTGTTAGCAGGTTTATGTCAAATCCAGGGAAGGAACATTGGGAAGGAGTCAAGTGGCTGCTACGCTACTTGAAAGGCACCTCTATGAACTGCTCTTTGTTTCAGGAGGAATGGGGCAATTCTAGAAGGTTTTGCAGATGCTGATTTGGGGGGCTGTCATGA